>CM077167.1:145320043-145902509 GCA_039583875.1 Platanthera guangdongensis | reverse complement strand
TCATTCAGGCCGCCAGCTCGCCCGGCTTGATGTCTGCCCTCTTGCCCCTGGTGGGCTGCAATTAAATGTTCAAAACAGCAGAGTTTGGCTGTTGGCGGACCATCCCCGGGGTGTTTTCTCAGCAATTTCAAAGGGCAGCGACGGTTGGTTATTTTGCAGGCCGTTCCAAAAGGACTATACATAGACCTTTAGGATTGCCTTGAGTCATCACCTTCGAGATCCTTTTCTTTATCCTCCAAGGTACCTAGCTCAGCATTGGCTAGGAGGGAGATCACCAATGTTCTTCCGGGTGTGAGGAGGGACCTCCACGCTAGATCCGAGTCTTTCCTAGTTTTCCTGAACCTTTGTCAGTGGCTTTCGCCTGAGTGCAGTAAGTGTAAGGTCCCCCTTTTTAGGGACTTTAACGAACTCCATCGAGGACCAATTTCTCGTTCACAATAGGTTTTTTCAACTGATGGCCTTTGAAACCCTAGCTTTTGTAACTTCAGAAATAAAATAGTGCAAAGTGTAATTTAGCAAACTTGCATGGGTGGTCTCCAGGACCTCTCTTAGGAGTTTGCATAATTACAAATTCCACCCCTATATCTTTCAAAATTACATTACCCTCCTCTTTAAGTTTCCCAATTTACCAAAAACGCCTTTCATTTGAAATATATATGAAAATGATACAATCAATCAAATTATTTTATGATATTCAATTTTATCCTTTTTAATAACTCTACATTGAAAAGAGTGACATTTTTCTTTAAAAATATAAATGAAAAGTAATTAGATATGCCAAATTATTTTTAAAATATTATAATTTTATCATTTAAAATAACTCTACATTGAAAAGAATTTGTTACATTTTACTCTTTATAATAAATCTAAAATAAATATAAAAAAATTGAAATATCATAAAATAATTTACCTAATTTTATCATTTTCATCAATATTTCTAAAAAAAAGAATATTTTTTGCAAACTGAGAATTTAAGAGAGGGGGATGTAACCTGTAATATGAAAGCTCCATAAGAGGTCCCCATAATTAACCCTATATATATAACAAGATATGCATATCCATCCTCATTGGAACCTACCCAACACATTTGAATTCAAGGTGAGCCCGCTTCGTGTTCAATTCGAGCCAATTTTTCACCAAGGAAAATAACTAGCCTTGTGATTGGAACAAGAATCACCCTAATAACCATCTAATTTCTAAGAATTCAAACATCATCAATATCTACCATTATTGATCTTTTAGGTCATAAATAAATTTACCTTGTGTGAAAAGAGCCATTTACCAAACCTCCCATCTAAATTTGCATAATTACAGCTTGTGTACAACCCATATTCGTCGAGAATGGATCCTTTCACAGCCAGGTCAGCAGAAGTCAAGGTCAACAAGTCAAGATAGAAGTCAAAGTCAGCGCGCAAGACCGCGGAAGGCCTGGGCGAGTATGACGAGCTCCCCTCGCATACTCGCAAGGTAGGAGACTAGGCGAGATACTCGCCCAGCCCGTGCGAGTTCCCCTTAGAAGTCGCCTAGTCGCCAAAAGGTGAGGTATAAAATATGGCCTCCCCCCCCCCTCCTTGCTTTAACAGCTTGCCCTATTTTTTTTTTTTGAAACTACATGCATGTTATGAAATGTAAACTTACATAAAGGCTTTTGTAATTTCAAAAGATCAAAGGGTGCAATGTAATTATGCTAATTCCCAGGAGAGATTCAGGTATCTAATAGTATACAACAACAGTCAAGCATTTATCCCACTATAGTGGGGGCGGCCTGGGTAATTAATAGTGTATAAAATTATATCTTATTTCCTCTTTCTGGAGAATACACCTGACTTGAAATGCTTCTCTCTGTGGCACTTCCCTTTTCGTCGTTGATCCATTCGCGCGGCCTTTCCGCTTTAAAATTTCGGTCTTTGTTCACGGTACGGGAATGATTTGCTGTCTCTACATTACCTATCCCGGCACCCTCACCCCCTTCCTCAAAGCTCATAAAACCGGTCTGTTTATCGAACTCGCTTTCATCAATAATCCCCCTCTTTAACTTTTTCAACAGGCGGTATTCTCGGTCCATTTCTACGTCATCTTCTTTGGTCTGAACTGCTTTTCTCTGCTTTCCAGTTTTCTTTCTTATTGAAGCAAGAGCAAGGTCCGCCGTTAGTTCTTGTTTGGGCCGATCAGAGGGAGCTTCTTTCTTCAGCAGCAATGATTTCTTTCTTTGTTTCTCCCGAGCTTTATCTCTGCGTTTCGGAAAATATTGAAGGAAAAAAGATATGATGAATGATGTCTTGCTTGTTGATCCAATAGGTGGAGAAATATTCTCCACATTTAAGGCATAAAGAAAGACTAAGGCACTGTTTGGGATAGATGTGGCGATTGGGCAGGGGTTGTGTGAAATTGTGATGGTAAACAACAATGGTGGCGTTTACCTGTATTTTAACCTTTTGTAACAACTTTTTGGCCCAAATTAAGGCTTCGTTTGGCAAGGTGGTGGCGGTCATGAACATGAGGGTTAAATTGTCATTCGTTAATGTCCACCTAAAGAACTTCATCCACTTTTATGTTCAAACGGATGATGTTTGTTAGGTGATTCTTAACGAATGACTGTTTAACTCGTGCGTTTACGACCGCCACCACCATGCCAAACGGAGCTTAAACTATCTGGGAGTTTGGGCGCTGATAACTGCGCTAAATACTGACCACCAACATGATTATGGTGATGTTTTGGTTTACAACGTGTTGAGGGAAAATAGCGTCGTGACCACACCTATGCAACTGTTATTTGCTGTTTTCATAACTGCGTTCACAACTGCCACCGCTCTCGCACCACCCAAATATGGTCCAACTTGGCTTAGGAAGAACTTACTTGTACTTGATGTCAGAAATCTTAACATCGCTTATAGGCGCGAAACCATTGACGGATAGAGAATGGTGCTTAATCTCAGGCATTGACGGGATCTGCAGCAAGCCATATCCCATTGCCAATTTCCCAACCTCGAGTTCTTTCCATCTGTGAAGGATTGGGTGTGATCAAGAAGAGGAAGACGACGAATGATTTAAACGAAAAAATGGGTAGCGGTTATGACCTGAATATGTAAGAACACTGATGCTCTTTGTAGGCGCGAATGTACGAAACAAATGCTTTAAGGCCCTTCTCCATCACACTACGATCTTGTATCGCAGCACACCTTATCTGCATTAAAAAGGACAGTTTCGCTCAGACAAACATATTATAACCAGTTTTATGATTTTGTTATCGACCTAACGTCAAACCTTAAACTAGGTATAATTTTACAGAAATAGAGAGAGAAGGAACAAAACTGCAAGATACAAAAACGAAGGCATAAATGCTGCAAACGTACCAAAGGAATAATATCATTGGCATCAGAGAAATATTTTCTCTCTTGAATAGGCACCCTTCTCAGCCGAAGAAGCTCAATATAAGCATCTTCCTGAGAAAAAAAATGCAAAAATACTCCAAATATGAGGAGAATCCTCGAGTAATAATTTGCAAGGTTAAATTCAGGGCAAAAAAACAAACCTTTGGCAAGATAAACACAATAGCACTTCCTTGATTTCCTATTCGCGCGGTTCTACCAACTCTATGTACAAATACGTTTGGATCTTGAGGAGGGTCATACTGAAATAATAACACAAATCATACTAAATGCATCATAAAATTTCGCAATTCATAAGGCCTTGTTTGTTATAAATGCACCATTGAACTTGGAAATGATAAACTAGCCCATTCATCTTTCTCAATACTGATTTCCTCATGCGTAAAACTCAAATGGTACATTGCTTGGTATATCAAAAATTGTGGGATGAGGACAGGGAGAGATACAAACATACTGTAAAAACAAAGAATTTTTTATTTCACAAGTGTTATATTACACATGTATATATACAAGTAACTGCATCCAACAAATCTCTATCGGAGATATGGGACTAAACAAGAGATGAAGATAAAAGAGGACATGAGTCAGAAGATGGGCTTTTCCCTCTGAGCTTTAGATGGAGCATATGTATATTGTATGCTCAATTAGTTACAAGTGCTGAGTTCTACTATAGAGAACTTTGGTGAGGAGGTCAGCAGCTTGATTTTTAAACTCGGACAATAGAGTATGGATCCTTCTAGAAAGAATCACATATCTGACGAAATGGAAATCGACATCAATGTGTTTTTTCATTCGTGAAAGACTGGGTTATTGGCCGTGAGCATGGCAGCCCGATTATCACATTATAAAGGTATGAAAGTGAAAGTACAATGCCCAAATTCCTCCATAAGAGACTTCACCCAGAGTAATTCACAAGTGTATTGGGTTATCAATACTCGATATGGCAAAAACTACATTTTCTTTTTTGTTCTATCATGCAATGAGTTTTCCTCCAAAAGTAGCTAGAAGTAAATTTTCTATCAAATCTGCAACCAGCATAGTCAGCATCGGAGTAACCATAGATATCCACATGATCACTCCTTCTGTAGAGTAGTCCTTTTGCCTGGTGACCATTTCAGATAATGAAGAATGTGTATTACAACATCTCAGTGGCATTATTAGTTGAATTGGGAGGAAAATAATACTTGCTTATTATTATTCATCCATTGAGGGCTATATATAAGATTACAATAGACTCGTAAACGTAAACACCCAATGTGGGACTAAACCCCACTTACGCATATAAGCGCTTGTAATAATAATAATAATAATAATAATACAAAAAATACTCGACTTGTAAATAACTCTCAACTCTCTCCCTCAAGTCCGACGAAAGATATCAGTCATTCCAAGTCTCTTGATGTCGTTACTGAATGCGTCACACCCCAAGCTTTTAGTAAACACATCTGTCAGTTGATCTTTAGAATGAACGAATTGTGTGACTATAGCCTTTTTATCCAGTGATCTTTGATAAAATATCGATCCACTTCAACGTGCTTTGTCCTGTCATGTTGTACAAGATTATGGGCTATACTGATTGTTGTCTTGTTGTCGCAAAACAAGGAGAACAGTGTCGTCACGGGAAACCCCAAGTCATGTAGAAATGTACGCAACCTCAGGCCTTCACACGTGGCTTGTGATATTGCACGGTATTCTGCCTCAGCACTTGATCTGACCACTACATTTTGCTTCTTACTGCGTCAGGTCACCAGGTTTCCTCCAACAAAAGAACAATAACCTGTTGTAGACTTCTGATCATCACGACATCCTGCCCAATCAGCATCAGTAAAAACCTCAATCCTCAAATGGTCGTTCTTGGAAAATAGAAGACCATGACTCAGAGCCTTCTTCAAGTACCGTAACACCCGGTAAGCGGCATCTTGATGTCTAATACTGGGAGCATGCATGTATCTGCTCAGAATCCCATCAACACAGGTAATATCGGGACGAGTATGAGATAAGTATATTAGTTTCTCAACTAATCTCTGGTAGCGTGTGACATCGGCCTGGTCATTGTTACCATCCTCACAGATTTCATGATTGTCTTCCATCGGGGTGTTCGCCGGAACACAGCCCAGCATCCCAATTTCCTGCAACAGGTCTAAAACATACTTCCACTGAGATATAAAGATACACTGATTAGATCTAGTCACCTCAATACCCAGAAAGTATCGTAATCTACCAAAGTCTTTCACCTCAAATTCGGCAAATAAGAGGGACTTGAGATTCACAATCTCTTCCAAATCACTACCAGTGATCACAATGTCATCCACAGAGATAATAAGGACAACAATACCCTGATCACGTCTCTAAATGAACATAGTGTGTGATCCGAATGCGCCTGTTTATAGCCAAATTTGATCATAGCCGAGAGGAATCTGTCAAATCATGCTCCCAGTGACTGTTTCAAGCCATATAACGACCTCCTTAGCCGACAGACAAGATATTCACCTCCCTTTTTCACAAACCCAGGGGGAATTTCATATATACCTCTTCATCAAGCTCACCATGGAGAAAAACATTCTGAACATCCAGCTGATGAAGCTCCCAGTCCATGCAAGCCGTGCGTGCCAACAATACCCGAATAGAGTTCATCTTAGCTACAGGGGCGAAAGACTCCTGATAGACAACTCCCTGAGTCTGAGTGTACCCCTGGGCAACCAGTCAAGCCTTGTACCGTTCGACCTTCCCCTCTGGATTCTGTTTGACGGAAAACACTCATCTTGAGCCAATGACTTTCTTTCCAGGAGGAAGGGAAGAAACATCTCAGGTATGATTCTTGTCCAAGGCTGACATCTCCTCTTTCATAGCCTAAGTGCAGGTCGGGATACCCAAAGCTTCCTACTGTCTTAGGGATAACAACCGAAGAGAGAGAAGCAACAAAGGCCTGATGGGACAGTATAAGGTGGTGGTAAGCAACATGATTAGAAATGGGATGTTTTGTGCATGCAACCATACCTTTCAGCAGAGCAAGCAGAATATGCAAATTCGCGTCATCAGAATCTGAGGCAGTAGAGGGCACTTGTAGATACGGAACCTTAGTAGCGTGTATACGTAAGGCGCGTCGGTGGTACACGGAGGAAAAGGAGAGATCGGAGTATCAGGCAGAGGGATTGGGATAGGGGGTCCCAGTTCCTTGCGCAGAGAAAGCAGAAAGTTGTGGTGGCAAAGAGGGAAGAAGAGGAAGAACATCCAAATCACTACTACTCTCCCCCTGACGAAGAGAGTGAGTCGAAGGTAAGAAATAGGATTCCTCTTCCCTAAAGGTGACATCCATAGTGCAAAACATACGCCCCGAGGGAGGGTGGTAACATTGATACCCTTTCGTCGTAGAAGAGTATCCAAGGAACACGCACCGATGAGCCTGGGAGTCCAATTTGTTTCGGCGAGGCAGATGAATATGGGCATAACATACACACTCGAAAACACGAGACAGGTAGGAAGTATGGACCACGGTCTTGGTAGATAGCCGGGCGAGGGGGGTAGCGTAGTCAAGAACCCGTGAAGGAAGACAATTGATAAGATGCACAACGGTGAGAACAGCGTCCCCCCAATAGGATTTGGGAAGATGCGTAGTGGTCAGAAGACAACGGGCAACATCCAACAGGTGCCGATTTTTTTCGTTCGGCTACTCCATTTTGGGTAGAGGTGTGGACACAAGTAGTCTGGTAGATGATACCATGACTAGTGAGGTATGAGCCAAATGCCCCCCGATCATCATATTCCCCTCATTATCACTACGCAGGACACAAATAGAGCCCTTAAACTGGGTTTGAACCAATCTATGAAAAACCTGAAAGCACGAGAAGACTTCACTCTTCTTTTTTAACAAATACACTCAAGTGGTGTGAGAAAAACAATCAATAAAAGTAACGAACCAATGAAAACAAAAAATAGATACAACGGGGGACGGACCCCAGACATCAGATGAACAACATCAAACAGAGTGATACTGAGAGAAGATGAATGTGAAAAACTGTGTCGCACATGTTTAAGCCGCAAGTGTCATCGACGAACATCATCAGCTGTAACAGTAGCACAAGAGAGAGCCAGAGTAGGCGAAGGCTGTAGATCCAAGAAATACAGACCACCTCGGTTTCTGTCACTGGCAATATTCCGCTTCGTACCCAGTTCCTGAAAAACACAAGAATCGGGGAAAAAAATCACTGAGTAATTAAGAGATCGAGTAATATCACTGACAGAAAGTAAATTGCGAGAAAAGGAGAGAACATGAAGAACAAATGACAGAGAAAGGAAAGGGGAACATGAGATAAGACCTTTGCCAGCAATGAGAGACAACAAGCCATTAGCAGAGATAACTTTGCCCTTACCAGACAAATGTGTAAGAGAGAAAACCTGAGGAGGAGCCAGTCATGTGGTGTGTGACACCAAAATCAATCACCCACTTAGAGGAAGAGGCGGTAGCGGCATGGGCACTGGGCATAGCAATAGAGGCAATGGAAGCAGAGGCACTCAGAGGCTGATCAGGCTGAGAGTGCAACAGACGGCGAAAAGCATCCAATTAAAGAGCAATAAGCTGCCCCGATACATCACTGGAATACTCGTCGCAGACGTCTGTAGAGTAAGCAGCATCATGAGGTCTAGAGTCACCCTGGCGATGTCCCTCACACCCTGGCCCCCGTCCACGGCCACGACCACGACCACGACCACGAGGGGCAAGATGTGGGTGGAGCTTGTAGCACATCTCCAGAGTATGGCCTTTGCGACCTCAATAATCACAACTAGAAATAGGCAAGCTAGGGCTAAGAGGGTGCCCACGACCAACTCTAGCCAAGGCAGAGCGCTCAGGAGGAGTACTTGCACTAAGAGACTTCTGGCGGTCTTCATCATCGCCATAAAGGCTTTCCGAAGAGACGGGAAAGGGGATTGGTGGAGGATATGTGTTCGCGCCATGTTGAATTCCATATTCAACCCCATCAAGAAGACATGAAGACGGAAGCGATCCTCCCGTTGTTTTAGTTGAACAGCGACCGCAGTGCACGCTGGGGTGAAGTGCGAGAAATATTCCAATTCCTAATATAGACGCTCGAACTCAAAAAAGAACGATGGCATCGTCATAGAGCCTTGTCGCAGTTCCAAAATGCGGCGAGTAAGTTCATAAACCTGTGTGGAACTGCCAATTTGAGAATACGTCTCACGGGCACGGGTCCAAATATCGAAGGCAGAGTCCATCAACATGTAACTCTGGTAAACCTTCGGAGACATGGAATGAAGAATCCATGAAACCAACAGGGAGTTCTTTGCGTCCCATCGCTTCCAGGAGGGATCAGCTTTGGGGGGCTCCTTAACAGTTCCATCAATATACCCAAACATTTGATGGCTGTGTATGACATGTTGCGCCATCCGGGACCACTCAAGATAGTTTGTGTCATCTAACGAGACAGTAGTAATCTTCAGCGACCCGGTGTGGCCACGGGACCATTGAGGGTCACTCATCTGAGACCGAATCACACCCGGCGACGACGTTGAAGAGTCACTCATGTTGGAGGGTTGATCAACCATAAGAAAGGAACACAGAAGAGGAACCAAACGGTATAGGAGATGTCGAAGCAGTAGATCTGGTAGAGACGCAGCAAGAGAACGTGCAGGAGGCACCACAGATGAAAAAACAGAGCAAATCTGGCGGAGAAGCGGATCTGTGGTGGTCGGAGACGCATAATTCATAGGAGGCGCAGATCTGGCGGAAGCCTTGCCAGAGACACAGATATGGTGAGAGCCCGACGCGGGAGGGGGTGCCGGAGCAAGAGCCTTGCTAGAGCAGAATTCAGAGGGGCAGGAGCCGCGCCGGAGAAGCCATGTCCGACTTAGGTCGCGCAGCAGAAGGAGAGGAACGATCAGCTTTCAGAGGAAAGAAGGCCGACAGCTTCATGGAGGGACGACGTCTACGTCTTTCTCAGCGACCGGCAGTGGCGTGAGCGCCGCCGGTCATTCCTGTAGGGCGAGCAAAGGACGGGAGCTGGAGCGGAGGACGGGAGCGGGATCGGGCCGACGGCTTGAAGACAGAAGCGGTTGGGGTGGTAGAGGAAACAAAAATTAGGGTAACCTGCCTCTGATACCAAGTTGAATTGGGAGGAAAATAATACTTTCTTATTATTATTCATCCATTGAGGGCTATATATAAGATTACAATAGACTCCTAAACGTAAACACCCGATGTGGGGCTAAACCTATAAGCGTTTGAAATAATAATACGAAAAATACTCGACTTGTAAATAACTCTCAACTTTATTTTGGATATGCCGATAAATTGACTATTATTTCTACGTAAAACAATACATCTGACCTAGTAACCTTCATGTAAATTAACTTGCACACTGGTCTTTTATACCTTGTTATGTCTACGAGTTCTTCAGGATCAGTTACCACAAGTTTTTGTTTGATCCATAGGGAGATACCATAGGTTTTTTGCCCTAGTAATCATGCCACCTCCACATCCAGGAGATCCTACACATACTTTCATAGAATTGACGAAATACAAGATTTGTTGTGTGCTACCTCCAGCCCAGAAAGTAGCGAAGTTTACATAGATTCTTAGTCACAAAGTGTTTTTAAAGATGTTCCTTTGTAGCAAGTATTTCTGTTAAATCACTTCCTGAAAGCACAATATCATCAACATATACTATTGGAACGACAATGCCAACAATGGAGACATTCACGAACACCGAATTTTCAAAGTGCGAGCGACTGAAGCTAAATTGTACAAGGACGTGTGAATATTTTTTGAACCAAGCACATGGATTCGATTTTAATCCGTAAATGAATTTGTTCACTTCCTGAAAGCACAATATCAACATATATTATCGGAATGACAATGCCAACAATGGAGACTTTAACGAACATTAAATGGTCATAGTGTGACTCCAAAGCTAAACTGCATCAGAACGTATGAATTTTTTTGAACTAAGCACATGGATTCTATTTTAATCCGTAAATGAATTTGTTCAATTTGCAAACTTTTCATAACACCTCCTGAGCAACAAAGCACAAAGGTTGTACCATGTAGAAAGTTTCAAGTAGGTTCCATATAAGAAAACATTTTAAATATCAAGTTAGTATAGGGACTATCCTTTATTAACTGCAACAAATATAAAAATGCAGATGAAATTAAACCGCGCAACATGAGAAAAATATTGAAGAAGACAACGCAAATGTGTGCGGGTAGCCCTTAATCACAAGGTGAGCCTTAAACCTTTACAATAAAGAATCAGGTAGGTATATTATGATGAAAACCCATCTACACACAATCGCCACAGAAATTAGATGGTAGAGGCAGAAGATCCCAAGTATGTCTAGCATGCAGGGTATTCATCACTTCCTGCAATGACAATTCAGAAGTTGGAAACAAACTGTTGGGTATAGTGGGAGTGGTAAAGGTTTCGGTGAGGGCATCAGAAATTTGTTCGGCAACGGGTACACGTCTCAAATCAATTTACAAAGTTGAACCCTTTCCCGGATGAAATGGCAATCGACTTCGATATGCTTGGAGTGTTCATGAAAAATGGAATTCTCAGTGATAAGGATGACAACTTGACTATCATAGTAAAGAACAGTCAGAGAAGAGAGCTATTATAAAAATATCAGTAAAAACACTCTCTAACCATGTAAGTTTAGAAATTGCAGATGTCATTGATGAGCATGCCACCATTGTCTGCTTCTCGCTTCGTCAAGTAATCATGCGTCCTTCAAAATATGTGCAGTAGCCACTTGCAGATCAACGATCATCGAGAGATCCAGCATAGTCCGCATCAAAGTACGCAATTAATGATAGAGAAGAGGAGGGATTATATACAAGATTTTGTCCCGAAGCATTCTTCAGATATCAAAGGATCCACTCGACAGCCTGGAAGTGGGACACCCGGGGAGCATGCATGAAGCGGCTGACCACCTTAACAACAAATGATATATCGGGTTGTGTGACAATCAAATATATAAGTCTGTCAACAAGGCAACGATAGTACTCCGGGTTAGAGAGAAGTACATCAGATTCAGATGAGTAAGCATAGAGTTTGTGGTTGACATCCTGGCATATCAGCAGACTTGCATCTTAAGTAGCTTGCATCGTGAAGAGGGTCGAGACTGTACTTCCATTGAGACAAGACGAGTCCATTGGGTCGACAAGCTACCTCAATACCTAAAAAATATTAGAGGCATCCCAAATCTTTGGTCCGAAAATGTGAGGTCAAATGCTTCTTAATCATAGATACATCATTCAGATCATCAACCGCGATGAGAATATCATCAACATATACAAGAAGGATCATCATGCCTGCAGGGAGGTGAAAGAGGACAAGTGGCTAACCTGCGAAGGTTGAGAGATAAGTGGTGAAGGGAAACATAATTAGAGAGAGTGTGAGTGGTAAAGGGAACTGCATTCTGGGGGAGAACTGTAGCAGATAAGTTGGTTGTGGAGCATCATCAGTGGGTGTCAACTGTCTTAGGACACCAGATCGAAGGCGACGATGAGTGTACACACGAAAAGGAGGAGACGGTGTTGGCAGTACAGGAGGTGGAGTTGGGAGCAGAGGTGCGTTGTCATTGAGAAGGACGTTAAGTCGCAGGATAGCATGTGGGAATTCATCACGAGGAGGCGAGGAGTACAAGAGTTGATACTTTAGGAAGGTGACATCAACGGAGGTGACCGATTTCTGATCAGTGGGAGAGTAACAGACATAGTCCTTTTATATACGAGAGTAGCCAACAAACGTATATTTAATAGCCCATGTGGTCAATTTGTCCACTGCAGGGCCAAGATGATGGACGAAGCAAACACTCTCGAAGATATGAGGAGTTAGTAGAAAAGGGGTGTGGAAAGAAAGAAGACAGAGAATGGTGTCGCAAATTCGAGATATATGAGGGCATGCAAATAATTAAATAGCATGTAGTACAGAGGCAATGTGTTGATAGATCTTTGGGACCTGTATTTGAAACATAAGTGAGCGTGCAACCTTGAGGAGGTGGTGAATCTCCCTCTAAGCCACGCCATTTTATTTTGGTGCAAAAGAACGCAACGTTTGGTGGAGAATACCGAATGTATTACAAATTTTCTGGAATGTGTGATACGTATATTTGTGCACATTATCGGTTCGACGTATTTTAACAAGGCGTGATAATTGAGTGCAGGTCTCGGTGATGAAAGAGGGAAAACACGTAATAATTCAGAGCGATCGCGCAACAAATACGACCACGTCATGCGAGAATGATCATTAATAAACATAAGTAAAGATACTAAGATAAACTAGTAGTTTTTTAAGGTCCCAAAATAGAAAAATGAACTAAATCAAAGGGAACAGAGCACCTAGTACAATAAGGGAAGAATGTAAAACGAGGTGGGGTTTCACATAGATACATGAGTCACGTAAATTCAGAGAAAGAAAAATCAGGAACAACTTTTTTGGGGATAGAGAGAGGAATATGACCAAGACGTCTGTGCTAATAAACGGGAAGTAGTAGGGGAGAGAACAGTGGTGGGAAGGTCTAGAGTATAAAACTCATTTGATAGTCGTCCCCTACCAATGATATTCCACGTCCATCGATCCTATACCACAAAGAAGGAAGAAAATATGAAAAAGTTATGACCATGAGTAAGACGACTGACAGAGAGGAGATTAAATTGAGATCCAGGAATATGAAATGCAGAGAGGAGAGAAAGAGACACGAAGAGAGGCACATCTCCAGATCCGCAGACCGGGGTAGTTTCTCCATTGACCACTATAATAAACTTAGGACAAGCAGAGTTCGTGTACGGAGATGGTTTCTGCGGAGTAATGTGATTCGTGCCACCAGAGCCCGCTATCCAAGAGGGATTCTAGGAAAAATATGATATACCTTTGTTGGAGATAGAGGAGACGAAATCAGAAGTTTGAAGTAACCAACTCCCAGAGATGTTGGAGTTCCTTTTGTAAGGTGTCAATGTCCGAGCGGGATGTAGTAGGAACGTGCATCGTAAAAGAATCATGGTGCTGACATGTGGAAGGTTGTGGCGGGAACTCATGTTTCTTATAACAGGTGACCTCAGTATGATTGTCCAGCAACAATAAGTAGAGAAGTGAGTGTTTTGCCTATTGGAGAGATCACAACCATCGCGTCCACCGCCACAAGACCCATGACGACCTCCCCAGGGTCATTACGTGGAGGACGAGTGTCAGTAGTGTTGGAGAAGGGAACGAGCCAACAAAACATTGGTGGGTGGAGTGACCTTCAAAATCATGGAGCACTCATCCTAGAGAGACTGAATAGTGGGGGAAGATAAGGTGTTTGCCCGGACACTATGAAGATGAGGTGGTAAGTTCGTCCATCATTACCGTTATGCCGACAACTTCCTTATGAGCTCGTTGGGCAGTGAAATCCAGCATATGAGAATAGTGTTAAATCCATGCCTCAACAGAAGTCTTGTACTAGATCATGAAGGATGTTAGGTCACCAGAACAAGGTTCGACAGCCTGGAGATTGTGAAAGAGATCGAACAAATGTTGGAGGTTGTCCTGCTCGGAGTATATGGATTTCAGTTCATCTCGCATAGCTTTTGCGGTCTCGTGGTGCATAATCATTCGATATGGATTTCTTTCCATGGAATTTAAAATTCATGAGTGGACTCGCCCATCATCCCGGAGTCATTGTCATGTAGGCTCTACAGATGTTCAATAGTTAAATGGTAGAGAAAACCGTTGGTTTGAAATACATGGCGCATTGAGTAGACTCACTCAGCAAAATTCCTCTTCTAAGGAACATAATGGTAATTTCGAGTTTGTAGCAAATTTCGTAGATGGGAATTTGGGCGAGCATGGCCGGAATGGTGAAGGAGGTGGAAGCAACATTCTTCCCCATGATAGAAGCAAGCGTTGGTAGGAAGGTGTCAATGAGCACTAGGTACGGGCAACAAAAGGGCTTGAAACAAGGAAACGGTGTGTTCTCAAAAGTGCGAGAAGAGGTCGCTGGAATAAGAGGATGCGAGCTCCAAGAGATAGTAGGAGGAATCTGCGAGCTCTAAGGGAGAGATGCAAGAAGAGGTTGCTTGAAGAAAAGGCAGCAAGGTACAAGAAATAGGAGTGGCGATCTCCAGCAAAACAGGAGCGGTGAGCTCCAAGAAAACAGGAGCAGTGAACTCCAAGAAAACAAGAGCAGTGAATTCAGGAGGTAGCTACGAAGCACGGATACACCAAAAATAGGGCTGTAACTGTACCGGGTACGTTTCCGGTACGGATACGCGTACCGCAAGGGCCGGTTCGGCTATAATCGCGATTTTAGGGTTACGTTTCCGTGCCGCTCCCGATCCCGTGCTGTCGATCCCGTGCTGCCGCTCCCGTCTTGCTGATTCCCTTTCGACGATCCCGTACGTTTCCGGTCCTCTTCCTCTTCTTCTTCTTCTTCTTCTTCCTCTTCCTCTTCTTCTGTTTCCGGTCCTCCTCCTCTTCTTCTTCTTCTTCCTCTTCCTCTTCTTCTGTTTCCGGTCCTCCTCCTCTCTCTTCTTTCTTCTGCTTCTTCTTCTTCTTCTTCCTCTTCCTTTTCTTCTATTTCCGGTCCTCCACCTCCTCCACTTCTTCTTCTTCTCCTCCTCCTCCTCCTCCTCCTCCTCCTTCTTCTTCATGATTTGTTTCTCGGAGTCATTCCATAACAGTATATAGCATTATGTTAGTCACTTACAGTTTCTTCTTCTTATTCTTCTTCTTCTTCACGAGGTTAGTCAGTTTAGCACTATGTTAGTCAGTTTAGCACTTCAGAATCATTCCAATTTGTGTATCTACATCATTATATTGTTTCTTTTAGTATTTCATGATTTGTTTCTCAACTTGCAACATCACTTAAAAGGGATGGATAACTTGCATTAGTTATGAACTTGTACTTCAATTGATTATTTATGGTTCATGTTTTATTGTTTTGAAAATTTATAATTGTATTTATGATATATGCATATATATTTATTTAATTTAATACAACGTATCCCGCCGTACCCGTATCCTTGACTTCAAAATTTTGTCGTACCGTCGTACCGGATACGTATCGTACCCGGTACCCGTAACCGTATCGGTGCTTCCTAGGGAGGTAGGGGATCTCAAGTCATTGTATGCTGGAAGCTAGCAGCCGCGAGCTCTAAAATGCAAGAAGAGGTCATGTGAAGACGAGGTAGCGAGCTCCGGGAAATTAGGAGTGGCGAGCTCTCGGAAATTAAGAGCGGCGAGCTTCGGGAAATTTGGAGCGGCGAGCTCCGGGAAATTTGGAGCGGCGAGCTCCGGGAAATTTGGAGCGGCTAGCTCAAGGAAATTAGAAGTGGTGAGCTCAAAAGACGGCTGGTGAGTCTGATCGAAGCAGATGAGAAACTGTCGGTGAGGACAAGCACCGGCTCACGCGAGAGCAGAGACGTTGGAGTGGTGGCGAGTTCAGAATAACGAGAGCATGGGAATTCTAGAGAAGAGGAGTCGACAAGTACAAGTGCACTGCGGGCAATAACGGATGCGGCGAGGTCAAGCGAACTGACAGTGAGAACTCGAGAGATTGACGGGTCTATAAAATCTGGGGCAGAGGAGTGTAGTCCAACAGCTACAGGACGAGACAAACTAGGCAAGCTCCAGCTATGTAGGCTGCAAGTACCTGTGAAGAAGAACAAAACAGTGCAACCCAAAAAAGGTGAGATTTTGGACGTCAGGAATCGCGTGGCTCTGATACCATGTAGAAAAACTGAAAAATCAAAGCAGAACGAAATTTTATTATCTAAGGGCCCATCTAAGGGCCCATTTTTCTCTCTTTGTATTTGTCCTACATCTTGGATTGGGATTTTCTCTTCTTCCTATATAAGTGTATTCATACATGTAATTTATTATTCAAAAAGTATATACAAGGTTTGAGGTCACTCTTTACATGGTATCAGAGGAATCAGTCTCCTCCTTGGCTGTTCGGTTTTTCGGTTTTTCTACTTGCGGTCTCATCTTTCCTAATCGCCCGAGCTCGGTTAGTCGGCCTGTCTGTGTGCAAACCGCCTGTTCTCCCGGCTGACCGCGCGGCCTGTCCCCTCTCTTGCTTAGCCGCAGTATCGAGCGGCCTGTCTTTCTCTAGCCGCTATCCCCTTATCTCTACTTCTGTTGTGACCTCCTTGCTTCCTCCTCCACCCTCTCTCTCTTTTATAAACTTTTCTCACATGTGGGGTTCACCTTCTCTTGCTTATTTCCCTGCCCGTCCGGACTCCCTTGCTATCCGCACGGCCTCTCTATCTTGCTATCCGCGCGGCCTCTCTATCTTGCTCTCCGCGCGGCCTCTACCTTCCCGCTTATCGCGACCTCTCTCAAGTCGCTGCGGGTTCCTCCTCTTCTCTCTTTCTCGTTTCAGTCCGCATCTAGGTCGCGACCTCTCTCCTTGTCGCTGGTGGACTCACCTTGACCATGCGGCCTCCTCTTCTACCCTCCTCCCCACTAGTCGCTGCGACCTGTCCTGTCGCTAGCGGTCTCTCCTTCTCCCTTAGTCGCATCTTGGTAGCGACTTTCCTTGTCGCTGGTAGATTTACTTTGACTGTGCGGACTTCTCCTCTACCCGCTTCCTACTAGTTGTTGTGACCTGCCTTGTCACTAGCGGCCTCTCCTCTTCTCTCCGTCGTATCCTGGTCGCGACTTTCCTTGTCGCTGGTGTGTCCTCCGTGACCGTGCGACTACTCCCTGTGCCGACTTCACTACCAAGTCGCCCGGCCTTCTTTGCCAAGCCGCCCGGCTTCTCCTGCTTGCCGCCCGGTCCAAACCCTGCTGACCGCCCGGACTCTTCTGCTAGCCGCACGGTTTCTCTTCTAGAAGCCCGACCTCCTCTGTTAGCCGCATGGCTTCCGATGCATCCGCTGCTACTTCTGCTCCGCCAGCCCGTGCGGCTACTACGGCTTCTGAACTCCGTGATGAGCTACGGATTACTACCATCTCTCTGACTGGGAAACGCAATTTCGTCGAATGGGTTCACTCTGTTCGTCGTGTTCTGTAGACGAATGGTCTTCTCCACCACTTGACTCGTGCTACCCTCGTTGCTCCCTCCGATGACTGGCTTCGCAATGATGGTCGGGTCCAGTCTTGGCTCCTCAACTCTATGGACACAGAGCCCTACAGGATGACCATGTATCATGACACGGCCAAGGCAATGTGGGAGGAGCTCCACTCCTTTTACTCTGGGCACAACAGTCTTCAGCACTTATATGATATTATCTCCGATCTTCAGAACCTTGCTCCTGGTGCTCCCGGCGATATGATCTCTTTTGTTGCTCAGGCAAAGACACTGGCCGAGCCTTGGATTCAACATCAGCCTCCCACTACGGATCTAGCTACTCAACGGGCCCAGAAAGAGGCTGTCACCATCGCGATGATGATGTCCCATGTTCCGCCCCACCTGCATGGTGTTCAGGCCCAGATCCTTTCTTCAACGACGACTCCTTCACTGTCTGATGTTTGCTCCATGCTGCTTCGGGTTACGCCTCCTACTGGGGCTCCTCCCAACGTTGCACCTGCTCTTCTTCAACAGCCTCTCCTTCCGACCCCCCTCCTGCTCGCGGATCTTCCACTCAGGGGGGCCGACCTCCGTCTCGGGGATGCGGACGTGGTGGACGGGGTGGCCATCTTGAGGCTACCTGTTACAACAAGCATGAGTTCCCTCCCCACCTCGCTGCAACTTCCTCTGCTGCTCCTGCTCCCACTGGGGCTTCTGCCCAGGATCCGGCCTCCACTACCCGTCAAGATATCGATGAGCTCCGCACCCAACTCAATCAGCTACAGGGTGCCCTCAGCCGCTCCTCCGGCTCGGTTGCGTCTTTTTCTACGGAAGGTATAACCTGTCTCTCTCCTAGCCCCCACTGGATCGTCGATTCTGGTGCTACTCACCATATTACCTCCAAGAAGCCCTCCCAGTATCTCCAAACGGCTCATCCACCGTGTATCACTGTGGCCAATGGTGACACCCTACCGGTCTCTAACGCCGCTGCTCTTCAGCTTACCCCGGCCCTTTCTCTTTCCTTGATTCTTCACGTTCCGGGATCTCCTTTCAATTTACTTTTTGTTAGTCGCTTGACGCACGACCTTGATTGTTGCATAACTTTTTCTCCCTCTTCCTTTCTTATGCAGGATCGTCGCACCCGGAGTATCATTGATAAGGAGCAGTTGTTGAATGGACTTTACATCTTGGATATCCAACCCACTCTTCTCTCCACCGTCTCCACTGTTGATTGACATCGCCGCCTTGGGCATGCTCCTCCTTCAATTCTCAAGCGGGCTCTTCCTGATGTTCCTTTACGGGAGTTCTCTTGTGAATCTTGTATCTACGGCAAACAACATCGTTCTACCTTCCCCCCTGCATGTACCAGGAGTAGTACTCATTTATCCTTAGTTCATTCTGATGTATGAGGCCCTTATAAAGTCCCTAGTATCTATGGCTTTCGCTATTTTCTAACTTTTATTTATGACAACTCGCGTATTACATGCTATATCTTGTCATGGCGTCGCCTAGGCGTCGCCTAGGCGTCGCCTAGGCGTCACGGCGCCAATTGTAAACAAGGCGTTTGACGCCTTTTTTTTTACAAAAAATATGGGAATAGACTGCGTTTTATATATCAACTGCAGTCTATTTTATGAAACCGAGAATATACTGCGGTTATTTTAAAACCGCAGTTTATCCCATGAACCAGAGCATCGACTGCGGTTTGTACAATAACCGCAGTGTAGGTTGTAGAATAGACTGCGGTTGCTATATCAGCCGCAGTCTATGCTACGATAGACTGCGGGTATTGTATAAAACCGCAGTCCATGCTCACATCGACTGCGGTTCTTTTCAAACCGCAGTCTATTTCTTCCAGAGAATAGACTGCGGTGTGTACAATAACCGCAGTTGAATGTAGTATAGACTGCGGTTTATATAGAAACCGCAGTCATTTCTATCTATTTTTAACCGTGAGCCGTAAAAATCTTGTGTTTCCCCGTGTTTTTGGTTCTTCTTTTACAGTCTCTGCGCTTTGCGAGAAACCCTAAAGGCGATTTTGTTCAAGTTGTGCTCTCTTTGCTTCGAACGATTCTTCTTCGACAAAACTAATATTCTCACTTAGGTATACTATTTCTTAATACTTTTTCTCGGTTTTTGAACTTTTGATCTCTTTGCTCTTTGCTAAGCATTGTGTGTTTATTATTATTATACATTTATTACATGTCTAAACCTCCTTAGGAACCTTGTTAAACATTTTATACATTTATACATTTATACATTTATACATTTATACATTTATACATGTATAAACATTGTGTGGTAGTAAGTAGTAACTACTAACTAATAACTAGTAGCTCAATATCATTGCGGTTTTGTATGAATTTTGTTTAGGTTTTTTGTATGGTTTAGGTTTTTTTAGGGTTTACAGGAAAATGTCGGACAAGGGATCTTCATCGAGGTCAACAAGAGGCTTCACGAAAATGAATGAACTGAATAAGCTTAGGCTAGAGGGGAGGAAGCTTATTATTTCTTTCTGTGATGATGACCGCATTATTCCCGGTCCCTGAAACAAATAAATTGATGAGTTTGATGGGATCTCTTGTGAAGTGTTATGTGCCAATTACATATGTTGCATGGAGGGATGTTGATAAACAAATTAAAGATCAAATATGAGCAGAATTAAATGTATGTAACCTTGTTATGACTTATGAGTGATTAGTGATTACATATCTTGGTGTTTTAGTTACTTTTTAAGTGATATTTTCTATTATTTTCAGATATTTTTTGATAATATTGATGGTCATTACAAGGCATTAATGAAAAGCATGGGTGAAAGTTGGAGGACTTGAAATCCAAACTTTTTGTCAATTATGTAAAAAATGTTGATTTGGAGCACGATACAATGTTCCTGTCAAATATAGTTTTATTACTGCCGAAGACTGGAGAGTTTTTGTCGACCATCGCACTACTACAGAATATATGGTTGTGTTCTTAACTTCTTATTAAATTCAATGTTTATATTATTTTTAACTTTATAACTTATAACCAAATTAAGTATTAACACATTTATTTTTGTAGGAGAAAAGTAAGGACACCCACACCAATAGCTCGTATTGAAGATGTTGAAGCTATAGTACAAGAAAGATTGAGCCAGCAACAAGAATTATGGATCCAAAAAGAACAAGAGCAACAAGAATTATGGATCCAAAAAGAACAAGCGCAACAAAAATTATGGAGCCAAAAAGAAGAAGCGCAACAAGCCGAGATTAGCACTATGAAGAATCAAATTGAAGAGCTTATGCGCATGTTTAGTGCTAGAACTGGAACAAGTGCTGCACTTCCAGTTGCACGAGTATTATTATGTTTAAATATTTATACTTTATGAAATGTTATCTTCTCTTTTTGTTGCGCAGGTAAGTAATTATTTTTTGTTACTTTTTGGTTTCTCAGTCTCAGCCGGAGTACGAATCCAGGTCACATGAACCTGAGAGTAATCAGAGTAGACATGAACAATTATCTTGCACGGTATTATAATTTATAATATTTTTTTTGACTTTTATGTAATCAATGAATTCAATATTGATGTCCACATTCCACAATATTAATTCTTTTATTTCCACAGGCTACTGAGACTGAGACTACAAATGAATTCATTGATATCTTGCCCAGTTTTATAAGTAAGATGGAGAATGAAGATAAAATAATATCTCTAATGTTAGATTCAACAGTATTTGGGAGTGTTGAATCAACATGTACGTACTTTGAAAATTCAGAGTTGTATGATTTTCTAAATATAAAAATGATTGGAGCTAACATCATATTAACATGTATTGGGTGAGTAATGTGCATCTGACTACTGAGTATCAAATATTATAAAATTAAGAATTTTTATTAATATATAAATTGATTTTGAATTTACATGTTTTTTCAGGTACATAGACTCACAATAAAGAAATTTTCATACAATACTGGTGTATATTTTCATAATCCACATTCCATTTTTGCTAATGATGACTATGCCAAAGAACATTTAAAAACACGTGTTGAAGATCTAAAAATCAGGCTTAGGACGCTTAGTCAACTCCAATCAGATTCTTTATTATTTGTGCCCTATAATAGATTGTAAGTATGAAAAATCTTTGTATCAAATATCAATGATTATTACTATTTTTTATTCTAATTAAGTTATTAATTATTTCATTTGTTTCACAGAGAACATTGGATGTTGGCTATTATTGATTATAATAATTATACAGTTTATTGGCTTGATCCCTTAAATAATGACATTCGTGATGATATTAAAAATGTCATTACAAAGTAAGTTTATTAATGTGTTATTTACTTACTTTCCTAGTTGTTTACATTTTGCTATAAACTGATTCTTTTTTTATTTTATGAAGAGCATTAAAAGATTTAGCAAAAGAGCAGCGTAGTACCAGTTTTAAAAAAATAAAACTTACAAAGTTGATTCCGGTAAGTTTTAGATGTATAGCCTATATGAGTATGTATTGTAATTTAAACATTTGTAATTAAAATACTTATCAATTGTTTATTTATGTTACTGTGTAGTGCCCAAAACAACCAGATAGTATTCAATGTGGGTATTATATCATGTGCTACATGATTGATATAGTTGATGCTCTTAAAATTAGGCCAATGTCATCATTGGTAAAGGTATGTGACGTTACTGTCTAGTGCATGTAGATTGGTAATAATTATGTTGAATTGATTTTAACCATTTTTGTTTTATTGCAGATCTATCATTGAGTGACACAATTTTCGCAGGAGAAAATAGATAATATTAGAATATGATTTGTCATTATATAATCACTTATTGTGTTTCATGAATCATGATTTGATTGACACATGACAAATGTATTTTTGTATTGCTAGATTTATCATGGAGTGTCTTGTCTATAGTGATGAACTGATGATCTTATGGTCTTGTTGACTCTTCTAAATGAGCATGTCTTTTAGAGTTCTTTAAATTGTTCATTGTGATGATTTCTTTAGCCGTTATTTTTATCATTGTCCGACCTAACTCTGCAATCTATAGGTCCTGTTTGTGAAAGATGGAAGACCAAAATACCAACACTCTTGCTCCATCCATTGGTAGCAATGACCTTGATCCAAAAACGGATCCTAAACGAAAAGCAAAGTCAAATGATCCTGGTTGGAAGTATGGTCATTGGCCCAACCTAGAATATAAAAATACAGTTAAATGTAATTTGTGTGGTAGATTGATAAAGGGTGGTATCAAAATGTTGAAGCAACACTTATGTGGCGGGTATGAAGATGTATCCAAGTGTTTGAAGACTACTTCTGAAATAGTAGCTGAGATGTATTCAGCTTTAAATGCTAAAAAAAAGGACAATGTGCATCTGACTGTTGATGATGACAATGAGAGAGTGACCAAGAAAGAGAGCCAACGGGGTCACAAAATATATCTTCGGCATTATCTACAGCTAAAACGTCATTTGTCCCAAGTTCTGGGACAAGTACCAAAAAAAGGAAAGTAATACACTTGCCACAAAAAAGGAGGCCTATGGATGCTCATGTGAGGCGTGCTCCTGAAGATGTAGTAGATGATAGACGTGCAAAAGGTCCTGCACAAACTACTATCGAGAGATATTTTAGAACACCTGAAGAGAAAAGAGAGTTGATAGTTATGTTGCTGATGGTTCTATGAATGTGGAATTCCATTCAATGCCGCAAAGGCACGAAGTTTTGAAGTCATGCTTGAAGCAGTTGGACAGTATGAGTCTGGTTATAAAGGCCCTAGTTATCATGATTTGAGAGTCCCATTGCTAAAAAATACAAAAGATAAAGTCATGGAGATGAAGACAAACTATCAAACGTACTGGAGGAGATATGGTTGCACACTTATGTCAGATAGTTGGACAGACAGGAGAGGGAGACATTTGATCAATTTCCTAGTCAACTGTCCAGAAGGATCCTATTTTATGGGTTCCGTAGATGCATCCAGTCATATTCAAGATGCCACAATGTTATCAGATTTGCTTGATATTAAGATTAGAGAGATAGGAGCAGAGTGTGTTGTTCAGGTAATTTTTTGGTTTCATTAATTTAGTAATTTTCATATTTCAAGTTTAATAGTCTACACTCTACAGCTTTCAATAATTACAAATGTCTGCACTCTGCAGGTGGTGACTGACAATGCTTCTAATTACAAGGCAGCTGGTAAAATTTTAATGGAAAAAAGACCTACATTATTCTAGACTTCTTGTGCAGCTCATTGCATTGATCTAATGCTAGAGGATATAGACAAGGTACAACAGAACAAAACAGTGATAAGAAAGGCAAGAATGATTACAAATTTCATCTACAGACACACTCGTTTACTTGATGCAATAAGGACTACTATAGGCGGTGATCTAGTGAGGCATTCAGTAGCTAGATTTGCAATATCATTCCTTACTCTACAAAGTGTGCTTAAGCATGAGGAGAAGCTGAAATTATTCTTTGTGTCGCACTCGTGGAATGCCGCTAATTTGGCAAAAACTGAAGCCGGAAAACAGATTGTTGAAATAATACTTTCAACCAATTTTGGAATGGAGTAAGAGATTGCCTAAAAGGAGGAAAACCACTGATTGCAGTTTTGCGATTAGTAGATGGAAATGAAAGGTCGGCTATGCCTGAAGTATATGCTGCAATGGAAGAAGCCAAACAAAAGATAAACAACATTTTGATAACAAAGAAAGATTATTTAAAAAGATTATTGAGATTGTTGAAAATAGATGGACAAATCAAATGGAGCAATAATTGTTATAGGGCGGCTTTGTTTCTAAATCTAAGCAAATATTTTGAATATGAGGAACAAAAAATGATGATGCCTGGAAATTTCAAGATGCTTTCAATGATGTTATTGCAAGACTAGTGCCCGATCAAGAATTGCAAGACAAGATTGCCGAGCAAGGTACTAACTACAAAGCATCTCGAAATAGTTTTGGAAAGCCTATGGCTATTAGGCAACGAACCACCTTAAATCCAAGTAAGTATTGTTTACATTTTATTTTTTCTTAAATTATTTATATGTCAAACAATTTATATTTGTCTTAAATGAATAGTGGACTGGTGGGGTGCACATGGAGGACCAAATGTTGACCTTACAAATGTAGCATTGCGCATAATTGGCTTATGTTGTTCTTCTTCTAGTTGTGAGCGCAATTGGAGTACTTTTGAGTTTGTAAGTATACAAATATTCAATAAAAATTTTAATATTTTATATTTACTAATTTACCAATAAGTTTGAAATTATCTTGATTCAGATTCACACAAAAAAAAGAAATAGATTGGAACATCAAAGGCTTAGTGATCTTGTATACATCCAATATAATCGGCGTCTACAAGCACGATTCCAAGAAAGACGTGAAAAGGGAAGAAATTACAACTCTTTGGTGCTTGATGAGCTCGACTGGAGTAGTGAGTGGATGGTGAACAAACCAGAGGAAGCTCTAGTTTTTGATGATGATAATCTCACATGGATGCTGCAGAGAGAGCTCTTGGAACTGGGGCTCGAAATTTACGAAGTGGAGTTGGAACTAATTTTCAAATAAATGAACTAATAGCTCAAGGGGATGAAGATTTAGATCATTTGTAGTTGCCAGTGATGATGAAAATATTATGATAATTATGGCAAATGGCGAGTACCTCCATCCAACCAAACACCTGCAATGTCAATGATGACTTACTAGATGATGATTCTAGTTGACCTTGTATGATTATTTAAAGTTAATGTTAAAAATATTATTCATGCTAATATGCTATTTTTTGTGTTCCCTTTTTTGTTATTGCTTTCTCTGAAGTTTGTCTTGAGTCTTGACCATTGATAGATGATTGTCACTATTTTTTCTTACTGTTACATGCTTACTGCTTCATGGTATTTGAGAATTGAGATAGGTCATAAGTATGAATGTATTGATGTTTGAGAATTGAGGATTTGAGATATCATGAATTCATGATTCATGAATACAGAATACATGATATTGGTAGTTGGAACTTGGAACATTTGTGCTTGCTAGTTGCTAGTTGCTACTTGCCTACTTCTTGTCATATGATCATATCAGGTGTTGAGATTTGAGAATTGAGATATGAAGATATCATGAATTCATGATATCAGAAGATTCAGAAGCTATACTTAGTTGGCTAAGTGCTAACTGCTATGCTTAGTTGCTTACTGCTAACTGCTAACTGCTAGTCTGCTATGAAGAACAAAAAAATCTTCACTGTGTTTGTAATTGGTAAACAATTTATTTAAAAAAAAAGGAGCTTTACACTGCGGTTATTATAATAACCGCAGTCTAAAGTATGGCAGGCATACTATAGACTGCGGTATTTTTGTAACCGCTGTCTATATATGACTATCGACTGCGGTTATTCGAATAACCGCAGTCGATAGTCAATAGATATATACTGCGGTTATTCTATTAACCGCAGTATATATAACATATACTGCAGTTATTAACAACTGCAGTCTAGAACATGTATACTATAAACTGCGGTTAGTATAAACACCGCAGTCTATATTATGTGTACTATAAACTGCGGTTATTAGAAAACCACAGTCTATAGCATGTATACTATACACTGCGGTTATTATACAACCGCAGTATATAGCATGTATACTATACACTGCGGTTATTAATAACCGCAATCTATCTATATATGACTGCGGTTATTATAATAACCGCAGTCGATAGACTGCTTTTTTTAAAAAAAAAATGGCGCCTTGCGACTTGCTCGTCTTAGTGTCGCCTAGGCGTCGCCATGACGCCTAAGCGTCAAGGCGCCCAGCGCTCGCCTTGGTTCGCCTTGACGCCGAGACAAGAATGACTACATGGCTATATTTAATGCATGATCGTACTGAACTTACATCTGTGTTTCGTGTCTTCTTAACTGAGATGCGTACGCAGTTCGCCACCCCCCTCAAAATCATCCGCATTGATAATGCTCGCGAGTATACGGGGCGCACCTTCTCCAATCTCTGCACCCAATTTGGCGTCATCCATCAAACTTCATGTGTGTATACCCTTCAGTAAAACGGGATGACCGAACGGAAGAATCGTCATTTACTCGATGTTGCTGGGCCCCTCATGTTTCAAATGAAGGTTCCAATCGAATATTGGAATTTTGCCGTCTCCACAGCCTGTCATCTCATTAACCGCGTACCTTCTTCTGTTCTTGACTTTGTCATTCCTATCCAACTCCTCTATCCTACTACCAACCCAACCTCTCTCACCCCGCGTGTCTTTGGGTGTGTTTGTTATGTTCATCTTCTTGGACCTCTCTCAGACAAACTTGCTCCTCGGGCGGCCAAATATATGTTTGTTGGCTACTCTCGTACTCAAAAGGGGTATGTTTGTTACTCTCCTTCGGATGGCAAGCTGGTCGTCTCCGCGGATGTCACCTTCTGCGAAGACCAGCCCTTTCACTTACCTTCCCCACCTCGTCTTCCTCGCCTGCTCTTCCCCAGCCAGCCGTCCCTATCACGCCCTCCTTTCTGCCATCTCCCTCCTCCTGTATTCCTGCCCCCAAGGTTCCTCCGCCCGTTATCCGTGTCTATACTCGTCGCGGCTCCAAGGATGGTTCCCTGCTCCAGCTCCCTGCTCCCAGTGACACCCCAGCACCGGTGGATCCGGCTCCTGCTTCTACGGCCCATCCCCTGGCCAACTACGTTTTTCTTCATCGGCTCACTCCACCTCTCTACGCCTTTGCCACTTCGCTTTCTTTTATTTCTATCTCTAACACTGTGCAGGAGGCGCTTCAACATCCGGGGTGGCGGGCGGCCATGGACGATGAAATGAGGGCTCTCTGGGCTAACCAGACTTGGGATCTGGTTCCCCTTCCTGCAGGGGAACACTGTGTTAGCTGCAAGTGGGTCTTTGTTGTTAAACATGCAGCGGATGGCACCGTTGAGGATCTAAAGGCCCGCCTCGTGGCTCGGGGTTTTACTCAGCAACACAGCCCTGATTATGAGGAAACCTTTTCTCCGGTGGCCAAATTGAACACGATCCGCGTTCTTCTCTCCTTGGTTGTTCATCGTCATTGGCCTCTTTATCAGTTGGATGTTAAGAACGTCTTCCTCAATGGCGATCTGCGGGAGACTGTTTATATGCACTAACCTCCCGGGTTTAAGACCACGGGGGAGTCTCGGGTTTGTCATCTTCAAAAATCTATTTATGATCTCAAACAGTCCCTGCGCGCTTGGTTTGAAAAATTCAGCAAGGTAGTCCGCGATATTGGCTTCATTCGGAGCTCGGCTTATTTCTCTCTCTTCACCCGACACCGGTCAACCGGAACTGTGATCGTACTTGTCTATGTTGACGATATCCTCATTACTGGCGACGATACTACAGGGATACAACATACCAAGCAACAGTTGAACTCCGTCTTTCAGACTAAAGATCTTGGTAACCAACGGTATTTTCTCGGGCTTGAGGTTGCACGACGCCCTGATGGTCTTGTATTATCCCAAAGGAAGTATTGTATGGATCTCCTTCATGATGCCGGCTATTCTGGATGCAAACCTACGGATACTCCTATAGACGCTAACCACAGGCTCTCGGCCCATAGCTCTGACTCCGATAAGCTGCTTACGAATCCGGAATACTACAGACGCTTGGTTGGGAAAGTGATCTATCTTACGGTTACTCGACCAGACATCTCTTTTGTCGTGGGAGTCGTGAGTCGATTTATGCATGCTCCTCAGACATCTCATCTTCAAGCTATCGAGTGCATGCTTCGGTATCTCAAGAACGCTCCAAGACAAGGGCTTGTGTACAAGCCATCCACATCTTTATCTCTTGTTGCATACTCGGACGCTGACTATGCAGGATTCATTGATGATAGGCGTTCTACATCTGGTTTCTGTACCTACTTCGGTGGACTTCTCATAACCTGGCGTAGCAAGAAACAGATTGTGGTTGCTCGCTCTTCTGCTGAAGCTGAGTACCGGGACATGGTTGCTGTTGTTTTCGAGTTAACTTGGCTTGAGAGCCTTCTGGGAGACTTGGGTGTTCGTCTCTCATCACCGGCGACCCTATTTTGTGATAGTCAAGCAGCAATACATATTGTCAAGAACTCGATCTTTCACGAACGCACAAAGCATATTGAAGTTGACTGTCACTTTATTCGAGAAAAAGTACAGTCAAAGAAGATAGATTTGGAGCATGTCTCTGCTACAAATCAAGTTGCTGACATTCTGACCAAAGCTCTCTCTCGGCCGCAATACTACCAATTTTTATCCATGCTTGGTGCCTACGACTTGTACGCTCCAGCTTGCGGGGGAGTGTTAGAAAAGCCCTGGTAAGGGCCCATTTTTCTCTCTTTGTATTTGTCCCACATCTTGGATTGGGATTTTCTCTTCTTCCTCTCTTCCTATATAAGTGTATTCATACTTATAATTTATTATTCAAGAAGTATATACAAGGTTTGAGGCCACTCTTTACAAATAATACAAGATTTTGTACATATATTTATAGAACGGGGGAGTGAAAACTCAACTCCAAATCAAAAGATGGGACTATTTAATAATACAAAGGAGGTCTTTACATAAAGTTTTTGCATTTCTTCAACAATAACACAAAAAATGAGAAGGTTAATCAAGAATAAATGTTGGAAGAGGGCTTTCCAGTAATATTTATCAATAGTAGTTGATGTGTGTTACCAACCGTGCCGCCATCGACTCGCATTGTGGCAGAACGTATCAGCAACGCAACAATAGCACTCACGAAGAGATCGACTATGATGGGGATCACGGTGACATGACGGGGATGGCGTCATCCAAGGAGTAGACATTTTGACTTTTATTATCCCATGTGTTTTAAGCCCAAGTGGGGGGCATGCTTTCATGATGACTGACTTAGATTTTTTGACTTTTATTATCCCATGTGTTTTAAGCCCAAGTAGGGGGGCATGCTTTCATGATAACTAGCTTTGACTTTTATTATCTCAAGTATTTTAAGCCCAATTGGGGGGAATGCTTTCATGATGACTAGCTTATTTATTCTTACTTTTTTAAGCCTAAGTGGGAAGCCTTTTTATTTAAACCTGTTGTGATCTCTTTGAGGGTAAGAAGAAAAAGGTTGAAGATCTCCCTCCCTCTCTCTATCTCTCGCTCTCCCTCTTCCGCCAGCGCTAATGCCGGCCACTCTCCTCTCTCGCTCTCTACCGCAGCCACCTCATCGGGATCCAAGAGGGTCCTCGCAATCCCTTGCATGACATAGTCATCCATCAGCGTATTACGTGCACAAACTCACGAGCAAGTATCAATGTGGCTCAAAGCCTTTTTGTTGTTGGAAGTCTCCATTCATTGTTGGAGTTGTTGGTGAGCTTTTGAACTCAAGAAAAATCTTCCATCGGCATTTTTCCTTTGTTTTGCCCCTTCAATGAACCTAGGAGAATCTCTCAGGCCCTAAACAAGGCATCACTGATATCACCTTCTCCCTTATCGAGCCATTCTTTCTCTAGGAGCCCACCTACAATGCCAGACTACGGGTAGGAGGAAGGAAACCCATGTAGAAACATGTACACCTAAGAGCCAAGCAAGGAAGGTAACTGGACATGCTTACATAGTATCAATTTCAGAGAAAGTCATAATGAAATAACTCGAGATTCTTAAAAACATTGGGACCCGCGGTTTGACAAAGTGATAGACGAATACACAGAATTCAAAATTGATATGAATATAAGAGAAGGGGCTTTGGTTGAAAGAGAGAAATTTTACAAGTAAGATCGTCCCCTATTGGAATGTAACATAAAACAATAATGAGGATTATCCGCAAAAAACTACGGTACGGTGGTTTATGAATGTCTACGAGGTGGACTTGATTTGAATAAGGATGATGAAAACGTGAAAACTGTAGAGATCGTTTCTAATTTTGTGCCGAATTACGCAAGCCGAAACGGATGAAACCAAAGGCATTACTTGAATGCAGCTGCGGGTATCTAGCTTATGGAAGAAATGATCAAAAGAGTGGTCTTTGTCAGCGAACAGGGAATTCCTATCATGATGCATGACTACTTAACTGAGACGACAAAGACTACATTGGCTCATTATTGCCCCGACCGCGACAACGGTCTACTTCGGAACATCCATCAAGCAGTTCTTGATAGATAGAAAACCCATGGAAATGCAGTGTATTAGCTCAAGCATGACGTATGTCTGGTGGAGATCATACTCACTCTTGTACAATATTAGGTAAACTAGAGGGGGAATGTGAGATGACTTCGGGTTTTGTTGATTTCTTACGTGATGATTTTTTTGAAAAAAATTGAAGTCCTGGTATTTTTCACTCAAGATTGGGTCTCTATGCTAGGTGACTATATACACAAATTTCTAGTAAATGTTATATAACCTCTTTCTTGAAAGCTCTTTTGATGCAGGACGACGCGTAAGATTTACGTGGCTGTCGGCTTTTTTCCCTAGGAAACTCTAAATGTGTGCAATGAAATATGAATTTTGCAAACAATTTGAGGGGGTGTTACGCTGACTTATGAATTTAAGCAACGTTTTTTTATAAAGCACAAACAAAACTATTTTTGTTTAAAAAGGATTTTCTTAAAATAATGGTTCGATTCTTAATCCGGGGAACGACATTCGCAACTTTCGTTCTGTTCCCCCTTGTCGTAGCAAACGGAAATCGTGAACTCCAAATACGTTTCCGTTTGGAATTTTCGACGTAGCGTTCGCTGACAAAACTCAGGCGAAAACCCAGCAAAGAGTCTATTATCCTACGAGAAAATATAGAGGCGCGCACAAAGGAAAAGAAAGAAACAATTACCCACGGAAGAGGCGTCTTCCGTATTTGAAGTCGATGGCGATCACGCGAGAAACTCCTCGTCACCTTCGATCTCCACTCCGAGGCCGGTCGCTATCGCACACGGGCACCAAGAAATTAAATCGCTCCCTCACGCGAGGTGGTTATACGGAATCACTCACCAATGTAAGAAATCACAAACTAACAAACCTAAAATTCACTCGCTCTCACACTAGAGGCTCCATGAAATCTCTATCACTCGCGGTGGCTCCACGAAATCTCTAACGCTCAAGTAGGTCGATATTCCCACAGTTGAGTCAAAATCCTAATTTCCTACCACATTCACCTCCTAAGTAAACTACAGCAGAGCTAATGAAAGCCATCCACAGCAAAGTATGAACAGTAAAATTAAAATCTGATTATACTGTTCATCATCTTCTAAACTCCTAATCTCTGTTCATCATCTCCTTAAACAGCAATCCTACGGGACTCAAACAGGGAAATTACAAGAACTCAAACTCCTCTATCAGCTACAGGTCTCACGAAGAGGGCAGCAAACACTCAACTCAATCTCACACAGAAATTACAAACAGCAAATATACTCATCAATCACTTAACAACTCTTACGCGCCTAACACCTACAATGCTCACACAGATCTTTAATCGCGTCTAACGCCTAACAGGAAGCACACAACAACCTTAATTGGAAACACACTCCAGCAATTTTCAACGTCAATATTCATCAACCACCCCCTCATATCTTGTCTTCTTCTTTTATAGGGCAACAGGAACCGAAGGTGTGGCCGAAGCTTTGGCGGAGCGGAAATGGCGGAAGAGGCGTGGGGTTGAACCGTCGGGAGAGTGCCCTTCGATCGTGTCTGGTGTAGTTGGATCGGCAGTCATGGGCGGCGGTTGGAAGAGGCGTGCGGGCTTTAGTCGCGTGCAGCGACGAAACCAGGAAACACCTCATGCGGCACTGTTGGATTGGGAGAAACTTGCGGTTGGGAACCCTTGAACCGGGAAGAAGAACAGTGTTGATCGGGATATACGGCAAGGGCTTGGACCGGCTGTGCTGATGACCTATTTAAATATATATATATATATATATATATATATATATATATATATATATATATATATATATATATATATATTATTTCAAAAAGAAATATGAAGGTCTGCAAATAACCACGAATTAAAATTCATTCAAAAACTTTGGGCCGTCGGATCTATCAGATCTGGACTGCAAATAAATTTCCCAAAAAAAACTATTTCTTTCTCTCTCCTGAATCCCGAGCCCAGCCAGAACAGTCCACTTTTTTTACAGAGCCCCGTCGTCCCCCCCCCCCCTCTTTCCAATCCGTCGGCGGCCTGACCGGCGCCCACCGACGGGTTTGCCGGACTCCGGCGAACCGGTCGGAGGGCGCCGGTCAGGCCGCTGGCGGCATTGGAAAGATGGGGGACAGCGGGGACAGCGGGGCTCTTGTCCAAAATAACGGGAGTTTTTTTACTTTATATAATAATAAAGAATTATATACATTAATATTATATTTATATATAAATATAGAAATATATATATTATATTATGTTATAGGGCGGGCGAAGCCCGCCGCGGCGACTAGGTACTGTCGCGCGGGGCACGAGGGCCGGAGACCCGTGCCTGTCACTCGTATGTGTGTGTGTATATATATATCATATATATTAATAAGTATATATATATATATATGTGCATGTATATATAAATATACATATATAAGCATAGTTATATATATATATGTATATATAATAGTAGAGAAAAATAATACTCCTAACATGGCTACGCGCGCAGGCGTGCGACAACTTGGCTACGCGCACAATCGTGCAACAACTAAAATTGATAACATCAAATTTGCAAAATAAAATGCAATAAAATATAAAAATGAAAAATGCAATCTTTCAAGGTCGGTCGGGATCCGGTCGGGCGCGGCGTCGGACCCTTTTTCGTCGACATGACCTAGGTTGGTCTCCACCATCTTTTCATCGAACGAAATGAGAAAGAAGTGTGAACAACACGTACAGAAGCTCCTTCGGATCCTAAAGAACTTCTCAAGGGTCAAAGCCTTAACAGATCCTGTTGTCTTGAATTTCTCTTCTCTACTTGACCATCGAACTTTCTATCTCTCCCTCGGACCTATTCGTGGAAGGAGCGCAGGCACGTTGTGGAATAGACATATGATGTTAGCCAATAGGAGCTGAGCCTTTGAAGTGTCCATCTCGGAGGTGAGAATAAAGTTGTAGCGGCGAGTGTACGAAAGAATGTGGAATCAAAGTTTTTGTTTTTTGTACTAGTTGGTCTTTCGGTTCGGTTGAGAGAGTGATGAGACAAGGTGAGCATTGATCGCAAGATCTTCTGCCGTTAGTTTTTGCGTTGTTGGGCTCATTTTATCATAAAGAGTTGGAAAGCACTATGAAGAATTTTCGTGATCTATATGCAAGACATGTGCAAGAGCTGCGGACCTAATGACTCTTAGAAAACAGAATGACAAACTTTTCCACCCATTCTCAAGTGGATGAATTGGTCGAGTGGTCTCAGTTGGAGATTGGATGGCACATGTTTTTGGATTGAACAAGATTCAAGATGGAGAAATGGTGGAATTTGTCAGCGGTGTGAAAGGAATATGTTACTCACTCGGACTCGCCAGAGGAGCCGCACATCATCAAGACTATCGACGCGCGCATATGGAAACCTCTTTAATAAATTAATGTAATTAATTGGTATTAATTAATTAATATTAATTAAATCTTATTTTATGCTATCATCATGTGAGCCCCACCCCCCCGGTCGGGCCTCACTCTGGTTCGACTGAATTCAGTTTAATAATATTAAAAAAAATTAATAACCTATTCCTATCCCTCTGTTTTTTCTCCCGCAGCCTCTCCGCTCTCCGCCTCTTCGATTTCCGCTGGGCATGACATCCACCATCCTACCCAGCACTTCTCCCGCAGCCAAGGCCTTCCATCTTCCACGCAGCAATTCCCTAATACTCTCGCTCAGCTCCGTCCGTCGCGGCTCCGCCCGTCGCGGCTCCGCCCGTCGCGGCTCCGCCCGTCGCGGCTCCGCCCGTCGCGGCTCCGCCCGTCGCGGCTCCGCCCGTCGCGGCTCCGCCCGTCGCGGCTCCGCCCGTCGCGGCTCCGCCCGTCGCAGCTCCGCCCGTCGCAGCTCCGCCCGTCGCAGCTCCGCCCGTCGCGGCTCCACCCTGCTACTTCGGTTCAAGACATTTCCTAATAGCTTATCTCTTCCCCGTGGCTTTGCGTTTTGCGACGACGGGCGTTATTCGCGATTTTCTGCATCTTCTTCCTCTCGCCGCTCCGATCTCTTCCTCCAGACATTGACCGACTGTTATCCCTATCGCCCTCTTCCTCTCGCCGCTCCGATCTCATCCTCAGGACATTGATTGCCTGTTATCCCTATCGCCCGCCCCAATTTAATGTCATGGAGTGGCGGTGGTTGGATGGCCGGAGCTTCTAGACATTGACGACGGTTATGAAGATGGTGGACGAGCTTGGCAGCGTACCTGCAATAGAATACAAGAATCCTAACCACTACACCACCTCAGTTAGTTGGCTCTTATTTCCAATTTTTTTCTTGATGTTGTTAATTTAATGTTGTAATTTCTTGATGTAAGTATGGATTACCAGGGTCTTTGAGGTTTGTGGGGTGATTGTGGAACTATGAAGTTGTGGGAGGTGTCGCCTGAGGTTGTATGGTGGCAGGAAAGGCCATGGAGACTGTTATTTTTGAGCAGGAAATCAAAGCAGGGGGGTTGAAACGGAGGCTATTGTTGGAGGGGAACGAGTGATGCAATATGTGTAAATGCAGAATTGGGAGTGGGTGTGGCATAAGGTGCAGGAATTGCTTTGATTGGATGTTGTAGGGAGGGAAGTAGAAACCTAGAACTGTTTCTGTGGGTGGGTTTTGGGGGAGGGGAATTATGTGTTTGTTCATGAGACTATGAGGGAAAAAAATGAGAGGAAAATAGTTCTTATGCCCCCAGTATTAATTATTGATTTTCTGCTACCATCTACTTCAAATGTTAATCCTATTATCATGGTTGCCAATATTCTATTTTGTGATGCACTACAACAACAACATTCAAGCCTTTATCTCACTATAGTGGGGTTGACTATATGTATCCTTTGTCGCTATTGTGCCCTATGTTTTGTCATAATATCACTAATGCCTAAGTACATCACATCTTTCCTTATAGTTTCATTTCAAGTCTTTATTGTCGACCCCACCTTCATGTAAAGTGTTCAATGGAAAAGATTTGAATTAATTGCCCCCGGAACTCACCTTGAGACAATACTACAGCAATTCAGCCCCCACTGGATCAACACTGAAATGCACTAAAATACACTTTGACAATTGGTTGGAATTTTGACTCCCACATCTGCATATAAGAAACCAAAATGAGCATCGCACTTAGAAAAACATCAAAGACTTCATATGATCATCTTACCTAACTTTGTGAATGGTATTAAAATCATTATGAGACGACTGAGAGCAACGAGGAAGACCGCAATGGTGAACTAATCTGCCCCCTGGCTCACACTTTTTCCTCTACGACGTCAATGGTTTCTCTGCTCACAGTTATAAGGTACAAAGATTTCTTTTTTCTGCTTCTTCCTCTGCTTGTTTGGATTGCCATAAACTAGTCTCCGACTATAAGATTTTTGGATGTCAGTAGAACTTCTTCTAATCTTGTTATCCTCCATTCATTTTGTTTTATTTCCTTAAAAGACTTGTTATTTATCTCTAATCGATTCTTCGTCTTCTAACAAGACACTACTCCGAAGACGGTTTCAGACAAAGAATGGTGGGAAGCCACCAACAAGAAGTTCCAGGCCTGGCCTCGCACCACCGGACTACCAGTGCTGATGAATCCGATCATCCGCCAGAACTTTATTGTCAAGTCGCCTGAGTCTTCTTAAAGAACCGAACCTGCTTCATCTAATTATAATTTTTTGTAAGCATACTTTTTTGTGTGAAATGTTTTTCACCACTTCATTTATGTACTTCTGTTGTTGTTGTTTTGCCATGAAACTGGCAATAATGCCAAGTGTTTGATTCGATCGATCGCCGAATGGCTTGAAGAACACATATCAAGGGTAAAATAATCATTGAACTTGCTGTTTTTGAAGGAATGATTGAATTTGGTTTATTTGTTGCGTGTTGTGTCAACTGTCAATTTGTCGCCTTGAGCTGTGCTGAAGCTTTCGCCATGCTAAGATGCGCGCGAAAATGTTTTAGTCTCGCGTTGTGTATGCGAATTATATGTTGGAGCTCGCCCATGGGATTCATCATTTTGTTGGTTAATTAAAATTTGACAGATATGTTGGTTGTATTTCTTTGAGTCTTGATTCTGTTGATTTATTTCTCTTGTAAAATTTTTATTTAAATTTCCTGTGTTTGGAGTTGTTGGGAGAATCATGGTGAGGAATTCTCTCAGTTGAGAAGGCTCAATGTCATATGCATTGTTGGTAAAAGCTTGATATTTTGGACCTCTACTGCTTCTGATTTTGTGCAATTGTAACATGCAGAATTCCAAATCACTTGTAGGTTGTTTTTGTAAGATGCAATTTTTTTAGTTCTATTTTTTATCTTGTAAAATATTTTTGGGTTTGTGCCCCTTTTTGAAACTGTGCGAAATATCTTTTAGAGTCCTATTTATTTGGTGTCTTTTGAATCTTCTTGATGCCACAAATTATAGGAATGATTAAAGCATTCTTTTCACCAAATCATTTATAGGTTTGCATTAATAATTCAAGAAGTGGTTTTAATAAAAATTAGGCTCTATTTTATTATGTTTTTTTATTTGTGCTATTGAGGCAATTATAATATCCATGCATTTGATTAATTGGTATTTTTTAAAACATAAGAAAATGTTTGTAATGTTTGATGACACTGTATTATTTTTCTCATAATAAATTCATCTTCAATTATGATATTGCATGTAAGCAGTAAAAAAGAACAAACATAAATTTTTTCAAATCAGTTCATAAATATAATTTTCAAGTTAACTTTTTTTTTTGATTTTATAGATTTATCCATCATCTTTGTTGTCATCTTTCATGTAGGTAACAGTCAAAGATTTCATTTCTGAAGAGGTTATTTCATAATTTAGAGCTCATTCTTGCCCTGATATTGCTCTTTGTTTTGATCCTAGTTGTACTATGCTAGTTACAACTTATGTAAATGGTCACTACCTGAATATGCTCCGAATAATTCCAACTTGCATGTCAAATGATTCAAATTTCACAAATTATGATTGGACTTTTTAGCAGGTACGCTGCTATTTACTTTGAAGATTTGAAGTTTACTTTTTTAAGTTTCTATTTTCCTCTCCTATGGTTCTAGGTCATACGAGACATCTATTTCAATCAGTATAGTCGGTGGATTGCGATGATTTTATCTGTTTCAGTCTTGCAACAGTTCTTAGATCAATAACTAAAGAAGCGAGGAGAAGAAATAAGTTAGCTATCAAGATGTGCTAAAGAATGCACGTTTATAGATTTCTTTCTTGTATTTCAGTTTAATTAGAGATGAAAACACTATTATTTCGTATTTAGAGGTTTGAGCTATCTCTTACACTCTTTTTTTATTAATAAAATAATCTATGTTGAATAATCTTTTTGTTGAAATTGAGTGCATCTCTTGTTTGTTTGAAGTTGGCTTAAAATTGTTCTGGTTGTTTTGTTTTCCTCCGGCCATGTTTGCTTCATCAATTTCAAACATCACTTGTTTGTTTGAAGTTCTAAGTTAGGAAGACATGTACCCACATACATACACACAGACATACATACATATCATGCGTGCGGGTGTACACACACAACAAATCGACAAGAAGACATAATCATATGAGGTGCGAGAGTTTGACATGAAATGTTGGTTTGTGTTTGTGATAAACTACAAAATCTGAGATAAGTGTTTGTTGTTTTGAAAATGAGATTATCTTAGTAACATAAAAGTAGTAATAAGGTATTAAAATATATGATTTTTGATGGTGTGTTAAATGTGATGAAAAATATTGTGGGGGCAAGTTGAGAGGGGAGTGTTGTATGCAGAGAGGAAGTACTCGCATAGAGATGAGAGTACAAATATTGCTTTGTTCGAATCTGCACCGAGCTCAATTTCAAAGCACATTCATCCGTGTTTATTCGAATAAGTAATCAGTATTATATGCACACATGATTCAATCAGATTTAGGCTCCGTTTGGCATGGCGGTGGCAGTTTAAAATGCTTGGGTTAAACCGTCATTCGGTAAGGATGACCTAAAAACATCATCCACTTGCACATAAAAGCGGATGAAGTTCCTTAAGTGTGTCTTAACAAATGACAATTTAACCCTCATTTTCATGACCGCCACCACCGTGCCAAACAGAGCCATGAATGCTGAAAGTATGCTTTATCCAAACTAGATACAGATGATGAAATGGTGACCCGCCAAATAAGTATGCTTTATCCAAACTGGATTGCTATGTTCTTCTTCCATAAATCAACTAAAAAAAATACTCTTATATTTGATTACTCTAGCCGGTCTTGAAATTAGAACAAGAAAACACTAATTCAGCACAAAAGTTGGCACACCGATTAGCCACACGAGGAACGAGATTGAAAAGAAGCGATCGAACCAACACAAGAAAAGATGCCTCCTTGGTTCGGACACTGACATCCCCCCACAAGTCGGTTTTCATACGCTCCATGCACATATCCATAATATTGCGGCAATCGTTTTCAATAATAATTTCACGCACCAAAAAATGGTACTTTATTTTGTTCTCAAATTTTAATGATATATAATAAAAGAAAATACATCATTGTGCAAATATAGAAAAGAGTAAAAAAAATCCAATACGGGCAAAGATTGCCATTGCAGGTACTGAGAATTTAGGCTCCGTTTGGGGGGACTTAGTTTCACCGGTCAAGCGGTCACGACCGCATGAATCAGACCTTAATTAAGTCCTGGTTCATGCGATCGTGACCGCTTGACCGGTGAAAATAAGTACTCCCAAACAGAGCCTTAATCTCATTGTGCACTTAATATAGATCTTGGGCTCCTCCGCCTATAATCAATTGGTTTATGATTGGATGCACTCATACATATATTCTAATATGATATCAAAATGAGCTAAGCTAAACAACACACTCAAACATTCACAAAATTATTTTAAAAAATCACGTTTTAGAGACCAAAGACCCTTGACATAATGGGTATAAAATTGATAATATGGACGTTGAAAGTGGGCCCACCGACCATAGAAAGGTCAAGGCTGACCATATAAAGGTCGACATGGGCCCACGGCCGAGTGCACCCAAACCCGCTCTCCGCCCGACCCTTTTCTTAATTTCCCTCTTCTCTCTTTCTCCCTTTCCCCCCTTTTCTTATTCTCCCCCTCTTTTTCTTTCTCTTCCCTCCCCCCTCCCCCCTTTTTTCCCCTCATACGGAGTGGAACCCGGCGCCCCCCCCCCCCCCCCCCCCTCAAATAGCACCATGAGGAAAAGAATGCACCTTTTGAAAATCGGGGTCCAACGTAAACATATGAATAAGCAATTTCTGTAATCCATAAAATCTGTAAACTACACCTGTGTCCCCCCCCCCCCCCCCCCCCCACCCCCCAATCAGCACCCCGAGGAACAAAAAAAATGCACCTTTTTGAAATTCAGGGTCCAACATAAACATATGAATAAGCAATTTCTGTAATCCACAAAATCTTTAAACTACACCTTTTTTAAATCCTCCTCAAGGTCCAGCACAAGGATGAGGTGCCAGTTTTTGATAGGTGTGACCTTACATTCTTGCGCCGGTTTATGGTGCATCATATATAAGGAATGATTTGAAGGCAGGAATGGAAGGTCGATCGAGCAGACACACTTAGCAACAAGGAAACAAGATCCCTACTCTGTGTTAAACAACAAGATCCCTACTGTGTTAAGGCTATATACACCAATGAAAAATTTGGCATAATGTTTGTTACCACAAAAATTTGACATAAATTGATTTATTGTCAATTTTTTTGATCTCCTGTTTGTTAGTGGTAACTAGGGATGAAAATTTGGCCCTGTTTCAATTGCCTGGGTCGGGCCTGCCCAGGCCTGATTAGGCTCGGCAGGAAAAGTCACACTTGTAAATCTACTAATAATTTAAAATTAAATAATAATGTCAAATTTTAATAAATTAAAACAATTAACAAACTAAAATAACATAAATATTAAAATATCAAATGATAATAGTAAAACTTAAAACAATGAATAAATATATAAATCTATTAATAAATATATAAATGTATTAATAAATATATATTTTGTTTACATGGTCAAAAATACAACTTCTACCAAAGCTTGCCAAGATTTCTTGTTTAATGTCGCCACGATAGACTAGTGGTTGCCTTAACAAAGTATTGTTTGCCCTTTCCTAAGGCTGTCTTCCCTTTATTGACCGACTTATGGATTGAAACACACAATGTGTCATCACACTCAGTTTCCAATAAATCAATAGGCAACCTTTTAAGTGAAATTTCATATTTAAACTCTTTTTTTGGGTTACAAATTTCATAATTAATTTTCATCTTTCAAAAATTGTTCCGAATATATTTTTGAACACGTATAGTTTTTTTTTTCAATTTGGGGTCTGAGCGCGCTCATTTCCCAGTGTAGGTAAAGTAGATTTCTAGCCTTAAAAATAATTGTGTTCTTTTGACCTTTTTGATGAACAACTGCGTGCAACTGTGCTGGTGCTTACATATTTAACTAGGAAAAATGCTATTGGAAATTTTGAATGCAAAATCTTCGTAAAAATATGGAAAATGCTTCAGTTTCCAATCTTTGCCTATTTTTTTAGGCGATTGTTAACCGCAACTCGTAATTAGCTAGTCGCACCCCAAAATCTCCGAATATTTCACGTCTTTTCGAAATACGCCTTGTACATACAATTTCAGGAAAAGTGTTCAACACGGAAGTTGTAGATATCGACGAGATCTACAACTTTCGTGGTGAACACTTTTCCTGAAATTGCATGTACAAGACGTATTTCGAAAAGGCGCAAAAACTGGGCATATTTCCAAAGTACGTCTTGTACATGCATTTTTAGGGAAAGTGATCAACACAGAAGTTGTAGATTTCGTCGATATCTACAACTTTCGTGTTGAACAATTTTCCTGATATTGTATGTACAAGGCTTATTTCGAAAAGGCGCAAAAACTTGGGAGATCTTGGGGTGCAACTAACAAAATAACGGTTGCGGTTAACAATAATCTTTTTTTTATTATTATTTTAATGCCCACGCCCGCCTGTGCACATAAATCTCACAGTCCTTACCTTTCAAATCTTTTGTAAACGAAGGAAGAAATATAGGCTCTGTTTGGGACAGCACTGGCGGATTGAAAAGCTGCTGTCCGGATAGATCTGTTTTAAAATAGATTTCTGGGGAGCAGTTTTGAAAAGCTGCAGAGTGTTTGGGTATTCTGTGCAGAAGTGCGCTCGGAATCGCCCGAGGAAGGACGTCGGGGGCTCGGAATCGCCGGAGGAAGGCCGTCAGGGGCTCGGAATCGCCGGAGGAAGGCCGTCCGACCTCTAAGCATGTTCCATCTGAAGAAACCATTAGATTTCCAAAACCTGTGAGAGAGAAAGCTATTTTGCAAGAGCAGAAGCTGGGGGGAGGGAGATTTCTGAAAAGCTGCAAAACAGCTCTGGCGGATTGAAAAGCTCTTCACAGGGAGCTGTCCCAAACACATATAAAACAGCTCTGGCGGCTGGAATAGAGATTTTTCAGCCGCCAGAGCTGCGCCAAACAGACCCATAAGTGCCTTATGAGAGTGTTCTAATGAATGACGTAGGGAAATGTGGTGAATGCATCAAGGAACACTGATATAATATTATTGTTGAGTATGATGGTTTGCGGGCCATTACAATTTAGTGAATTCATAATGTAGAGAAGCAAGTGAATTCTAGATTAAACGAAAGTAAGTAATAAAAAATACGGGAATGAGCAGAACTACTAAAGAAGAAATAGGAAGTAAAAGAAAGAGCAAAACAAAAATGATTATGGGAATAATGATCTGAAGAGGTTGCATATAGGTAAGAAAGAGAATGACGGTTGTGGCGGACCAACTCGACGTCCCGGTCGGGCCGGAATTCTTGAACCGTCTTGACTCTCGGGACGGTCGAGCGCGCACACAGCCAAATGAGTAGGTTGATTGTACACAAACAGTTTTAACGTGGAAAAACCCCTCAACTGGGTAAAAAACCACGTGACAGGATCCGTGCCGGTCAAAATTCACTTCTTCCTTGAGGTTACAGGTGGTTGGTGAAGTCGAGGGTGACAGACCACCTCACGTGACAATTGTGGGGTGAGAGAACACTTTGCACGTGACAGACGACAGGCCGTCGCGTCGGGAGTTGTTACAGATTGCGCTTCGTGCTGGTGGTCTTCAGATAGCAACTTGGTGCTTTTGGATGGGAGGCGGCACACTTGGTCTTGCAGTTGCTAAGGCCGCTTGGAACTTGGGCAATTCGGCTTCGTCGGGTGGTTGCGATTTGACCCGCTTGTGGCTCTGGTGTGGCCCGAAGGTGGTTCGAAGGTGGCTCAGGGGTGGCTCGTAGGAGCGCGGCCGGCATCTGTGGAGTAGGCCGATCGGCCGCCGCCGGAGAGGAGTGGCGGTTTCCCCATCATGAGTAGTGGGATCGACGCGTGATGGATCGGGCGCGGTGATCGCGCGCGCGGTCAAACCCATGATCCCATTAATTTTAGCGGAGATCTTGGGGGAGGTGATTATGCACACACTCATCACATATAAAATGAGGTTCATCTCCAACAACGGTCAAATTAACGAACATGATTAAATGGAAGATCAAGTAACTGACAAAAGTGGTTTGTCATTGTAGAGTTGCAATAACGTTATATTTTTGAGGACGAAAATCTCTGTAAGAGAGAAAAAGTTTGTAACGACCCAACTTCCAACACTAAGAGAAATGAAATTTATTGTCGAGAGTTCGTTAGACATTTTATTGTGCATGTCACACAATGAAGTCGATTTAGTGAATATATTTCAAGAGTAGAGTTGAGGTGGCCGATTTGAAGTCATATATGTTGAAAATCATGAAGTGAAAGTGGTGGACTGGGCGACCTGGGTGACCTGTACGCGCGGCATGTGCGGACATGACTGGTGGCTAGCCAGGTCGGCAAATGTGCTGCAGTCAGCTCGTGCTCTGGCGGCCTGGGCAGTATGTTAACGCGGTCTGTGCGAACAGAGGAGGCAGCTAGCCAGGCCAGCTTGTGGTCAGCAGGCAGTTGATTCCCAGAATGTAACTGGTCAGATAGGGTGGCTATTCGCGAAGCTCGCCAAGACCACCTAGGTGCGGACTCGAGTGGAGTTTATGGAGTCCGGGTTGCGGGCTAGACTGGTGTTGAAACCGAAAACTCGGTCTCTGTGGACCCTTAGGGAAGGGGTGATCGCACACTTACTTCTCTCCTGCGAGGCAAACAACAAGGGAAGAATAGAACAGGGAACGGACCCAAGGGCTCGGCGTGGAGGTCTCATCACACACCCGAAAGATCTTAGAGCGCTTCCCCACCGTATCCAAAAGCCGAGCTAAGGCTACATCAGAAAGCGCTAGAAGACCGGGGCACAAGTAAAATGTGCCTTCTGAGGTACCCCCTTGGGTCTATTTATAGATTTATGAAAAAGGCCTGCAAATAGTCAACCTCTTCAGTTTAGAACAACTATGTGCAGCCCAACTGGGTCTGCCAACAACGTAACTCCGCTGTTCTAATAGGCTATTTGCACCCCCAGCAAGGGCATCCAGGTAATTTTGCCTCTGGACCCCACGGGGCGTGTTTCCCAGACACGGGGTCAGCTCGCCACAACTTTGCCACCTTGTTGGGCGGATGCGACCTGGCTCCCGCAGCTCGCCTTCCATCCTTAAGCGAACACGAGCCGGGCCGCCACGGCTCGCCAGCTCATATTAGGAGGCGGGCTGGCGACGAGGTCGCCCAGGCGGGCGCGGGCTGGGTGGGTGATGAGTACAATTATGATAGGCTTTTTACTATCATAATTGTAATCATGTGCACTATTTTATACCTCCTTATACAGTAATTTCGCGAGAATAGTTATGAATTTTTTTTATCATGGGTAGAAGAGCACAGATTCGAAGTTTCTAGTATTTCATGTATTAAGCTGTCTATTTATTCTTTTATTTTGCTAATGCAGGTATTGCTAACCAGTGGAGCTAGAAGTCTTGGAGCAAACAGAGGAGTTTACGGATTTGACATGGCTCATGACAGGACAAGAATGGGCGCACACGGGTAGGCACACGCCCGTGTTGCCTACCCGTGTCCTAACTGGGTGGAACAGAAGAAATGGAAGGAACAAGACAGAGCACCACACGGGTATGATAACGCCCGTGTGCCTACCAGTGTCCTTACTAGCATAAATCCAACCTCGGCTGCCAACCAACCCGTGTGCGAAGAACACAAAGAACAACACGACCGTGTCCATACCCGTATCATCTGACACGGCCCACTACCAGACATGCCTGTTCGTGTGGAACCGCCCGGGAACCGTCAACACGGCATGTGACACGGCCGTGTTGGAACCGTGTCCGACCCTGTTTGCTAGGAGACTATAAAAAACCTGTAGAAAAATTAGAGAGGACTTTTGGATCATTTTCATTGGGAGAACTTCTGGAGCACTAAGGTGGAGCATTCAAGAGAAGGAGGATTTGAAAGATATTTTTGTATGCATTTAATCTTTCTTGTATCCCTCTTAATCTTTTCTTTCTTTCGGTGATTCAACTTTATTTATCTTTTATTTTGCATGAACCTTTAATTTGAACAATTTGGTAATCATGTATTATATTGTTTTCATCAAATTTATGTTATTTTATTCGTATTTAGATCTTCAAACAAAGAGTTTTATCCTATTTATGAATTGCTTATTTGCTTTACATAAATTTCAACTTTTTAGATCGAGAAATTGGAAAGTTGTGTTGATCTTAGTATGTTCATATTTAGGTATTATCTCTCTTTGTAATTCAAATTTCATGATCGAGAGATATGTTGTTTGGATAATTGGAATACGAATAAATGGATTCATGGTATTTTAGAGATATGATTTCATGAATTTATGTAGTAGATAGGGTGCTTCATTTAATGCAAATTTGAGTGTTGTAAATTGTTTGAGAGAAAATTTACTAACTTAGCTTTAGATTTTGAATTGCTCGAGAGAGAATTTGATAAATGTTTAACCCTTACAATACACGAATTTGATAGTCTTGTTATTTTCATGATTACATAGAATTGAGTCAATGAATGAGTATTTTCATGTGAATTCTCTTAGACTTTCGGCTTTTTATCACCTTTAATCCCCCAATATTTATTTATCCAAGTAGTCATAGTTAGTTTAATTTAGGTTAAAAATCCGTTTTAATTATAGGTATGATAATAGAGTGAGGGTGAGTACGAGTACTTGAAAGGTCCCTGTGGAATGCGACACGAGATGTAGATTTCTCCTATACTATGATAGATAGGTGCACTTGCTTGAAGGTTAAATCAATCTAGCTTATGCCCATCTACATAGTTTATACTAGAGTGTAGAATGAATCTGCATCAAGTTATTACTTGTTAGCAAAAGAAATCATCAAGTTTTTGGCGCCGTTACCAGGGATCTTTTCAATATTTTGAAATCCTAAACTTTACTAATCTACCAATTTTTGTTTAGTAATATATAACTATAAATTAGTATTGAATAATTATATCGCTTAATCTCTGTTTTGTAGTCTGTTAGTCTATGAGCAGGGGCAGAAATTCTGGGCTAGTACCATTTCATCCTGACCCAGAGCGAATTATTCATAACACTAACCAAAGAGACGTGGGAATTAATACCACAGACATTTCAAACGGACTATTAGAAGAGGAGACAGTGAACTAAGGAGAGCATCATCCGGAAAATTTGGATACCATGGCAAACCAGAACGAGCAAACTATGTCTGACTTTGCTAGACCTAATCTCCAAGGAACTGGGTCAAGCATCGTTAGACAGCCAATAGTCACCAATAATTTCGAGCTGAAGCCTAGTGTTATACAGATGGTTCAACAGTATGTCCAATATGATGGCCTGCAAGATGAAGATCTGAAAGAAATAGTGTCTAACCACCTAGAGGGGGGTGAATAGGTGTACTTTATCTTTTTAAATTTATGGCAGAAACACTGAATAACTAAACCTGTATTTGCAATTTTCTATAGCAATTCAGCACAGCTAGCTCAGCAATCACAGAAATAAACAAACATAGAGTGCACACAGATTTTTATAGTGGTTCCCCAAGGTCTGGATACATCCACTTTCCCCTTCGCATATCTAGTAGTGTACTAGATTCGGCCTAAATTCAGCACTTCTCCTCAGATCCTCAGATCTTACAGCTCAGAACCCCAAACAGGTTCCTACAACTCAGAGTGTCCCCACTCCTACAACTCAGGCAAAAAGCCCTACCACTCAGTCTTCAATAAGACCTACACTCAGAGAACAAAGTCTCCTACAACTCAGGCACAATGCCCTACCTCAGTCTTTAATAAGACCTACACTCAGAGCACACAGTCTCCTACACTCAGCCTTTATAAAATAGGCTTACAGCTCAGATCTATACAAGATCCTACAGGAATTTGATTATACAAAGTAATTAACCACAACTCTGACAGAGAGAGATGAGTTGACTGGCTTCTTGATGAGTTCTTGGAAGAACTTGGCAGAGATCAACCTCCCTTAGCTTTCTTCAAAGCTTCTTGAATTAGAACTCAGTAGGGTTGAATCTCCTGAGAAGATGATCTTCCATCAACTTCTGTCTTGAGATTCAGATCTCAATCTGAATCTTACTTAGCAGCCTGGTTCAGCAGCTGTTCTTCTTAGAAGGAGCTCTCTCTCTCCAACTTCTTAGATCTTCTGTCGAAGGTCTTCTTCTTTTGTGTTGTTAGATCTCTGTGTAGATCTTCAATCTGTTATTGATCTTCAATGAATAATCTGTTGATTGATTGTTACTCTTACCCCCTTGTTGAAAGAGAAAGCCTTTATATAAACTTTCTCCATGGTGACCGGCTGATCAGGTTTCTAACAACCTCCTGACAGCTCTGACAGTTGCAGTTGACCGGTTGAAATGATAGCTGTCAAGTCATCCAGTCACTTCTTGAAATCACTGTCACTGTCTGAAAGTGTCGAGACAGATAGTCATTATGTGTCGACACAAATAGACTAAGTGTCGACACAAGTAGACTAAGTGTCGACACTAGCCTTGATGGTGTCGACACAACTCATTGTGTTGTTGTAACAGCTTCTCGACACTGCTTCTTCAGAATGTGTCGACACTGATTCTATGTGTCGACACAAGCCTTCTGTTGAATGTGTCGACACTGGTTGAGTGTGTCGACACAAATATTTCTTCTTTAATACTTAGTTGAATTCTGTTGTGTGTCGACACAACTCCTTTGTGTCTACACATGTCTTCTTATGTTGAAACTTGCTGAGTGTCGACACATCTCCTTTGTGTCGACACATGCCTTCATGTATTGAAACTTGCTGAGTGTCGACACAAGTACTTTAACTTTGTTGAAGCTTGCTGAGCGTCGACACAGCCTTCTGGTGTCGACACATTTGATGTCGACAAAGTTTCTCTGGGTGTCGACACTGCCTCTAAGTGTCGACACAGATTATGTTGACAATTCTTCACGGTGTGTCGACACTGCCTGTATATGTCGACACTTTTCTTCTGGTGTCGACTCTGTCTTTCCTGGTGTCAACACAATTACTCCAAGTGTCGACACAGCTTCTCTAGGTGTCGACACAAGCCTTCATAAGTGTCGACACTTCACCTCTAAGTGTCGACACATGGACTTAGAAACTTTTATGCATTTCCTGCAATTACTTAACCTGTACATATAAACTCAAAGCACATCAAATACACCTTGATGTATATCATTGAGTAGGGTGAGGCTTCTTCAAATCTGGTACATATATTCCAATGTACCTAACAATCTCCCCCTATTTGGAGAATTCATGACCCTTAGTCAATGATATACACCATACATAACAAATACTCAATATGATGTATAATAGTATTATATGACAGGGTAAATACTAAACATGTATAAACAAAACATGTATAAACAATTATCTCAGAATAACAATATAATAGATTGAACATTAAACATTATTTTTACAACTTCCAAAAGTTTTATTAATCAAAAGTTTACATGAAGTTTAATGCAAATGATTACAAAGGTGTAAACTTAAGAAATTCTATCATATGGCTGCTCTGGCTCCTTGATAACAATGCCCTTTCCAGATTGAATCTTGGCTTGAACTGGAGCATCATTGTCATCAGCAGGCTTCTTTCCCTTAAGATCTTTCTTCTTTTGTTATTTAGCCCTTATCTTCTGTCTCTCAAAATAATGATAAGGCTTAGGGAAATACTTACTAGGCTCCTGTGCATTAGGAGGTAGCTTCCCTAATTTAGCCTTTCTTCTGTACTGTACAATGACCTCTTATCTAGCTTCATGTTTTCTCCACTCCTGCTCAGAATACCAATTTCCCCTTTCTAGGATATTATCCTTTGCAGCCTTCCAAGCAGTCAGAATAATATTTCTGAAAGTTGGGCTCCATTGGTCAAAATCTGGCCTTAATTCAGCCTGTTCTCTGAACCTCTTCTTAGATAATTGGGCTTCCTGCTCTTTTAATACTACCTCTTGCTCTTTTAGTATTGCCTCTGGCACAGGCTGTACTACTTTCTCAATGATAATATTCTGATTACCCTCAGGAGGGCTATACATAGATTGTACCTCCTGATGTATCATGTCAAAATCTGCAGGAGGGTAGATCATCTGAGCTACTTCAGCTTGTTCTCCTCCAAAATATGCAGGATTTACCCCAGATTCTGCTACATTATCATCATCACATAAAGGTGGATATCCAAGGGTAGCTCTGATGCTGTTTGAAATCCTTTTAGCATGGTTAGAACCTGCTTTGACTAATACCCTCTCCCCCTTTATGACTTCTCTTTCTATATGATCTCTAAGATCATCCTTCTAAAATCTGATTTGAGCATTCAAATAGTTAACTCCATTTTTATAAAAAGGTTTTAACCTTTGAAGCTTGTCAGTAATAGCCTTTTGAGAATCTTCAATGGCAGTTTTAACAGCATTTAGGCTCTCTTGTAGTTGTTTATCAAACTCAGCCTTGGCAGTAGTCCTTGCTGCATTCTAAGCAGTAGCTATATTTTTCATTTCTGTGACAATCACATTATGTGATTCAGTCAAGTTTTCATTCATTCTTATTTGATTTTCTAAGACATATTCTTGTTTCACTGCCATGTCATCAACCTGTTTCTTTATTTGCTCTTGATGTGTTGCCAGATATACCACTGCATTGCCTCCTTTATGGAAACAGTCAGTCATTTCCTTCTTGTTTTGATTTACTTCAAATCTAATAGATTTTATAAAGCCTTCCTTTGCTCATCTAGCTTGATCTGCAAAGCCACCATCAATGAACTATAATCAACAGTTGGGGCTTGTTGTGGAACAATGGTTTGCAGTGTTTTCTTGTAGGTCTGGCTTCTCCTCTTGAAAACCTGTAGCTTTCTTTTCTTGGCTCTAGGTGCCTCTTCATCTTCAGAGTCAGATGTACTAGCAATGTCTACTCTATCCTGTGGAGTAGGTGGCAATTCCTTTTCTGCTCTTGGTAGCTCCTCAGCACTCCTTTGCTCTTCAGTTTCTATTCTAGCAGTCTCCTCCTGTGACTCTACATGCTCCCCCTCAAGATTAGCTGACTCCCTCTCAATAGCTACTTTCTCTCCCTCAAAATCAGTCTGTAGTAAATCAGGGAACAGCTCTTCTAGTGTAAACTCCTGTTGATTATGGACTGGAGAATCTCTTATTTCAGGAGCATTGTCAGCAACTGATGTGTCTTCCATGACAACATCTTGTGGTTGACTATGTATCTGAGTTGGCTGATCAACATCAAGTAATGATTCAGTCAATACTTTATCTTCAATATTGGAAATAGATTGATTAACTTTATTGATTACCTCAAGAATTGTGTGAGTTGCCCTTTCACTATCTAAGTGAGTTGGCTCATCTACATGTTGAGGCTCCCCCTGGAGTGGATCCAGGTGAATGGGGCTAGCAGATGGTAGCTCTCCCTGCCTCTGTGCATCTTCAAGTCTTACTGGTGACTGACCAGCATTTCCACCCTCTCCATCATCAGAACTAAAAACTACCGGCTCTTTTGAGCTACTTGAGGATTCAGGAGCCACAATGGCTTTCTTCTTCTTCTTCTGATGAGAAACTTCCTTTTCAGGAGTAGGTATTTCCTCTGTCAACACTCTATCCCATCTTGAGATAATTCTTACATGCATTCTCCTCATATGGTTTATCTTAGAACCTGCAGCTTGGTTCATCACTTCTGGAATACTTCCAGCTAAGTATAAACTCATAATCCTACTCAGATTGGGCTTCTTCAGACTTTCCTTTATCTTATCAAACATTACTGCTGACCAGTCAGTTTTGAGTTGGAAAATTATCCTTGTCATTAAGCTGAACATGTGAGCTGATATTCTATCATGCCCACCAGGCTTGCTCAGTATCACTTTCCCAACTACTTCAGATAAAAACTTTCTTTGTATGTTCATCCCTTTCCTGTTAAAAACTGATCCAATTTTCATGCTTGAATCTAAACCACACCATTGCAGTGCCTCCCTTGTCTTTGATGCAGAGACAGCTTCCTCTTTTATAGTTCTAGGGAGATGTAGAACTTTTCTTAGTGTTTTCTGGGTGATCTTGACTTTTGCCCCATGGACTTTGGACTTAATCTTGAGTCCAGTTTCATCAAGTGTAGCTGCACTAAAGAATGCAAGGACCTCTTTCTTCCAAATCTTGATTGGCTCTGAAACAAGATACTCTAACCCAGTCTCTGCAACTAGGGTGACCACACCTTGGATTTCTGGTTCCGCATCATCAAAGGTGTGTCGCACGAGCTCATAACCTTCATTGATGTTCTCTTCTAGCTTGGGCGCCATTAGGGTTTGGAGAAATTTTGAATTTAGAGAAGAGAGATGTCGACACACAAGTTTGGTCTCGAAACTATGGTGAGCGTGTCGACAAACAATGGTGAAGACCTATTTATACCTTTCTAAAATCGAAGGTGAAAAGGCGCGTCAAAATACTTGAAATGTGTCGACACTGTTGAAAAGTGTCGACACTTACTTCTAATGTGTCGACAACTATGTGTCGACACAAATATAGTCGACAGAATATATGTGTCGACACTTATACATCTCAGCTCGACGATTAGTCGAAACTCTACTCGACAAATTCTGTGTAAATCCTAAGTGTCGACAACACCCTGGATGTGTCGACACCTACCCTGCATGTGTCGACACTAATTCTCTGAAGTGTCGACACAGACTGTCTAGATGTGTCGACATCATTTCTCTGAAATGTCGACACCACTTCTATGTGTCGACACAAACAACTCTGTGTGTTGACACTATTTTACTTAGCCAATTTTTTAAACTATTCTAAGTTTAACATTCCTAATTCAATTTTAAAATTATTGAATTTGGTTTCATCTAGGGGCTTAGTAAACATATCAGCTATCTGACTATCCGTCTTAACATATTCTAGTGAAATGTCTCCTTTTTCTACATGTTCTCTAAGAAAATGGTATTTAATTTCTATGTGCTTAGTCCTACTATGGGAGACAGGATTATTTGCAATAGAAATGGCACTTGTAGAATCACAAAGTAAAGGTGTTCTACTTACATGAATACCATAATCTTCTAGCTGGTGTTGAATCCATAAAAGCTGTGCACAGCAGCTTCCTGCAGCAACATATTCTAACTCAGCTGTGGAGATAGCCACACTGGTCTGCTTCTTACTGCTCCATGACACCAGCCTTTCACCTAGAAATTGACAGGTTCCTCTAGTACTCTTCCTATCTTCTTTGCAGCCTGCAAAATCTGCATCTGAATAACATGTCAGTACAAAATCTCCATTCCTAGGGTACCATAGGCCTAGATAAGGTGTGCCCTTAAGATATCTCAAAATCCTTTTGACTGTTGTCTGATGAGATTCTTTAGGGCAAGCTTGGTGCCTAGCACAAACACATGTAACATACATAATATCTGGTCTACTAGCAGTCAAATACAGTAGGGAGCCAACAATCCCTCTATACAAAGTTTCATCTACAGGTTTCCCTGCATCATCTTTTGTTAGAGACATGCTTGACCCCATAGGAGTTTTCATGGTAGTGGATGATTCCATACCATACTTCTTTATCAACTCTAGGGTGAATTTAGACTGGCATATGGACAAACCATCTTCAGTCTATTTAACTTGGAGACCCAAGAAGAACTTAAGTTCCCCCATACTGCTCATTTAAAATTGTCCTTGCATAAGTTTTGCAAACTTTCTGCAAAGACTACTTTCTGTAGACCCAAATATTATGTCATCTACATATATTTGGACTAAGATAATCTTGCCTTTAGATTCCCTAAGGAATAGAGTCTTGTCTATTTTCCACCTTGAGAATTTGTTCTCAATGAGGAAACTAGACAGGGTTTCATACTAAGCCATTGGGGCTTGTTTTAACCCATACAAAGCCTTCCTAAGTCTATATACATAATCAGGTTTAAGAGAATCAACAAAACCTGATGGCTGCTCTACATAGACTTCTTCCTTCGGATTTCCATTCAGAAAAGCTGACTTTACATCCATTTGATATACCTTAAACCCTTGATATGTTGCATAGGCAAGGAACATCCTTATTGCTTTCAGTCTTGCTACTAGAGCAAAGGTTTGATCAAAATCAATACCTTCTTCCTGCCTATATCCCTTTGCAATAAGTCTAGCTTTATTCTTTATGATGATTCCATTCTCATCCAACTTATTCCTAAAGATCCACTTAGTTTCAATAATGTTGTGGTCCTTGGGTTTAGGAACTAGCTCCCAAACCTTGCATCTTTTGAATTGATTCAGCTCCTCTTGCATGGCCTCAATCCAATGAGGGTCTAGAATTGCTTCTTCAAACTTCTTTGGTTCCACTTGGGATAGGAAGCTGGAGTAAAGAACTTTACTTAGATTCCTGCTCCTTGTTTGCACTCCTTGTCTGGGATCTCCAATTATTTGATTGGCTGGATGATCCTTTAAGTGTCTATTTGCTGGAGGCAGCCTGTCTTCAGGTTGTACACCTTCAGTCTCTTTATTTAGCTGCACCTCTTGGTCTTCTTCAGCATCAGGAGTATCTTGTACTCCCCCTGGACAGCAGCCACCATCTTCCACTTGCTGACTTGCAGAAGATCCTTCTGTTAAGGTAAGCTTTTCCATCCTCTCAGTTACACATGTGGAGCTGCAAACACTTCTTGGCAATTCACAGTTAATGAGTCTTGCTTCATCAAAAACTATATGAACAGACTCTTCTACAACTTGAGTAATCAAGTTGTAGACCCTATAAGCCTTACTATTATTGTTGTACCCAACAAAGATCCTCTCTTGGGATTTGGCAGCAAACTTGGTTAGATAAGACTTTCCATTGTTAAGTATATAGCACTTGCAACCAAAAATCCTGAAATAGGATAAATTTGGTTTTTTGCCCTTCACAATCTCATAGGGGGTCTTCTTGTGGCTCTTGGTGATAGTAGCCCTATTGATCACATGACAAGCAGTATTTACTGCCTCAGCCCAGAAATATTCTGGGAGAGAAGTGTCACTCAATAGGGTTCTACCAGCCTCTATCAAGGTTCTATTCTTCCTTTCAGCAATACCATTTTGCTGAGGTGTTCTTGGTGAAGAAAATTCCTGAAAAATCCCAAATTCTTCACACATTTTTGTCATACTTTCAGACTGAAATTCAGTGTCATGGTCACTTCTGATTTTGAACACTGTACTGTCCAATTCATTCTGAATTTGTTTAACAAAACTATATAAGATACTTGGGGTTTCAGATTTTTGTCTAAGGAAGAACACCCAGGAATACCTTGAATAGTCATCTACAACCACAAATGTGTAGACCTTCCTACCTAGGCTGTGAACTGGCATATGACCAAAAAGATCCATATGCAAGAGGTATAGACACCTCACAGAATCCTTGTTCTCAAGGCTATAAAAGGTGGATTTGGTATGCTTGCCTTTTTGACAAGCTGAGCATATCCCATCCTTTATACACTTAACTTGAGGACCATTCCTCACTAACTCTTTGCTAAAGAGTTGGCCAATTGTCTTATAGTTAAGATGAGTCAGCCTCTTGTACCATTTAACATAATGTGAGACTTTCTCATCAGCTACAAGACAAATAGGAGAAACATTGTTCTCACATACAAAGTCAAGACAATAGACATTTCTCTTCCTATATCCTGTCAAAATGATCTTTTGATTGCTTGACCTTTTGATATGACAATCATTCTTGACAAATGAGATGTCATATCCTAAATCACTCAGCTGACTTATGCTAATGAGGTTATGTTTCAAACCCTTTACATAAGCCACTTGAGTAATTGTAATTTGGTTACTAGAAATGTTACCAAAGCCTTTGATGATTCCTTTTTCTGAACTACCAAAGGTAACTTTAGGGCCATCCTTGATAGGTGTATAGTCCTTCAGCAACCCCCTAGTTCCAGTCATGTGCCTGGAACATCCACTGTCCAAGTACCATATAGGGGCATGGCCACTTGGACTCAACTACAAAACAGATTACTTAACCTTAGAACCCAAATAACTCTTGGGTCCTTGGTGCAGGTTAGTCTGAATTTTAATAAAACTACATGTAGCTCTTCTAGCAGGCAGTTTGCTACTCTCCTTGACACTTGAATTGTGCCAACAATCTGAGGTAAAGTGGTCTATCTTGCCACAACACCAACACTCAAACCTGTTGTACCTTTGTTTAGGTACAACCCTGGCTGGATTAACTACTGCAGGCTTCTTGTTTAATGCTGGGGCTTTGCCCTTAGATTTGGACCTAGCTGTCCAGGCAGGTTTTGTAAACCCCAATCCAGTCTTACCCTTTTGAGGTACAAACTCATCTATCAAGGGTAAAACAGATTTAGGTTTAGAAAAACTTGCTACAATCTCTCTCTCCTTCTGAAGTCTAGCCTCCAGATTTCTAATTTGATCATTCTTAAATGTAATAGTACCCATCTGAATAACAGTAATGTTCTTCAGCCTGGCTATTTCATTCAGTTTCTGATCTAACAACTTGTCTGAATCAGCAGCAGCCAATTAAAGACTAGCAATCTCCTTTGCCTGAGTTTTGGCCAAGGTTTTGCTTTTCTTCAAGGCCTGCAACAAGTCCTTATATTCATCAATTAACTGATGAATATCTCCTTCAGATTCAGACACACCCACATCACTTGATGCAGATGTATCTGATTCTGACTCAGTACTATAAATTGAACTAGAGGAACAACTTTGTACCTTACTTGGTCCAGGCTGATCCTGGATCTTGTCTCCTTCAGATAAAGCCATCAGCCCCTTGCACTGATTGTCCTCATGCTCATAAATTGAGTTCATTAACTGCATGAACTCATCTTCTTTCTCTTCAGTAAATAATCCAATGTAGGCTTCAGCTTCTGATTCTGTTTCTGAAGATGACTGATCAGTCAGACTTTTATCTTTCTTAGCAACAAAGGACTTTTCCTTTTTGCCCCTAAACTGAGTCTTCTTTTTGTCAGCTGACTCCTTCCACTTTTCAGGACAATCAGCTACTATATGTCCCTGTCTATTGCAGCAATAACACACAATTTTTGAAGATGTAGCTTTGATTGGCTTGGACCTTCTTCTATCATTCCTTGATGACTTTCTTTTTTGATAGTAGTCATCTTTTGGCTGAGAAGTGGTAGGTTTAGACCTCCACAGCTTCTTCTTCAGAAACTTTTGAAAATGTCTAGTAAAAGCAGCAAAGTCTTCATCACTTTCACTGCTATCTGAATTCTTGCTTTCTGAATTATCTGTCACAGCCTCAGCAACTATTTGAGGTGGAGATGGAGACTTGCTTCTATACTTCCTAGTGGCTTCTGTCTTGAAGGCCACGAATCTTTCCTTGTGCTCCACTCTAGTAGTCTTCTCTTCCTCCTTTCTAGCCAATAACTGCATCTCATAAGATAACAGTTTTCCAAATAAAGTTGGAGGAGGTATGTCAGCTAGTTTGGCCACTTCCCTAATGACACAAATCTTGGTGTCTCAGTCCTTAGTCAGGGATCTTAAGAACTTGTCATTCAGCTCATAGTTGCTGAATTCTCTTCCATAAGACATCAATTCATTGACTATCATATAGAACTTCTTGTAACATTCTGTAATGCTATCAAACTTTCCTTGTCTGAAGATTTCATATTCCTGATTTAACAAGGACTTCCTATCTTGTCTTACTTCCTCTGAGCCCTCCATATAGACTATTAATGTGTCCCACATTTCTTTAGAGGTTTTACAATGAATCAAGTTCTGAAATGTTGCATCATCAATGGCACTAACAATTATATTCTGGGCTCTCTTGTCCATAGTGGCCAGAATAATTTCATCTTTAGTCATTTCAGAGGAGTCCTTGGGAGTTTTCTGATTTGCATCCAGAATGGATATCTTCATTGGCACATATGGGCCTTCTTTGACTGTAATGTATATCCTTGGGTCAGAAGCTTCCATAAAGAGTCTAACCCTCTCTTTCCATATACCAAATATCTCTTTTCTACATATTGGCAATTTCATGGACCCCAACTCTTTGTGATTCTCACTAGAACTCATTTTCTTGATTCTTGTTTGTTCTGAATCTTCCTACAGGATCTTACTCAGACTGTTATGTCCCTTTTTGAGTAACCTCGCTTTGATACCACTTGAAAGAAATAGTGCCTAACCACCTAGAGGGGGGTGAATAGGTGAACTTTATCTTTTTAAATTTAAGGCAGAAACACTGAACAACTAAACCTGTATTTGCAATTTTCTATAGCAATTTAGCACAGCTAGCTCAACAATCACAGAAATAAACAAACACAGAGTGCACACAGATTTTTATAGTGGTTCCCCAAGGTCTGGGTACATCCACTTTCCCCCTTCTCCTATCTAGTAGTGTACTAGATTCAGCCTAACTTCAGCACTTCTCCTCAGATCCTCAGATCTTACAGCTCAGAACCCCAAACAGGTTCCTACAACTCAGAGTGTCCCCACTCCTACAACTCAGGCAAAAAGCCCTACCACTCAGTCTTCAACAAGACCTACACTCAAAGAACAAAGTCTCCTACAACTCAGGCACAAGGCCCTACCTCAGTCTTCAACAAGACTTACACTCAGAGTACACAGTCTCCTACACTCAGCCTTTATAAAATAGGCTTACAGCTCAGATCTATACAAGATCCTACAGGAATTTTATTATACAAAGTAATTAACCACAACTCTGACAGAGAGAGATGAGTTGACTGGATTCTTGATGACTTCTTGGAAGAACTTGGCAGTGATCAACCTCCCTTAGCTTTCTTCAAAGCTTCTTGAATTAGAACTCAGTAGGGTTGAATCTCCTGAGAAGATGATCTTCAATCAACTTCTGTCTTGAGATTCAGATCTCAATCTGAATCTTACTTAGCATCCTGTTTCAGCAGCTGTTCTTCTTAGAAGGAGCTCTCTCTCTCTCCAATTTCTTAGATCTTCTGTCGAAGGTCTTCTTCTTTTGTATTGTTAGATCTCTGTGTAGATCTTCAATCTGTTATTGATCTTCAATGAATAATCTGTTGATTGATTGTTACTTTTACCCCCTGTTGAAAGAGAAAGCCTTTATATAAACTTTCTCCATGATGACCGGCTAATCCGGTTTCTAACAACCTCCTGACAGCTCTGACAGTTGCAGTTGACCGGTTGAAATGGCAGCTGTCAAGTCATCCAGTCACTTCTTGAAGTCACTGTCTGAAAGTGTCGAGACAGATAGTCATTATGTGTCGACACAAATATACTAAGTGTCGACACAAGTAGACTAAGTGTCGACACTAGCCTTGATGGTGTCGACATAACTCCTTGTGTTGTTGTAACAGCTTCTCGACACTGCTTCTTCAGAATGTGTCGACACTGATTCTGTGTGTCGACACAAGCCTTTTGTTGAATGTGTCGACACTGGTTGAGTGTGTCGACACAAATACTTCTTCTTTAATACTTAGTTGAATTTTGTTGTGTGTCGACACAACTCCTTTGTGTCGACACATGCCTTCTTGTGTTGAAACTTGCTGAGTGTCGACACATCTCCTTTGTGTCGACACATGCCTTCATGTGTTGAAACTTGCTGAGTGTCGACACATCTCCTTTGTGTCGACACAAGTACTTTAACTTTATTGAAGCTTGTTGAGTGTCGACACAGCCTCCTGGTGTCGACACATTTGATGTCGACAAAATTTCTCTGGGTGTCAACACTGCCTCTAAGTGTCGACACAGATTATGTTGACAATTCTTCACGGTGTGTCGACACTGCCTGTATGTGTCAACACTTTTCTTCTGGTGTTGACTCTGCCTTTCCTGGTGTCGACACAATTACTCCAAGTGTCGACACAGCTTCTCTAGGTGTCGACACAAGCCTTCATAAGTCTCGACACTTCACCTCTAGGTGTCGACACATGGATTTAGAAACTTTTCTGCATTTCCTGCAATTACTTAACCTGCACATATAAAATCAAAGCACATCAAATACAACTTGATGTATATCATTGAGTAGGGTGAGGCTTCTTCAAATCTGGTACATATATTCCAATGTACCCAACAAGATCCTAACACCCACTTGGCCGGATTCTTGGAGATATGTGACACATTCAAGATCAATGGCATTTCCAATGATGCCATTCGATTGAGATTGTTCCCGTTTTCACTAAGGCATAAGGCGAAGCAGTGGCTTAACTCACTACCTAGAGGGTCGATTACTACTTGGGATATGATGGTTGAGAAGTTTTTAATGAAGTATTTTCCGCCGGCGAAGACTGCAAAGCTAAGGAATGACATCTCAACGTTTATTCAATTAGAATCTGAATCGGTGTACGATACATAGGAACGATTCAAGGACCTTTTAAGGAGATGTCCCCATCACGTATTACCTTCTTAGATTCAGATTCAGACCTTCTACAATGGTATCAATCCGGCCACTAAACAGATGATTGATGCGGCTAGTGGAGGAACCTTGAACAACAAGGCACCTGAAGTGGCTCAGCAATTGACAAAAGATATGGCTATGAACAACTATCAATGGACTACCGTGAGACAAAAGCCTAACAAGCCTGCAGGAATTTATGAAGTGGATGTCGTCACCGCCTTAGCCATTCAAGTGGATGCCCGTGCGGGGTGGCCCAGTGTTGTGGACATCTTCTCTTATGATCGTTAGTTCAAGTGATACTAGTTTGTAAGACCCCTCCCCTTACGAAGGAGTTAACCCGGTCTTATGCCCAGAATCGCCGTCTTACGGTGGCACTAACACCCGGGTTAGTCGACACCGCAACACGCCGATTTTGCCGGCTAGTACGATCATGTAAACTGTTTGGCCAAAAGAGATTAAGAAGTAAAAGCAGTATAGAGCAACCACTAGTCCACAAGTCACAACACTATCTTATAATAAATAATAGTACATCGGTCCAGCATGAGTTATATAAAAATAGAGAAAAAGGGGCTTATTCCCAGTACATAATGACAAATATCTCTCTCCTAAATGACAATAAGCGGAAGCTACACTATCCTCAAAAGACTCGTCCCACCTAACGTCCGGCTGTAGTAGTAGTAGTAGGTGGTGGTGGTATCAGCTCCTCACGTCCTGCCACCTCGTCCTGCTGGATCTCCATCTCCTCGAGCTCCTAAAATGATTGGTCACACTGACCGTTAGTCGAAAAGACTAAGTTGTTTCCTCCACACCTTACACCGCAACTCCTAGGCACCGGGCGGGAGGCTGAAGCGGAGGAAAATAAGGGGTGTAGCAAAGGGAAGCAGGTGACAGTGGAGTTATACTAAGAGTACATATATAACAAATATTCCTACTCTAGCAGTTCTATATATATAGCGCAAGAAAAGTGAGTGGAGCTGAACAGCAATAAGTAAAGAGCAGTAAGTAAACAAGTATTGTAGGCAAGGTAAGAAAGACAGCAAGTATAATGAGCTACTACTACCATCACAGAGGTACCTTAACTTATATGAATGCCCATACACACATATAAGTTAAGGTTTCCATAAATATAACTTATCATATAAAGGTGCCCATATTAATTTATATGATAAGGATCCATGGTGCGTATGACCTAGTTATGAATGTATGATATGCATGGGTTTATGGTTCATGCAAGTGCAACTCACGCACACGACTCTGTGATCACAGACCTTTAGTTCCCACTTTTTGGAGCTAGCATCACTCTCTGGTACCACCGTTGTGGCTACGGCAGCAGTGGAGCGGGCGTCTCCACTCCTAGGCGGGTGTCACACTACCAGGCCTAGACCTCACATACACATATGTACACGTCCTAGGTGCACTATAGAGTCTCTGTGTACTATTTGATGGTTACCTACCAATCTTTTTAGTCGAGTGTGCATTTTCGGGGATCATCCTCCAGACCGCAGCGTAAAACAACCCACTGGCCCCTCAAACCATCACACCTCGCCAGAGCCACCGTACTGCCATTGGTGTGACGATTGGCCCAGTATCGCATGACCCGCCAGAAGTTTATGCACATGCAAGATATTCCAACAGGAGCCTCCAGCTCGCAGGACCAACCCGTCATGAATCCCTCCAACCCATCGCGGGTGAGATTGTACATAGTGCTTTTATTCAAAATCCCTCAAACCCATCACGAGTGAGATTGCACATAGTGCCTTTATCAAAATCCCTCAAACCCATCACGGGTGAGAATGGACCACAATGTCTTAACCTGTTGGACTACTCTTGTCTAGTGTTAGTTACCTAGCAGTTTAGGGTTGATCCCAGGACTGCCCGAGGCATGCCCGATGAAGGGCTCTCAGGGGCACTAGGAACTACGATGGGCTGAATCTCAAAGCTCCCTTTCTCAAGGATATTTACTCTTATTATTGTCTACCCCTTGTCCATACTCTGCTATCATTATTACTCTAGACTGGTCCTAATGACTTAAGATGTTAAAAGAAGGGCAGCGGTCTTCCGCCGGCCTTTGTTATGGTTACTATCCTAGGACTTGCACTCTATCGCTCGTAACCAAGAAATGACCTATAGTAGACCAACCAGGGTTTATTTTCCCAAAATAATTATCATCTCAATGTCTATTCTTATTCCCTTGCGGTCCTAGTAGTATATACTATCTGAGCTAGACGCAACCCATGGCCTAATACCACTCGTAAAGTTCGACTTCCAATTTCTTAGCCAAAGTGACCCTAACCACTTATCATGGGATGGTATGATATATGATATTGATTATGTGGAGTTTTCACTATTTTTCTAAGTCATAAAAACCCTAAATTAAATCCTTTAATTAACCGGCCTATGTCACTTTATACAAGAAGTACTATATCAAATGATCCCCCTGATCTAATAAATTTTCCTGATGATCATCTAGGCTAATTATGACTGGTTTCCAAGAATTGTAATTTTCCTATTTATATTTCCATTTAAACTTTATTTAAAGTTAAATCCATGAATTGACCACTTTACAAATGAAGTACATTAAATATGTTTCTAAAACTTCTAGGAAAATTACTACATATGTAAATTGCTGAAATAATACCAAATACAAAATTTCATAGTCCTAGACAGTAATTTGATTCACCAACACTCATATGACAAATATAACAAAAATGCCATTTATTGGATTTTAAACCTATAGAAGCATCCAAAAATATTAAGAAAATTACACAAGGTCACAAGCATATAATTAAACCACTAGGAATTTTTTCCATAATATTCCTACTGTAATTTTCATCATTTTTAAATAATTTCATAAAGGGGCAAAATTGTAAATTCTACATAATTCCAAAATATAATCATCTAACAGACCCATAAAATTTTCCAGGGTTAAATATGACTCTCTTGAGTTCTTAACAAAATTTGAGAATTTTAACTCATCAATAACCCTATTTTCAAATTTCTATCTTTAAATGTCCTAATACTCAAAAATTCCAAATAATGGGATTTTTGATCCCAAAAATCCCATTACTTTTGTTGAAGGTATATTTCATCCTAATAATCATATGACCAAGATTTCATAGACTTTTAATGTTCCAAATGGGCTAAGTCCCATTATATAGATTTTTTTTTGCTAAAGGCACCCCAAGCCTATATTCATCATACCCATGCAAGTGAGTTTACCCAACATGCAGAGGCCGAAAGAGACTGAAATTTTTATCATGAGCTTATATTGACCCAAAGGCCATCCCACCAAAATTTAGAGTCATTTGGAGTTGTATTGCTCCATATATTCAATTAATTTAAATAAGTGAGTTTTACTAAAAACTATAGGAAATATTTTTCCAAAAATTCCAATTTTTGGTCAGTAACTAAGTATGACATAGTCTCATACATGACCAAAATCGCAGGTCATGAGGACTTATAATTTGTCCTGGGCACACATTTGAAAATATGTCCTAGCCTAGGACCAGTCTTGGTAGAATGGCACTACAGGGAGCCCTACTTCTCCAAATCTCAAGTTTAGGATGGCAAAATGACGGTAAGACATAGGCCTACAATTTTACTGTTGATGTCTGGTTCTGAAATTGCCTTTAAGAGGCCTATTTCTAACATGCAAGAACTATGTAAAAGGGTGACATATAATTACTGTTCATATTCAATTTAATTCATTAATCATATGAAATCAAACGGAAGGCATCCGTTAATCTCCTACCTACAGCCAACGGCTGGGATGAGCCCGACCTGGATCAACTTGATTTCGCATTTTCGGCCACTTGGGTCGGCGCCACCGCCGGCGATTATTGCCACCACCTTTGTTGAGGTGGTGGCTGGCATTTCCCGGCGGTGAGGCTGCCGGAGGCGGCTCCTCCGGCGATCCCGAGCACGGAGGAAAAGCTCGGAATTTTGCTCTCGGCTCACATGGTATCGGGCTCAATTGAGACCGATCTCTCTCCTAGTCGATCTAGAATTCTAGTACGGTGAGAGGTGAAGTGAAACGGACCAGAATTGAGGCTTGGCGGCGAGTTTGGCGGCGGTGAGCCATGGCTGAGCTTGCTCCGGCGAATCCTTCCCGTTTCCTAGTTTCTCCAGCAATTTCCTTGCTCCAGCACTCAAAGTCAACTCGTTTCCTCCTTCTGAAGCTAATGGTGGGGGTAGTTTTGGCTGGGAGTGGATGTATATAGAGTTAACTTCAAGGTGAGGCTCGGCCAAGGTTAGGATGTTTCACCCATCGTGTCAAGTGGCCATCCAGCAGCATATTCACTCTAGAATGAGCTGGGGAAGCTTGCTAAGTGTCTTGGATAGAAGGAAGGAGGACCACATGGCCCTCATTTTCTTTTCTCCACCTTCTCTCTCCTAAAATTCTCATTTTACCGACATGCATGCATTCTCTCTCCTAATTCAGAGTGGTAGGAGCTATCTTTGACCACTTGGGCTGGTCATGGGCCATGGTTAGTGGGCTTTGCCAATTGGGAATGGGCTTGACCTTCTTTTTTATTCCCTTAGGCTTCATGTTGACTTTATTGACTTTTAGGGTTGACTTGGTCAACTTGATGAGTGGGCTGACCCCACCTGAAGGTCATGGACCCTATGACACCACCCAACTTGGATTGGGCCATGGTGGTGACCCACTTGGACTATTTGGGCCTTTAGGTGTGGGTTTGACCAAATCAAGATTAGGGTTGACTTGGGTCAACTCTAGTCAATTGGTGATCTTGTGATATGGCTTATGGTTCCCTTAGGTTGGTGTTAGGGTTAGGGATGCAATGGTGGAATCAATGTGTGGCTAGGACCCCAATTTGGGGTTGGTTTGACTTAGATTACTTTGGGCCCTATTGTGGGCCCCATATGACTAGATCTTTACCCCATGGTTCAACCTAACCTAAACCCATGTCCCCCACCACAAGTCCTAACCCAACCTAAGTAGAGGGGTCTAATAGAAAGTGGGATGTTACAGACAAACCTTGCAAAGGTCTTCCCTCTTGTAGGGACCAGAAGGTAAGCCTCTTACAAGGCTGTCTTTAGATAGCCTGACAATATTTTTCATGTTTACATGTCCTAGTCTTTTATGTCATAATTCATTTTGATTGCAAACAATATTAAGCAGACAAATATCTGAATTGGCAGAAAGAAAATCAACTAAGTATATGTTTCCTTGTTTATTTTCAATTAAAACTTTTTGTTTTTCTTTATTAGAAATAATACACTATGTAGAGTTAAAGTGTACCTGATAACCTTCATCACTTAATTGACTGATAGAGATGAGGTTATGCTTGAGTCCTTTTACATAAGTCACCTTCTTGAATGTGACTGCTCCAATCCTTACTTCTCCATAGCCTTCAGACTAGCGACACTTTGAATCACCAAAGATTACCTTTGGTCCCAGCTTGGACTTGTAGTTGCTTAAGTTGTCCTTGCTGCCAGTCATGTGTTTGGAGCATCCACTGTCCAGATACCATAGTTGATTAACAACTGGACAGCTCTTCTCCTGCAGAGAAAATAATTAATTGTTCTTGACCCAGGTTACCTTAGGTCCTTTGTTTCGTTGATAGGAAAAACTTGAAATCACAGAAAATTCTGGTTGTGATTTATATCCTAATGGGTGATATCTTCTAGGTGGAATTATCCAATCAGTAAGTGGGTTAAATGGTTTCCTAGTTTGATTAGAGTTGTTATCGTAATTATGATTTTTACCAAGTTTGACTGGGTTCGACGAATAGTTGTGAGTTCGTCGACTAGAGTTCGACGAAACGGAATGAGATCGTCGATCTCTGCTCAGAGAATGAACATAGTCATTTTTTGTGCCCCAAGTTCGTCGACCTCTGTTCGACGAACCATACATAGTTCGTCGATCGCAGTAAGACGAATGATTATTATATAGATTTGCATTCAGAGTTCGTCGATTTGAGTTCGACGAACTGGCCATATTTCGTCGATCTGAGTTCGACGAAATCTGTTGAACTTTGTTTTTATCTAAGGTTTTCTGATTTCTGTTTTTGTGATTCTTAAGATTAGGTGATTCTTCTGTAATTTGTTTGTTATTTATTACTTCTTTATCCTTAGCAGAAACAAATTTGATGGGGGTTGTTAATATATTCTTCTTGAGAATGGGGGGTAAACTTGATGATGCACCCAAGCCTAGTTTATCATTTAGTCTGGCATTGACTGTGCTTGTAATGTCCATCAGCTTAAGGCTTCTCCCATTGAGAGATTCCTCAAGTTGTTTAGCCTCACATAGCTCAGTTTTTAAGGAGTTAATTTGTTCATTAGCTAGATTCAGTTCATCCTTTAACCTAGTGTTTTCAGAAATCATATCTTCTTGATTAGCTAGTCTTTCCCTAAGTGTTTTAATTTCCTTTTCAGAGTTTATTAAATCAATACACATGGTTTTAAATTCAAATTTGAATGCATCAAAATTATAGTCAAAAGATAAAAGTACCTGATCAACTTCTGTTTCTGAAGCTTCTTCATTGTCAGATTCTTCTTCTTTTGATTGGCTTCTGGAGGAATCAATGTCCATGAGGCAGACTTCCTTGGCCCTTGCCTCTTCTTCTTCTTCACTGGAGCTGGAGGATGTGGATTCATCTTCAGTTTCACTCCAGGATTCAGCTACAAAGTCTTTCTCCTTTTTTTATATTTGCTGGAGGAAGGCCTGCTGCTTTGCTGTCTTCTTAAATCCTTCTCTCTTCTTCTTTCTTTCTTTTGATTCTCTGGACAATCTGAGATGAAGTGTCCAGGTTTCCTGCGGCCAAAGCAAACCACTTCTTTAGTAGGGGTTTTGTTATACCTTGGCTTATCATCCTGCCTGCATGAATTTCTTCTGAAATCTTTCCTTGCCATTTTATAAAATCTTTTGACAAGCAGACTCATTAACTCTTCATTCACTGTTGAAGTTTCTATCTCTTCAGCAGCCTTGAATGCCAGGTTCTGCTCTTTCCTTGCTGGTGGAGGTGTCCTTTGCTCTGTTGCTTCCCTGGATTTAATGAGCTGCTCATAGGACTTGAGCTTTCCCAAAAGAGATTCAGTAAAAATATCATATAAGCTTATGGCCTCCTTGATTGGCCAAATCCTTGAATCTCATGAGCTTGGGAAGCACATAAGGATTTTGTCATTCACCTCAGTGAGGGTGATGTCCTTATCCAAGGTCTTCAGCTCATTGATGATTGAGCTCAGCCTGTTGTACATATCTGTAACAGATTCTGCTTCCTCCTTCTTGAAGTTCTCATATTGGGATATGATATTGGATCTTCTGTCCTTCCTTTCATCAACAGATCCAGCCACCATTTGATTGAGGGATTCCCAGATAGCTTTGGCTGAAGTGCATTCAGCCAATTTCTGGAAAATGTTATCAGACATTGTTTGGGCCAGAATATTCATGGCCTTGGCATCATCAACTCTGGTTTTCTTTTGAGCTTCAGTCCACTCAGTTGGTGGAACTGCATGAGTGCTTGAGGTTGCTGTAGATGTAGAGGCAGTTGCTTGAGGAGGAAATGTCAAAATGGAGTTGTACATGTCTGCATCAATAGAATTCATATATAACTTTATTCTTGCCTTCCAGATGGCAAACCTATTTAGGTTGCACACTGGAGGTCTGGTGCTTGCGTAGTATTTGTTCTGTATTATGCTGTGAATATAAACCTAATAGAAGTAAAAGTCAGATCTAACTCAGGATCTTTTGGTTCGAGGGTTAGCATGTACAACCAAAGGAACCTTGCTCTGATACCAATTGAAAGTAAGGGTTAGATCTGAAATACTCTAGAGGGGGGGTGAATAGAGTATCTTGAAATCTTTAAAACTTTTGCTGTAAATAAAAACAGATCTAAGATAAATTACTCTAGCACTATCACAAATACAGTTAAGCCTAACTATCACAGCCACAGTAAGAACAAAAGAAAAGGTGCAACCAGGCAACACAAGAATTTTATAGTGATTCCCCAACCTGGGTACATCCACTCTTCTACCACCCTGATAGGAATCCACTCAGGTTTTTGATCAGGTGACTGCCACCAATTAGCTTTTGATCAGATGCTCAAAAACCAACCCAAGTCTTTTGATCAGGAGACTTGCAACCAATAATAACTTTTGAAGGGAGTTAAAGAACCCTTTTTACAGTGGGTATGTGAGAGTGATTATGTCTTCTCTTTCTCAAAATACAACTGAGAAGACTTTAGTGGATATATAATGTTAGCAAAAGCTCCCCCTGAGATATTGAACTCAGGAAGATTTGAGCATTGCTGCAGGGTGAGTAGGTTTTCAATATGTCAGCCTTGACTAGCAGATATCCAGGAACTTCTTGACAGATAGAATGTTTGTTGTCCTTTGAAGAATCCTGAAGTGAAGAGGGAAGAAGACTCTTGATTTTTGATTGATGTTCTTCTTCTTCTTCTACAGCTTGTTGTTCTTTCTCTGGTCTAGGGCTAGGGCTTCTTGTATCTTTACTGAGTTATTGCCCTGTATATGTTGTTCTTTGTATTCAGACGAGAAGGAAGAAGAAGATCTTTATGTTCTGTGTTGTGTGTCTTTTTTTTGAAGAAAGAGGAAAAATTCATTTTATATTTTCCATGAAATCTTCCTTTTGAATTTTTAATTTCTTCCTTCATTCAATGCTGACGGCCTGGAGAATATTTGCATTGATTGATTTCCCCAACTGTCCCATTGAAAAACGGCAAGCAATAATTCTGATGAAATCCATAATCAATGCTGCGTCTAACGGTAATATTCAGAGAATGTTAAGCATTGATTACTCAGGAATTATTGCAATAAATTAAGGACAGAGGGAGGAAAATATCCAAGTCTGGAACTGCACAGAAATCGTCGAATAGAAAACAGAATTCGTCGAAATAGGTTCAGAGTTCGTCGAGCTGAGAAGTTAAGTTTGTCGACCAGATAATTGTTGTTCGTCGAGCTGAGATCCAAGATCGTCGACCTGAAGAGGACAGACAACTGCTTTCTCTGGAACCTTGCCAATTCTATGCATCAAGATCGTCGAGCTGAGAATCTAAATTCGTCGACTTAAGTTCAGTGAAAATTTTCTTGGGCTTTTAGAATACTGAAGTAGAGTGTCCAGCTATCGTCGACCTGAGAACTAGGTTCGTCGAGCTGAGAACTGCTAACTGCTACTTGATAAAACTTGCCAAGAATGTGGTCTAAGTTCGTCAAGCTGAGAATATGAGTTTGTCGACTGGAGTATGATTCTGGACTTAGAACATTTTAGATGTTTCGGGAATAAAATGTTGAAGTAGAATACCCAGCAATCATCAACCTGAGAACTAAGTTCGTCGACCTGAGAACTTAGTTCGTCGATTGGAGTTCAGACAGAATCTGGACTTGGAATGTTGAAATGTAGTGTCCATAAATCATCGACCTGAGAACCAAGTTCGTCGAGCTCAGCTCAGAGAATTTTCTTTGAGTTCGTCGAGCTGAGCACGACTTTCGTCGACCTGAGTTCGACGAACGTCGAACTCATTTCCTGAGTCTTTAAAATTTCTCTAAGTCTTGAGTCTTTTGTAGTTTGTTGATGGCTGGTCCATGTAGTGTTGACTCTAAGGACATGACATATACTCTAGGACACAAACATGACCCTAGCTATACATGTTGGGTCAAACATCCTAGTTTAGTGAACCTAGCCCAAATCTAACTAGGGATCTAATACCGTCAACCCGCCCTTAGCGGACTCGGGGTTGCATACAGACCCCCTTGCTCGCTAGAGGACGGCGGTGGTGGCTTGCCGAGATGAGGCGGCTTCCTCCAAACCCTCGTCCAGCAAGAGGCGACTTGAGCCTGCGGGATCGAACCCGCCACGTCGCCAACAACAACCAAAGAAAATGAGGAGGGCAATGGTGGTTCCTCGGGCGAGACATCAACAACAACAACAAAGCCCCAAATACATGAGCTCGCCCGAGGTCATCCCAGATGCGTCGCCGGAGAGCCCGCTGAAGGAGATCACGAGCAAGGGGCAGAGGGGTGGCGAGACCTCGGCTCCCCCTGCTGTGAAGAAGATGACCCGCGAGCCCGCCACGCGAAAGGACCACTCCCTATTTGGCTTTGGGGGGAGGTGGAAAGACTCGGTTGGAGAGCCCACGGTCTAGTGGGATGAGCTGGCCCACCGAGTCTCTATCTCCACCCTCCACCCCTCCTAGGCTGACCGCGAGCTTTGCACTGGTCACGCCTACGCGCTCGGCTTTGGTCTTTATGGCCGCGAGGATGCCGAGGCCTACAAGGGCATGGCCTGCGGCAGCTCGGCCATGAAGGCATGCAGGCCCATATGCAGGCAATAGAGCTTCATCACATGATGATCTGTCGGAGCTTCAACCTCAACAACCACCTCCAGAAAGCGGAGCAGGCACACGATGTCGCCAAGGATGTAACACCCCCTATCCGTCACATAGCATATAGCAGTAGGTCCGGCCGGGGCCCGACGCCGTATGCCACAGACAGACCGGGTGGTTAATTAAGGAAACCATCCAACCAATCTCAACGTCCTACACAGAGCATTCTAGCGGAAGCAGTTCATAAAAGTTGCAATAAAGAACCCAGCATTAGAGCATGAATGTCCACTAGTACAGAATAGGAATGTTATACAAAATACCCAAAATAAGCCTTAAGGCCTTACAAAATGTTTCACTTCCAATTACATGTTTTACGAACCACGGCACGCAGGCCGGTCACACATAAATAAAGCAGTAAACACTTCCAATTAGGCCTTCAAGGGTCGGCTTCGCATTCGGGCTTTAGCCCGCTATTGACAGCTTGGTACAGCTGCACCTGCAAGCAACAAACCACCGCGCGGTGGCAAAACAAGGCAACGGTCAGCAATGCTGACCAAATTATAACGATCCCGCCCCCAACTCGGGGCGGCGATGCTCCTTCCCTGCATTTCATTAGCATAAGCGAGCAATATATAACTAGCCATTACATCACAGACGTTGGCTCGCACGGCCACATGCCCCGTGCTCTCAGGGCACATTCTCGGTGAACCGGTCGATGTCACGTCAATTAAAGTCATAGACATTCCGGACTCACCACCGCCACTTGGACGGCCAAACCTATGAGCAATTTGTTTTCCTGGCCTGGGTCACGACAATTTAAGCCATTAACCGCTGAAGACCCTAATCTATGCCAACGGTAAGTGCCACGTGCCTTTAGGTCTCTTTAATCGAACGACATAGAACGGGTACGGTTCCATCTAACCCGTGCTCACATCGCAACGACAATTTAAGTCATTTGCGCGGGTCAAACTTCCACCGAGTCCCATTTCCATCACAAGTCACATAACCCGGTTATGTTCAAGTTGGCTCTTAAGCCACCAAGTTGGCAAGATCTCGTATCCGCCCAGTTTTCCGGGTGCACCTTTGGGTTAGTCCCCAAGGCTCCCTGCTGCAATCTACCGCTTAGAAAACCCGAAAAACAACAAATAGCACGGAGTCTTCTCCGGCTTTATGCACTGCAACATCACCGATCCAGACCAACATGTCAGGGTAGGCTTCACACATCATGCCTATGTCCGTTCTCCCTTACGGACTCTAAACAACGGGGACTTCACATATCTACCCGAAGGAACGCCTCCAACTCTCCGCAAACTCGCGAGAGCGGGCTTCCTAGGTAAAGAAAGAGAGCTACTCATGCTCAAGATGAGGATCGTTACCCTAGCGTTCCTCTTTGGCGCCATTGAAAAGTAATCGGATGAAAAGCACCGCACTAGCTTTGCCTCCGTGGATCCGGAGTCGGCTCGCGATTTGGAGCTTCGAAGCTCCTCCAATGGCGGGATCTAGCTCCTTCTTCCTCCCTTGGCTCTCTACTTTCTCTAAGGTTTTAGAAAGCTAACCACTCATGAAAAGTGAGGGTTTCTAAGTCCAATCCCGGGTATATCCCTTCAGGAACAACCCCCAGCCGTTGGATCTCAAAATAAGGAAACGAACGGCTTTGATTCGGGACTGAAATGCTCAATCTGGACCGAACACGGCCTGGCACACGCCCGTGTCCAGGGCCGTGTGCCTCATTCGCCGTCAAAATCGGCTCGCCTGGAACCTCACACGGGTATCGAACACGCCCGTGTTCGAGCTGACACGCCCGTGTTCCATGTGACACGACCGTGTGGCCGGCCGTGTACCCCATCATTTTTCCCCAAAATCAACCCGAGCACTGCACGGGTTCTAGGACACGCCCGTGTCCTTACCCGTGTCACCTCAACACGCCTGGAACCCAGGCTGTGTACACGGTCTCGACACTCGACACTTCGTCGAGCAAAGATCGTCGACCTGATGACACGGCCTTGGACACGCCCGTGTCCTAGACCATGTGCCTTGTCTCGACACATTGTCGACACCAAAGTGTCGACTTCCCGGGACGAGTGTCGACACGGGTCGACACGCCCTGTGACACGCCCATGTCGCAGGCCGTGTGCCATGTCTCGACACTTCGTCGAACGCAGAGTGTCGACTTCGCGGCTAAGTGTCGACACGGGTCGACACGCCCTATGACACGCCCGTGTCGCAGGCCGTGTGCCCAGTCTTGACACAATGTCGGGACCAAAGTGTCGACTTCCTGTCTCAGTGTCGACACAGGCTCGACACGCCCTGGGACACGCCCGTGTCCCTGGCCGTGTGCCTGCTGCCAGAACCCAAACTGGCCCAAAACGTCCCCCTTTGCTCCTTTGAGTTTCGGGGCGTTACAACTCTCCCCCTCTTAAAAGAATTTCGTCCTCGAAATTACATAAAGGAAAGACATGTACAAAACCAAAATTTGTACCTGAGCGGAACAACTCCGGATACTTGTTAATCATAGTCTGCTCTCGCTCCCAAGAGAGCTCCTCACGACCGCAATTGTCCCACCGGACCTTGACCATCCTGATCTCTTTATTGCGTAGCCGCTTGACCTCCGAGTCCTCAATCCGCACGGGCTTGACCTTTGTCGTCAGCCCACTATCCACCGGTACTTGATCAACCGCGATCACTTGCGTTGGCTCTTGCACCGCCTTCCGAAGCACCGAAATGTGGAATACATCATGTAAACCACTAAGCTCCACTGAAAGCTTCAACCGATAGGCCGCTTCACCAACTCGCTCCAGAACCTCAAACGGTCCAAGGTACCTCAGGCTTAGCTTTTTCAATCGCCGCACCCGCGAGACACCCTTGAACGGCTTGATATTTAGGTACACATAATCACCCACAGCGAACTCCACGTTCATGTGCTTGGCATTATAGTACTTTGCTTGCTGGTCCTGAGCGATAAGCAAACTCTCCCGAACGGTTCGCACCAAAGAAGTAGCACCCTCCACTTCCGATCGCTTATACAACTTTGACTCACCCGTTTCTAACCAAGACAACGGCGTGCGGCATTTTCTACTATATATGGCCTCGAAAGGCGCCATCTGAATACTCGCTTGGTAGTTATTGTTGTATGCGAACTCCACCAAATAAAGGTGGTCTTCCCATTGCTTTCCGAAATCCAAGACACACATGCGGAGATTGTCTTCCATAGTTCTATTGACCCTCTCGGTCTGCCCATCCGTTTGCGGATGGAAGGCTGTGCTAAATTTCGGCTTTGTTCCCAACATTTGCTGCACAAGCCTCCAATCATTGGACGTGAACCGCCCATCTCGGTCACTCACGATGCTGCGGGGCACACCATGAAGCCGTACTATGTTATCCACATAAAGTTTTGCCAACTTCTCCACCGGATCATCCTTCCTATGCGGAATAAAATGCGACACCTTTGTTAATCGATCAACCACCACCCAAATGGAGCCGTTCCCCTTTTGCCACCTTGGCAAACCGTGCACAAAGTCCATAGAGATGTCATCGAATTTCCACTCAGGAATAGGCAAGGACTTAAGAAATCCTCCCGGCTTTTGGCACTCCGCCTTCACCAAGGCGCAAGTTTGGCACTTTACTACATAGAGCGCCACATCCTTTTTCAAACCCGGCCACCAAAACAGTTTCTTCACATCACGGTACATCTTCGTGCTCCCCGGGTGAACCGAGTACTTGGTATGGTGTGCCTCGTACAACAACTCCACCCGCAAATTGCCCACACTTGGGACGCACAAACGACCGTCTTTCCAAAGCAACCCGTCCTCCACGACGAATTGGGAATTTGACCCATCCAGAGCCTCTACCATGAATTGCTTCATATGAGCATCCATATCCAAAGCCTGCCGAACACGATCAGCCAGGTCATATTGGACTTCAGTCCAATTCAGAACTGCTTCAGCACCTGATTGTCTGTCCACACAGACAATCTCCAACGCCTCCAACTCTCGCACCAACCGCTCATCATGCACCGATAGCCAATTGGCTTGAGCTGGGGCTCGGCGACTCAGCGCATCCGCAACTGCATTCCCTTTGCCAGTCACGTAGTGGATCTTGAACGTATAGTCCCCCAGGAACTCCATCCATCTACGCTGTCGCATATTCAGATCTTTCTGGTCAATAAGGTACTTCAGGCTCTTGTGATCGGTGTAGATATCAATCTTCACACCGTACAAGTAGTGTCTCCACAGCTTCAAGGCAAAAATCACGGCCGCTAACTCCAAGTCATGGACCGGATAGTTTCTCTCATGCACTTTTAGCTGTCTCGAGCCATAAGCTATTACACTTCCGTGTTGCAGTAGCACGCAACCCAAACCGCTGCCCGAAGCATCGCTATAAATCTCATAGCCTTCGGTCCCACATGACAAACTCAGCACAGGAGCCGTGGTCAACCGACACTTCAACTCCTCAAAAGCTCGTGCGCACTCCGGCGTCCAAACGAACTTATGCTCCTTCCTCGTCAATGTAGTGAGAGGTAACGCTATCCGCGAGAAGTTCTCTACGAAGCGCCTATAATAGCCGGCAAGCCCCAGAAAACTCCGGACTTCCTCTACCGTAACAAGCTCAGGCCACTCCCGTATCGCAACAATCTTCGTCGGATCCACAGCAATACCCTCTCCACTTACTATATGCCCGAGGAACGCCATTGAGGATAGCCAAAACTCGCACTTCGAGAACTTGGCATACAACTGATTTCTCCGTAGCGTCTCCAACACCAAATGAAGATGCTTGAAGTGATCTTCCTCACTTTGCGAGTACACCAAAATATCGTCGATGAAGACGATCACGAAATGGTCCAAGTACTCCCTGAAAGTCCTGTTCATCAAATCCATGAACACTGATGGCGCATTAGTCAGCCCAAACGGCATGACCGTAAACTCATAATGCCTGTATCTCGTACTAAATGCTGTCTTAGGGATATCACTCTCCCTAATTCGCAGCTGATAGTACCCAGCCTTAAGATCCAACTTCGAGTACACCGTCAACCCGACTAACTGATCAAAGAGATCATCAATCCGGGGAATTGGGTACTTATTCTTCTCCGTCAGCTTGTTGAGCTCCCGATAATCAATACATATCCTCAAGCTTCCGTCCTTCTTCTTAACAAAGAGGACCGGTGCGCTCCAAGGCGAAGAACTCGGGCGCACATACCCTTGCTCCAACAACTCTTGTAGTTGAACTTTCAGCTCCGCCATTTCCTTAGGCGCTAGCCGATAAGGAGATCGTGACACAGGCTTTGCACCTGGCACTAGCTCGATCGTAAAATCTATCTCCCGCTGAGGCGGGGCTCCAGGAAGATCTGCGGGGAACACATCAGGGTATTCTGATACCACTGAAATATAATCCAAAGCGGGTTTCGGCTTTGCAACCTCCACTAGTGTAAAGAACAGTTCGGCTCCGGCACGAACTGCCTTCACCACCTGAAGAGCAGACATCGACGTCTTGCTCGACCCCTTTAAGCCCGTAAAAGTCGTCTCACAACTTGCTCCCAGCTTGACTTCCTTGCTACCGCAATCTATATAGGCCTGCTGCTCCGAGAGCCATTCCATGCCAAATATGACGTCGAACTCCACCAACGGAAGTAAAGACGCACGCAGGTCGAACTCCTGCTCCCTAATACGAATCTTAACATCGCAGATCCTATCCGCTCGCATCGAACACCCGTTGGGCAACAACACATCCAACCTATCCTTCGCCATCGAAGAAGGGACTCCGATGCGTGATATAAATCCTTCGGACAAGAAGGAGTGTGAAGCTCCCGTATCGAAGAGTTCTCGTGCCGGATTTTCGCAAATCAATACAAATCCTAAACAAGCAGTGGTAAGGTAACATGTGCATAACAAGTATTGAAAGAAATCGACTTGCTATAAATTAAACCGTACTTGTCACCACATCAGCCTGTTTAATGGCCTCCTGTTGGCCAAGATTGTAGACCCTTGGTTGGGCCGGAGCATAATGGGATGCGGTCGACTCCACTGCCTTTCCCTTCTCTTCATAAGTAGCTCCCGGCTTTCTCTCGGTCTTAGGACGTCCGCTCCAACAGTCACGGGCAAAATGCCCCGTCTTGCCACAAGTAAAACACGCGCCCGGGGTCCAACTCGTAGTCGCCCCAGAAGCACCAGAAGGAGCTGGACCCGAAGTCCTATGCTTCTTAAAGAATCTTTGATAGCCAGACTTTGAAGTAGTCGGCACTTTGAACCCAGATTTCTTCTCGCCCAAGCTTTTCTTTGCCTGCACATTCTTCATGTCCTTCTCCAAGGACCGGGCCGTGTTGACCAAGGTTAAGAAACTCTGCGTCATCGGCCCCGAGAGTAGCAATCTCAACTCATCTCTCAAGCTTTCATAGAATTGATTCGTTTTGCGCTCCTCATCCGCGATAGTGGAGCTAGCATAACGACTCAGACGAGTAAACTCGTGGAGATATTCATCCACGCTCTTCTCACCCTGAACCAACTTCAGAAATTCATTCTCCAACGCTATCTTCTGCGTCGAAGGGAGGTATCTAGCCAAGAACAATCTCGAGAACTCCTCTATCGAGACGTCACCAAGTTGCCTACCTCTCAGTAAGTGCAGCTCCAAACCTTCCCACCACATCCTCGCTTCACCGTCCAGAAGGAACGTAGCGATGGTGGTCATTTGCCACTCCTCCGTCTCCGTTGCTGTCATGACTCTCTTCACCCTGGAGAGCGAGTCTTCAGCCTGAGATGGGGTTCCCAACCCCGAGAATAACGGAGGGTTAAAGCTCATTACATGCTTAAGCTGCCTCTCAGTTGCCCTCCTCGGCACCACCGGTTCCACAACCACTTGCTCCACTCTCCTCGGCTCAGCCTCTTGAAGAGGTTCCTGCTCCATCACAGGAGCGGGCTGCAGCATTTGCCTTGCAGGCTGCGCATTTATCACGGCCAACACCGCTTCAGCCACCAATCGTATGTTCTCAGCCGACAGAGGTGTTGCAGGAGCAACATCCGGTGCACTACTAGCCTCAGAAACTCGGCGTTCTGACGGCCCAACACCACTTCTGGTCACCTATAGTGGTACAAAACACCGTTAAGCGACCAAATAAATTGCAAACAACAATTATAGGAACACGCAGGTTCCTCAAACACGAGTATTTTCATTCCTAAGTGGACATTCATGGGTTCTTTTTACTATTATTACGATGACGCACACAACGTGCTCACCACCCCTTAAAAAGAATTCGCCCACGAATTCACTTTAAGCCCGACCAAAACCAGTAGTCTGATACCAATTTGTAACACCCCCTATCCGTCACATAGCCACAGACAGACCGGGTGGTTACTTATGGAAACCATCCAACCAATCTCAACGTCCTACACAGAGCATTCTAGCGGAAGCAGTTTATAAAAGTTTCAATAAAGAACCCAGCATTAGAGCATGAATGTACACTAGTACAGAATATGAATGTTATACAAAATACCCAAAATAAGCCTTAAGGCCTTACAAAATGTTTCACTTCCAATTACATGTTTTACGAACCACGGCACGCAGGCCGGTCACACATGAATAAAGCAGTAAACACTTCCAATTAGGCCTTCAAGGGCCGGCTTCGTATTCGGGCTTTAGCCCGCTATTGACTGCTTGGTCCAGCTGCACCTGCAAGCAACAAACCACCGCACGGTGGCAAAACAAGGCAACGGTCAGCAATGCTGACCAAATTATAACGATCCCGCCCCCAACTCAGGGCGGCGATGCTCCTTCCCTGCATTTCATTAGCATAAGCGAGCAATATATAACTAGCCATTACATCACAGACGTTGGCTCGCATGGCCACACGCCCCGTGCTCTCAGGGCACATTCTCGGTGAACCGGTCGATGTCACGTCAATTAAAGTCATAGACATTCCGGACTCACCACCGCCACTTGGACGGCCAAACCTATGAGCAATTTGTCTTCCTGGCCTGGGTCACGACAATTTAAGCCATTGACCGTCGAAGACCCTAATCTATGTCAACGGTAAGTGCAACGTGCCTTTAGGTCTCTTTAACCGAACGACATAGAACGGGTACGGTTCCATCTAACCCGTGCTCACATCGCAACGACAATTTAAGTCATTTGTGCGGGTCAAACTTCCACCGAGTCCCATTTCCATCACAAGTCACATAACCTGGTTATGTTCAAGTTGGCTCTCAAGCCACCAAGTTGGCAAGATCTCGTATCCGCCCAGTTTTCCGGGTGCACCTTTGGGTTAGTCCCCAAGGCTCCCTGCTGCAATCTACCGCGTAGAAAACTCGAAAAACAACCAATAGCACGGAGTCTTCTCCGGCTTTATGCAATGCAACATCACCGATCCAGACCAACATTTCCGGGTAGGCTTCACACATCATGCCTATGTCCGTTATCGCTTACGGACTCTAAACAACGGGGACTTCACATATCTACCCGAAGGAACGCCTCCAACTCTCCGCAAACTCGCGAGAGCGGGCTTCCTATGCAAAGAAAGAGAGCTACTCATGCTCAAGATGAGGATCGTTACCCTAGCGTTCCTCTTTGGCGCCATTGAAAAGTAATCGGATGAAAAGCACCGCACTAGCTTTGCCTCCGTGGATCCGGAGTCGGCTCGCGATTTGGAGCTTCGAAGCTCCTCCAATGGCGGGATCTAGCTCCTTCTTCCTCCCTTGGATCTCTACTTTCTCTAAGGTTTTAGAAATCTAACCACTCATGAAAAGTGAGGGTTTCTAAGTCCAATCCCGGGTATATCCCTTCAGGAACAACCCCCAGCCGTTGGATCTCAAAAAAAGGAAACGAACGGCTTTGATTTGGGACTGAAATGCCCAATCTGGACCGAACACGGCCTGGCACACGCCCGTGTCCAGGGCCGTGTGCCTCATTCTCCGTCAAAATCGGCTCGCCTGGAACCTCACATGGGTATCGAACACGCCCGTGTTCGAGCTGACACGCCCGTGTTCCATGTGACACTGCCGTGTGGCCGACCGTGTACCCCATCATTTTTCCCCAAAATCAACCAGAGTACTGCACGGGTTCTAGGACACGCCCGTGTCCTTACCCGTGTCACCTCAACACGCCTAGACCCCAGGCCGTGTACACGGTCTCGACACTCGACACTTCGTCGAGCAAAGATCGTCGACCTGATGACACGGCCTTGGACACGCCCGTGTCCTAGGCCGTGTGCCTTGTCTCGACACATTGTCGACACCAAAGTGTCGACTTCCCGGGACGAGTGTCGACACGGGTCGACACGCCCTACGACACGCCCGTGTCGCAGGCCGTGTGCCATGTCTCGACACTTCGTCGAACGCAGAGTGTCGACTTCGCGGCTAAGTGTCGACACGGGTCGACACGCCCGTGTCGCAGGCCGTGTGCCTAGTCTCGACACAATGTAGAGACCAAAGTGTCGACTTCCCGTCTCAGTGTCGACACAGGCTCGACACGCCCTGGGACACGCCCGTGTCCCAGGCCGTGTGCCTGCTGCCAGAACCCAAACTGGCCCAAAACGTCCCCCTTTGCTCCTTTGAGTTTCGGGGCGTTACAAAGGACAAGGTCGTCGACCTGGAGAGGCAACTCGGCATCGCTGAGAACCTACTCGCTCAAGCTGCTGTCGGACTGGTAAGCATCAGGCTGCTTTCCCCCCTTTTACTTAGAATTTTCTGCGCTGCCATGAACATGCTTCCTTTTTCTTCAGTATGCTAAGGCTGCTGAGGAGTTGCGGTCCCGCATCACCGGGTTGGAAGAGGAAAATGGTCAGCTGCACGCCCGCCTCGCCGGGCTGGAAGGGGAGAACACGACGCTGAAGTAAGAGAACACGAGCCTCCATCGCGAGGTCCGTCGCCAAGTAGAGATCTTCTTCCCCTCGGGCGACGTTGAGCCCACCTTCGCATACAAGAGCCCAAGGATCTTCGGCGAGGCCGACATCGCTGAGAGGCTGCGGGTCAACTCCATTGAGGTCACCTAATGCACCCTCCAGATGATGAAGGATACGGGAGTGCTGGTGGAGGGTTGCGAGGAGATCACGGCCTGGGACCTCATGCCGAGCTTGTTCCTGGAGATGCCGCCCAGCGAGAAGGAAGATAGCCTCGACGCGCTCTTTGGCAATGGCTTCAATGATGACCTGTCCGCTGGAGGGGGCGAGAGTTGACCTTTTCTCCTTTTATTTTTTGTAACCTCACCGAGGCGAGCTCCCCTTGTAACTATCATTATATAATTGAAGATAATTTTGATATGATCTTTATCTATTTTTCTATCTTTTTTGGGCTTTCTTGCTGTGACGTGCTCGCTCGCGAGCTCTACCTGTAACGCCCCCGAATTTTTCGGCAATTATTTAAGTCCTCGTTTGGCGTTACGTTGGCGCATTTCCGGCTCGTGCCGTTGTTAGAGTACCTCGTTAGGTGTTCTTAGAGGTTATAGCCTGTTGTATGGTTTCCCCAGCTAGCCGGCGTCTGTTTTGGAGGCCCGACTGAGCCTTTTAGGGAATCCTTGTGCTTTGGCTTTGGGTGAGGTTAGCCCGAGTGTGTGGTCGCCGGAGGTTGTGCCCGTCTTCGCTGATGTTTTCATAGCCCGAGTGTTTAGCTACGGTGCGAATTTGTTCGGAATCCGAGAGTGTTAGTTTTAGCGCCTTTTTGACGGTCGCTAGTTAGCGAGTCATCATTTGTGCGAGCATATTTTCATGTTTGCGCATTTAGGGAATAACGCGTGTTGTAGACATGCAAGGTTTCAATAATTTGCGTGTGCGTGCCTGCGATCATGTGTTAGTGTGTATGTATAAATATATATATATGTGTGTTAGTGTGTATGTATAAATATATATATGTGTGTTAGTGTGTATATATATAAATATATGTATATAAATAAATAAGTATATATATATATATAAATTCATTAGGTTATCTTCCCCCCCCCCCCAAACCCGACGCAGGCAGACCCGAGCGGAAGAAGGAATCCGGCGGAAGCCCCCACAGCGCTCCGACCGCCCGTTCGCCGGCCTTTTCAGCCCGGATCTCCAGTTCGAGGCCGGATTCGAACTCCTCTAGGCTAGATCTGCGTTCCGAGGTAACTAATTTGGGATTTCACCATCCTTTTTTTCTGATCGGTGTTGGAGTTCTCGTTTTTTCCATGCTTGACCGCCCAATTTTCTTTGTCCAGTGTTTTCATAGGATTGTTGGCTGTGATCTTGTCCTATTGGGAGGAGGATTGCTGGCCAAATTTCTTCAAAAAAAACTAGGCAAGTGCACCCTTCTCCCTTGCCAAAGAAATTCTAGGTTGTGTTCTTGGTTTGCTTAAATTTGGATCTATCTCGTTTAAGGATTTAGTCATGATAAAAATTTGTTCAAAACCTCTTTGTTGCTGAATTGGTGGCCGGAAGGTTTCTTTAGATTGCGGTTCTTTTTTTTTGGACTTGAGTCATGCCCAGATCTGTTAAGGATTGTAGCTTTGTTCTTGTTCAAATCCCTTGGTTGTTAAAATTGCGACCTGAAGAAGTTTAGATTGTTGTTCCCTTTTTTTGGCTTTGAATCCTGCCTAAACCGAGTATATAGCATGAAGCATTGTTCTTTTCAATAGGTTTGCTGTAGCTTTAAATCATGTCCAGTACGATTCATTTCTTGCATAAGTTTAGATTCAAACCACGCAAATTAATTATTTATGTTTGGTAACAAATTAATCGTATATGTTTTGGTATTGAATTAATTATACATGTTTTGGTGTCTAATTAATTGTTTATGTTTTGTGATCAAACTAATTGTATCGGTGTAGTTGAGATCAAATTACTCGTTTACGTTTAATATCAAGCTATTGGTCAGGGTTTAGTATCAAGATGTCTGCTGATTTTTTTTCTTTTTATTTTGAGTGGAACCACTCGATTGGACAATTTGGATGTTTAGTCCACTGGCTTAAAACGGGCTCTTAGGTGGGTGACTCTAGATTGGTTAGGGTTCAGTGTGACTTCTTGGTGGATCATGGAACATCTAGTAAGGGTTTTTCCCGGGTCGCGTAGTGCTGGAGTAGGATGTGATTTTGAGGTGGGTTGGACCGATGCCGCCACCCTTGTTTTACTTCTTGTCTTATTAAGATAGTGTGAGTTGTTTGGTTGAGTTGGACCGATGTCACCACCACAGCACCTTGAGATGTTTAGGCATGTTAGGCGTGGTTGGACCGTTGCCACCAGTCTAGTCCCTTATTTCTGGTTTTTTTCCATCTCCAGTACTAGGTGACTCTTCCTGCTCTAGCTTTATACTAGGATTTATTTATTTTGCTAATCCTTCATGCAGAGATTTGTGAGGCTTGACTTCACCCGTGTACTTGGTGCACTCCTTTTTGCTCACTCATGGCGAGTATTATTCCTTCGTTTGTTTACTTTAGCTCTTACCCGCTTCACTTTTTTCCTTACTCTATTGTTTCATTTTCATATATATATTGCTTTGCTAAGGCGTTCTTTTCTTTGAATGCCTCAGGTTCAGGTTTATAGCCGACTGTGCGGCTAGGTTTCCTCTAGAGTTGCTTGTGCTATAGCTGCTGCTGAGTTTTCTTTTCCTCACTCCTGGGAGGTAGTTTCTTTAGACTTGTAGTACAGATATGCCTACTCACCAGTGGGTTCGTGTCAGTTGTTGGCGCACACTGGTGGTTTCTCTTTTAGATGCTTTGTACTTTGCTTATACTGCTAGATTTCCTGTTTTGGAGTTTATTGAACTTGCTTCTGGGATGATTTATGTTAGGTTGCTAGTTACTTTAAAACCTATAAAGAAAATAATTATTATATTAAAAACATAGACCGCATGTTTTCCTTTCTAAAAAGCTTAATCATTATTTTCAAACCACGTAAAAGGGCATTTCTTATATATATTATATAAATTAAATCTAGGGTCTTGCATAGACTTAGGTGTCCCCTGAGGACGCTTAAGCATTCTCTTAGGGTGATAAAAAAATGAATAAAGTATTTTCCGCTACGTATAAGTATAATTTTGAAGGGTGGACTAGTTGATCCACGAGGCCGAGGGATACGGCCTCAAAAAAAAATATAATTGATTTACGCATCATTAAAGCTTTTGAACTTTCATAGTCTTAGCAGTTGGTGGTTGCCTGAGCGTCGACAGTTATCCCCTGTCCGACGTGACATCACAACGCGCGTTTTCTTCTACTCTGATACTTCTTAAATTTCGGAGAAAATGCGGGTTGTGACACTACCCCTTGGGTGAGCTCACGAAGATAGATCTTGCCATTAGGATGGTCATTAGGACGTTCCCGAGAGTGGACCTTGAGAGCTCATCAACCCCAGATGATTCAGGGATGGACTACTCGCCGTGCTGGGCACACCAGCCCCCCCCCCCCCCCTCCGCAGCTCGCTTGCGAGCTGCCCAGCTTTTTACCAACATAGAACTAAAATCAAAATTTTCACAATTGAAACTGAAGGGAGGTGAGGTGTCCGGCCGGAGCCCGCCTCCTTCAGAGAGAGCTAAGGGCTCGCCTAGCCACCTTTCTGCCGAGCTGGGCTTGCGAGTCCTGACCGCTTGTGAAGAGTTCCTATTTTTAAAGGCCAAACTCCTTAATATCTGGAGAGGACAAGACTTCCCCGAGTGATATCCGGCACTGTCAGCTAGATGAGAGCCTGGCGGCGGGATCTGCTCGGGGTCCAGGTAGACACCGTCGAGTGACATCCATCCCTGCCAGCTAAGCGAGAGCCTAGCAGCGAGATCTGCTGGGGGTTCGGGTAGATCTTTGTAACTATCATTATATAATTGAAGATAATTTTGATATGATCTTTTTTCTATTTTTTTATCTTTTTTCTGGGATTTCTTGCTGTGACGTGCTCGCTCGCGAGCTCTACCCCTTGGAAGAGCTCGCGAAGATAGGTCTTGCCATTTGGATGGCCATTAGGATGTTCCCGAGAGCGGGCCTTGAGAGCTCATCAATCCCAGACGATTCGGTGATGGTCTACTCGCCACGCTGGGCGCACTAGCCACCCTCTGCACCTCGCTTGCGAGCTGCCCAGCTTTTTGCCAACATAGAACTAAAATCAAAATTTTCAAAAGGGAAACTGAAGGGGGTGAGCTGTCCGGCCGGAGCCCGCATCCTTCAAAGAGAGCCATGGGCTCGCCTAGCCACCTTTCTGCCGAGCTGGGCTTGCGAGTCCTGACCCACCTGTGAAGAGTTCATGTTTTTAAAGCCCAAACTCCTTAATATCTGGAGAGTACAAGACTTCCCCGAGTGATATCTGACACTGTCAGCTAGATGAGAGCCTGGCAGCGGGATCTGCTCGAGGTCTAGGTAGACATCGTCGAGTGACATCCAGCCCTGCCACCTAAGCAAGAGCCTGACATCGAGATCTGCTCGGGGTCCGGTAGACACCGTCGAGTGACATCCTGCCCTGCTACCTAACTGAGAGCCTGGCAGCGGGATCTGCTCGGGGTCCGGGGAGACACCATCAAGTTACATCCAGCCTTGCCAGCTAAGTGAGAGACTGGCAGCGGGATCTGCTCGGGGTCCGGGGAGACACCATCGAGTGACATCCAGCCCTGCCAGCTAAGTGAGAGCCTGGCAGTGGGATCTACTCGGGTTCCGGGTAGACACCGTCAAGTGACATCTAACCCTGCCAGCTAAGTGAGAGCCTGACAGCGGGATCTGCTCAAGGTCCGGGGAGACACCGTCAAGTGACATCCAGCCCTGTCAGCTAAGTGAGAGCCTGGCAGCGGGATCTGCTTGGGGTCTGGGTAGACAATATCGAGTGACATACAGCCCTACAAGCTAAGTGAGAGCTGGCAGCGGGATCTGCTCGACGTCCGGGGAGACACCGTCGAGTGACATCCAAGCTTGCCAGCTAAGTGAGAGCCTGGCAGCGGGATCTGCTCGGGGTTCGGGGAGACACCATCGAGTGACATCCAGCCCTGCCAGCTAAGTGAGAGCCTGGCATCGGGATCTGCTCAGGGTCTGGGTAGACACCGTCGAGTGACATCCAGCCCTGCCAGCTAAGTGAGAGCCTGGCAGCGGGATCTGCTCGGGGTCCAGGTAGACATCATTGAGTGGCATCTAGCCCTGCTAGCTAAGTGAGAGCCTGGCAGCGGGATCTGCTCGGGGTTCGGGGAGACACCGTCGAGTGACATACAGCCCTACCAGCTAAGTGAGAGCCTGGCAGTGGGATCTGCTCAGGGTCCATGGAGACACCATTGAGTGACATCCAGCCCTGCAGCTAAGTGAGAGTCTGGCAGCGGGATCTGCTCCGGGTCCGGCTAGACACTGTCGAGTGACATCCAGCCTTGCCAACTAAGTGAGAGCCTGGCAGCGGGATCTGCTCGGGGTTCGGGTAGACATCATCGGGTGACATCCAGCCCTGCCAGCTAAGTGAGATCCTGGCAGTGGGATCTGATCGGGGTCTATTAAATGAACACTTCACCCTCTCGTACGAGTTATTGCAGTAGGATTAACACAAGAAACTTTATTAAGAACTAAATATCACTTACATATCTTAAGGATAAAAGTGTTTCAGCTCGTCACCGCTCTAGGTGAGACTTAGGGTCTCGCCCTCCACATTTTGGAGACGATACCCTCCTGATCTCAATATTTCTTTTACAATGAACGAACCTTCGCAGTTGGGGTTAAGCTTCCCCACGGTTGTCGATCTCGCTGCTGCATCCACCTTTTTCAGTACCAAGTCCCCCTCTGCAAATTGTTTGACTCTGACGTGCTGGTCAAAGTACTTAGTCATTCTCCTCTTCATTTCTTCTTGTCGGACGGCAGAGAGGTCGCGCAGCTCCCCCACCATATCAAGGGAGAGTCATAGCTCCTCCTCGTTCTCGGCCTGCCATTCTTCCCTGCCTTCCTCTGCTGTGACAACCCAGGGCGTTTGAACTTCAAATTCTATGGGGAGTACTGTCTCACATCCATGGGAGAGCTTGAAAGTGGTCTCCAGTGTGGCTGTGTTGTGGGTGGTCCTCAGGGCCTATAGGACCGAGGGAAGCTGCTCCACCCAGCTCCCTTTCAGGTTCTTCACCTTCTTCTTTAGGAGGTTCACAATAATCATATTTGTGGCCTCCACCTGCTCGTTGCTCCTGGGGTGGTGGACCGAGGCGAACCTGCAGTCAATCCCGAGCTGCTCGCAGAAGCTAATGAATTCTGCGCTGGCAAACTGAGGCCCGTTGTCCGTGACGATGGCCTGGGTCAACCCATGATGGCAAATGATCTCCCCCCAAACAAAATTTCTGATGACCTGGGAAGTTACCTTGGCCAGCGCATTCACCTCCAACCACTTAGAGAAATAATCAAGCATTACTAGAAGGAACCTCCTCTACCCACTGGCCTGGGGGAATGGCCCAACCAAGTCCATTCCCCAAATTACGAAGGGTCAGGGGGGCTGTGATGCTCTTGAGATGCTGTGCCGGCTGTAGTTGGAGAGGGAAAATATCTAGCATTTGTGGCACCTATTCGTGAATTCCACAGTGTCATGGCCCATGGTTAGCCAAAAGTATCCCTTCCTGACGACCCTCCCTTCCATGGGTCCGACTCCCGGAATGACTCCCACACTCCCCGGAGTGGATTTCTTCCAAGATCCTTTGTACTTCCCTCTCGGCCACACAACGAGCCAGCATCCCTGAGAGAGACTTTTTATACAATGGTTTGTACCGGAGGAGAGAGTATGCTGACTTTTACCCGAGCTTTTTCATCTCCATCCCCTCCGGATACTCTCCCGTGGAGAGTAAGGTCGTGACCGAGTCCATCCATGAGGGGTGTCGATCTACTTCCATCAGTTCTCCCTCCTTAATGGAAGGGCAAAATAGATCAGTGTTGGAACCCCCCCCTCCCCCACCCGGTGGCCATGCGTTGCCAGTTGATCGACCTGCTTGTTCTCCTCCCGGGGCACGTGTCGGATGGAGAAGTTTTGGAACGTGTCGATGACCCCCTTCACTTTGGCTAAGTATAGCCGTAGGGTAGGCTCTCTTGCCTCGAACTCACTATTGATCTAGGAAGCCACCCCCAGGGAGTCGGTGAGGACCTCCACGTCCAGCACCCCCAGCTCCCTGGCCAGGTGCAGCCTTGCTATTACAGCCTCGTACTCGGCCTGATTGTTAGTGATGGGAAAGTGCACCACCACAGTTTGTTTAATTCTAGTTCCCTGGGGGCTCTACAAGATCACTCCCACTCCCAGGGAATGCCTCCCTGAAGCGCCATCTACATTCACCTTCCATGGAGTCGGACGAGTGAGCTCTTCCTCCACCACCTCGATCATATAATCGGCCAAAAAGTCGGCCATTGCTTGGGCATTGATCGAGAGGCACGGGACAAAGGAGACGTCGAACTCACTCAACTCCATCGACCTCTTGGCCAACCTGCCTGAATGCTCCACCCCCTCAAAGATGTTTCGGAGGGGATGGTCAGTCACCACTCGGATGGAGTGTACCTGGAAGTAGGGCCAAAGTCTTCGGGCCGAGACGATCAGGGCGAAGGCCAACTTCTCCAAAATCGGATATTGAAGCTCGGCCTTCCTCAAGACCCTACTCACATAGTATATGGGGAGCTGCCTCTTCCCCTCTTCACGGACCAGGACAGAGCTCAAAGCCTCTGCCCTGACCCCAAGATATAAGTACAGGTCTTCTCCCTCCTTCGACCCTTGGAGAAATGGAGCCTGCGTCAACTGCATCTTAAGAGCTTGGAATGCCTCATTGCACTCCTTGGTCCACTCAAATTTTTGCCCCCCCCCCACCTTAGTATTTTGAAGAAGGGGGAGCACTTCTCTCCGACCTGAGAGAGGAACCTGCTCAATCCCGCCAGCTTCCTTGTCAATCATTATACCTCCTTAGCATTCCGCGTTGACCCCAGTTCCATGATGGCCTTAACCATATCAGCATCCAGCTCAACCCCTGCAGGGGTGAGGAGATGCCCCAAGAACTTTCCCCTGCTGGCCCCGAAGATGCACTTCAAGGGGTTCAGACGCATCTTATAATTGCGCAAGGTGGTGAAGGTCTCTTCCAAATCTTGAAGGTGAGAGTCCATAGTTGAAACCGAAATCTCGGTCTCTTATGGAGTTCACCCGTGGGGAAGGGGTGATCGCGCACCTACTTTTCTCCTGCAAGCAAAACAACAAGGTAAGCAAAGAATAACTGACCCAAGGGCTCGGTGGGAGGACCCACCACACGCGCGAAAGATCTTAAAGCGCTTCCTCTCCTTAGCCAGAGGCCGAGCTAAGGTATCCTCAGAAAGCACTTGAGAGATGGAGCAAGGGAGCACCAGAAGCATGCTTTCTGAGGTACCCCTTGTGTCCTATTTATAGAATTCTGAAAATGGCCTGCAAATAGCCAACTCCCGCTGTTCTGAACGACTATATGCAGTCCAGGTTGGCCTGCCAACAGCGTAACTCTGCTGTTCTGAAGGGCTATGGGCAGGCCAGCGAGGGCAATATAGTAGAAAAAGACCTCATAGACCTGGGCGAGCTGAGGAGCTCGCACCCCCTGAAGATCCTGCTCGCCTGCTGTTTACCGAGCTCCTTAGGGCGAGTGCGAGCTGGGCCACTATGCTCGCCCTTCGATCAGCCTCCATTAGTCAAGCTCAGCTCAACAAAACCCGGGCTTGGCTCGGCGAATGCCGAGCTCGCGGTCGACGAATGCCGAGCTCGGGCTTCAGATTTCCCTGCCGAGCTCGCCTGGGGCCTGGGTGATCTGAACCGGCCGGTCTGACTCCTGGCGACCCCACTCGCCGAATACGGGGTTGTATACAATCCCCGCTCTTTTTGAGCTTGGAAAAGCTCGAAAAGAAACATCTAACCCCAAGTGTTTGGCGAGTGCGGGGTGAACCAGAGAGAATCTTTGGGTGGGGTCTACCTGTGGATATATATATACACCTGCATACCTGCCTGACTCTTACCATTCCCCCTGCTCTAGCCTTGCCGAGATGCCAATCCCAAGGGAGATCCAAGAGCGGCTCTCTCGGGTTCGCCAAACCTCGGTTGTTTGCATAGCGGCCCGGGCTGCGATTCTGCTTGCTGTCCCGCAGGGTGGCTCGGCCGAGCCCAACGCCAAGAGGGTGAAGCCATTTCCTCAAGCGGTCGAGCCCATTTACGATGACCTGAATATAGCCCTGGAGCATGGGGATGGCTCGTCCAATCTGCCTGCCCCTGACAAGGGCAAAAATATAGTTGACCTCTGTGATGGCCCGGACAGCCAGCTGGATGGCATGGAGGGCGCCACGCCGCGAGACTCCACCCCGCGAGCCAAGACCACACTTGGCGACTCGCGATTCAGAACTCCGGAGAATCATCCCCGGGACCTGTTGCCCTCCTTTGGGACCTTGGGGGTGGACTCGCAAAAGCCAAACTCGCCAGTTCGCACCCCTTCCCCTTAGCGAACTGTCGTGACCACGGGGGCAAGTGTGGAAACCATCCCCATTACGGGATTTGACCTCCTGTCACCGAGAACGTGTCGCCCAGGCCGCGGGAAGGACCTGAGGTTTGTCCCTCCCCGCTCCTTCTTGGAGATGTTGTGCTCGTCAAGTAAACTTGGCCTTGGATTTTTGTTTGTGGTTTTCCGGCACACCTCCCTTTGATGATGCTTGTCTTCACAGCTCCCCCCAGCCAATCCGCGGTCGAGGAGTCCTCACGGATAGCCCACTATTCTCCCCTCCCTTCTCCGAGCTCGCTGGACTCTTATTTCGGCCCTGAGGTGGAGAACGATGAGCTGATGAGGAGGGGGATCAAGCTCTTCAAGAAGCTCATGCGTGGAATGGGCGAGGTGCAGGAGGTCAATGAGGAGCTGCAACGCGACTATGTGCGTCTTGCTGACGAGGTGCGAGGAGGCCATGGTGGCGAGATGACGTCTCCTTCCTGGCTTCTAGATGAGATCGATGACGGCCTTTCGGTGGCGCAGAGGAATTCGGGGCGGATCCGCGAGCTGCCCCGCTCGCGACAGTCTGTGGGACGGTGGATGCGAGGCCGGGGTAGATAGAAGGCAGCTCCATTGTTGAGCCAACTGGCACTCGCCTCCTGGATTCCCTCTGCTCGCGCGCCCCGCTCTCTTATTTCTGTACTTGATTCCTGTAATAACTTTGAACATTCTTAGACTAGTCTGGTATTCGAATAATAATAAATATATTGCTTCGTATTTAACTCGGCCTGGGATGGGACATGTCAGAAGTTGGCGAGCTGGGATGGTGAGCTGGGCCGATTGGACAGCTTGGCCCCAGATTTCTTTTTCTATAAATAGCACCCCCCCCCCCCCCCACCAACCCCGTACCACCGCCTTAACTGCTTGCTTTCTCTCTCTCTCTTTCCGTGCCCCTCCTTCAAACTCGCACTCCACCACCATTTTGCGAGCATGGGCAAGACCAACCCCGACGCCGACGGTTGCTCCAAGTGTGCCCAGCACTTCAGGGATTACTGTTTCTTTGAAAGAAACACCAGCGAGGCCGAGCTCGCTGAATTCGTCGGCGAACATGTTATGCCTGGCTTCGAGGAGCGCCGGCCGAGGCAGGGGAGGCCATCAACTCCTTCCATGACGACGAGCTCGCCTTCCCCATCTCGCACTTTGAGGTGGGGCTACGCCTCCCTCTCTGGCCAGAAATTCGCTAGATCTTGAAGTATTACGGCGCGGTGCCCGCGCAGCTGAACTTGAATGTCATCGCCATGATGGTTATGTTCGTGAGTTACCTACGGTGAGAGAGGATTAAGTTCAACCTGACAGTGTTCAGGAAACTCATTTCCTAAAAGGCGATGTCGTATGGCGTTGCCTACTTTGGGGGCTCGCTCATCAAGGTTCGCGAGATCGCGAACAAGCATCATAATTGGATGACAAAGATCGCCTTCATCAAGGCCGATCTCGGCAACATCCCTTACTCCCCCCAGCAGAAGGCCAAGGAGGTCTATCGCCCGCCGATCATGTCTGTCAATGATGCTGACCTCCACAATTTCTTCCTCCACAGACTTCGAGGTCTCCTTCCTGTGGAGGGGCCTCAACTCGCTGCGCACCGTCCTGCCCAGCGAAGGTATCGTCCTCTTCCCTGTTGCTCAGCTCGTCATAATTTCATGGAAATTTTCTAAGTTATTTTATGCAGGAGAGCAGCTAATCCCCGTGAAACCGCCGTTTGCGGACTCGGGGTTACACGCGGACCCTCTAGCTCGTGAGAGAGCGGCGGCAGCGGCCTGCCGAGATGAGGCGGCTTTCTCCAAACCCTCCTCCAGCAAGAGGCAACCTGAGGATGCGAGGTCGAGCCCGCCCCATCGCCAACAACTACAAAAAAGATGAAGAGAGACACAGTGGCTCCTCGGGCGAAACAAAATCAACAACATCAACAAAGCCCCAAGTACATAAGCTCGTCCGAGACCATTCCTGATGGGTCGCCGGAGAGCCAGCTGAAGGAAATCGCCAGCAAGGGGCAGAGGGGTGGCGAGACCTCTGCTCCTCCCGCGGCGACCTTTGTTCCCTCCTTGGCGAAGAAAGCGGCCCGCGAGCTCGCCCCGCCAAAGGAACACCCCCTCTTCGGCTTTGGGGGGAGGTGGAAAGACTCGGCCAGCGAGCCCATGGTCCAGTGGGACGCGATGGCCCACCGAGTCTCCATCTCCACCCTGCACCCCTCCTGGGCTGACCGCGAGCTCTCCACCGGTCACGCCTATACACTGGGCTTCGGCCTCTATGGCCGCGAGGACGCCGAGGCCTACAAGGCCATGACCCTGCGACAGCTTGGCCATGAGGAGATGCAAGCCCACATGCGAGCCATGGAGCTCCACCACATGGTGGTTCACCGCAGCTTCAACCTCAGCAACCACCTCTAGAAGGCCGAGCAGGCACGTGACATCGCCAAGGATAAGGTCGTCGACCTGGCGAGGCAGCTCGACATCGCTGAGAGCGTTCTCGCCGAAAACGTCGGCGGACTGGCAAGTATCGGGCTCCCTTCTCCCCCTTTTACTTTGAATTTTTTGTGTTGTTGCTGACGTAGTTCCTTTCTCATCAGGATGCCAAGGCCGCTGGGGAGTTGTGGGCTCGCGCCGCCGGGTAGGAAGAGGATAACGGCCAGCTGCGTGCCCGTCTTACCGAGCTGGAGGGGGCGAACGCGAAGCTGAAGGAGGAGAACACGAGCCTCAACCGTAATGTCCACCGCCAAACAGAGATCTTCTTCCCGACTTGCAACGTCGAGCCCACCTTCCCGTACAAGAGCCTGAGGATCTTCGGTGAGGCTGACGTCGCTGAGAGGCTGCGGATCAACTCGATCCAAACCGCCGAATGTACCCTCCAGATGATGAAGGATACAGGAGTGCTGGTGGAGGGGTGCGAGGAGATCTCAGTCCGGGACTTGATGTCAAGCTTGTTCCCAGCGACGACGCCCGGCGAAAAGGAGGACAGCCTTGACGCGCTCTTCGGGAAGGGCTTCCAAGACCTGTCTGGCGAAGGGGGGGAGGATCGCCAATCTGGCGAGGGGGGCAAGGGCTGATGTTATTTTTTCTTTTTCCTTCTGTTCTTTTTTTTTGTAATCTCGCCGAGGCGAGCTCCTCCGGTAACTATCACTATTTAATGGAATACATTTTTGATTATGATCTTGTCTATTTTTTCTTTCTTCTTTCTGTGCTTTTCTGCTGCGCCTTGCTTGCCTGCGAGCCCTTCCCCTGGCGACCTCGCGCAGATAGGTTTTTGTGAGTAGGATGGTTGTTCGGGCTCGTTCCTGAGAAAACACCTTGAGGGCTCGGTGAATCTTAGATGATCCGGGGGTGGACTATCCGCCGCACTGGGTACACTACCCCCAACTCACTCGCGAGCTGCCCATAAGTTTATCAATATAAGAACAATATCGAAAAATTTCCCAAGTGATTGATTAAAACTCGCGGCGCCCCGCGGGTGTTTATTTAGCAAAAGAGCAATTTATATATTTTATTTTGGAAGGATGGGGCGCGCGGATTTTTTAAGTATAAAAAGAGTTTAGATCGAGTTTTAATGAAAAAAGCCAAGTGCACCTATCGTGTGTAGTACAGGATATTCCGGTGTGGAATATCGAGGTTGTATTGTTCTCGGGGTCTGGTCGATTATTTCTACTCTTCCCTGGAGGGGACTATTATTTTACCGATATTATCTTGTCGGGATATTTTTTAATTATATAAACAAAAAGGTAATAAAAATAAAAGCTTTAAAAAGGTGGAGCCGATGAAAAGTTTAGCGCAACCGCATCGAATAAAATTGAACTAAAATAAACTTTTAATAAAAAGAGATCCTAAATTTCAAATTAATTAAAGCGGAGTCTTGGCCGTGTAGTTTCCACTAAAATGAGCTCACTTATCTCTAGTACTATCGCTCACCTGAACGCTAAGACTATTCGACCGAACGTTAGTCCGACGAAGGATTCCTCTTAACGCCCACATTACGCTAAGAACCCCGCTATTGGGTGGGGAACCCAATCCGGTAGAGTTTGCGTGCCTCCTCTCTCGAGTGTTAGTGCGGAACTCTCTTTACCAAGGGGTGATCGGTCCATACGCATGGCCTCTCGGCTAGCTAGCGTATGGACTACGGAAATAGAGCCCACACATCGATTATGTGGTCCTACGCTTCGTAAACCCTAGACAAACCTTAAGTTAATTTAATTAATTAGAAAAACAGGACCTTTCATTATTTAAAGCTATTTTATCTGTCTCAATGCTCTTTGATACTGAGGGTTAAGAACGGTTAGCCACTCATAGGAATGGGGACGTCTTGCGGGAAAAAGCAATAAAAAGAAAGCAATAAATAAAAGCGGTAAAAGGAAAGCAAAAAAGGAAAGCAGTAAAAGAAAGCTGTAAATTGCAAGTCTCACGAGTAGGGCTGAAATGAAAGCGGTAAAAGACAAGTCTCGGCTCAAACGAGTGGGCGAGATAAAATAAAGCGAGTCCTACTCAAACGAGTAGGAGAAAATAAATGCACTCACGCACGCACTCTAAGGAAATGATATACTCACACACACACTCTACTTAAAAGAAAACTCACACATACACTCGACATAAAGTAAAACACACTCGCTCGACAGGAAGAAAAACGCACACACACTGCATGAAATAAAACACACTCACACAACAGAAAATAAAACACACTTACTCACTCTACTTGAAGAAAAACACACCCACACACTCTATATTAATTAAAACAATGTGTCATTTAACTCTTAACGAGTAGGCGGAAATAAATACGAACACGCACACACTCTAATTAATTGAAAGAAATCTGTAAAAACTAACTCATACACGCACGCACACGTACAAAAAAATAAGAAAAACTAAGTTGCTGAAAAATGAAAACGACTGCATTTCTACCACTAGAATGCGGTAGAAATGCATAAAATGCAGAAATAAAAATTAAACGAGCAAAAAGATTTGCAAATAAATGCAAAATGAAAGTGCTCGAAAAATTAAAACTAATACATTTCTACCGCAAGAATGCGGTAGAAATGAATAAAATGAAGATAGAAAAATTAAACGGGCAAAAGTTTAAAATGAAATCAAAGTGCACGAAAAATTAAAACGACTATATATTCATTCATATAACTCCATAAAAGTGCTAAAAAAGTGCAAATAAAGTAAAACGGACGAAAAGATTGACAACATAAAAAGGAAAAACTAAGTTAGTAAAAAAAATCACTTTCAAAAGGCTTTTACGGGTCTATAGGAATTAAATAAAAGCTATAAAAATCCTAAATCTGACAAAGCTAAGGAAAAATATCTAAGTATAAAGCATGAAAACTATTCTCGTACACACCCCCCCCCCCCATTTTAATGGACGAAAAACAAAGTTAAAAGAAGATAAAAAAATATAAGATTGCTAAAGAGAAGAGTTACGTAGATCCATTCCAAAGCCATAATAAGAGAAGAAAAACACATTTTATTAAATAAAAGGACGAGTTACAAAGACACGAAAATAAAAGCTAAGGAGAGGGGGAGAAAATATCCCTTACATAAACTTGGAATCCATCTAGGCAGCATAACATCTTAGCAAAATGGCTCAAAAAGGGAGAACAAGAGTTCATACAGAACAGGGCTATTTATAGAAAAAAAATTCAAAGAACACGCCCTCCGGCACGGGCGTATCGGGGGGGCGTGTCACAACTGTACATGAGGTGACCATCGGTTTGACGGCAAAGTTGACTTCGGGGCCGAAAACGCGACGGTCACTCCCTTGGTCACGAGCGTGATGGTGGGCGTGTCGGGGAGGTGGATCTGGGTGCGGGTCGCGTCAAAAAGTCGCCGACAACAAAAAAAAGGATCATGGGACACGGGCGTGTCCTGGTCGGGTCGACGAACGTCGAGCGCAAAACGTCGAGTACAGTGGCACGGGTTAGGTCACGGTCATGTCACATTTGACACGACCGTGTGACAGGGCGTGTCACTCTTTTCTTCTTCAAATGCGTTGATTTCACGGGAAATGAAGTATCACGCCCTGGTCACGGGCGTGACCCAAAGTACACGGGCGTGTACTATGCAAAATTTGACATTTCCTGAAAAATTTCAGAAAATCAAAACTAAAATAAGTTAGAAAATATTTACAAAATAGGAGCAATTTATTTAAAAAAATTAAGTAAAAATAACAAAAATAAAGTAAAACGACTTATTTGATGTACATAAAATAGGTATATTTACAACTCATCAAATACCCTCATACTTAAGCTTTTGCTATTCCAGAGCAAAAGTTGGAGATGAACTTATAATGAATTAAGGAAATTCTAAGATTAACTACCGCTTGAATTAATTAAAAGAAAGATCAAAATAAACATCTGGGGTATAAGAGTTAAATCTTAAATTATGACAAAAATTTACATAAAGTAAGAGTTTCAGCTAAAAACTTCTCGATAAAATCAAATAGATAGCAAAAAATTTTATTTGTTAGGTTAACAAAAAGAGATTGGATTTATGAAACTGTATCTTATAAGAAATAGAGGAAATAATGTAATTTACAAATTATGCTCTCAAAAAGATTTTCAAATTAAATCTAGAGTCATTTGGAATTGGCGTAGGGGGATATTGTGGTATATGAAGAAGGCTTTGGATATTATTTTTTTAGAGGCGGGGCATATTTTTTCGCTCGAACCTCTAATGAATTTTTTTGGTTTGAATGGATGTTAGAAAAACGAAATCATATTTTTCATAACATAATATTTTTTTTACATCTTCATAATAATCCAAAGTATATGTATATGAGTAATGAATTTTATCATCTTACTCCGTACAATATAATATTTTCAAATATTGGATGCCTATGTTTACGGAACGAAATCTTATTCGCATTGACATAGGATCTTTTAAGGATCGAAATCATGCCAAGTATGACATGAAAAAAAGGTGATAGGTTTTTGTTCGAAAATAAAACTAGATTTAATAAAAAGTTTTTGAGAGCAACCTTTATAATTTAAACGTTCCTATATTGCAAAAAAAAACTTGGAGTTAACATAATTGAAATCTAAGATCGTTATTTCTAACAAAATAAATGTGCAACTATTTAGATAAGTTAGAAGTTGTGCTGAAAATCGGTACCTTATCTAAATAAAAAAAAACATACGAAAATTTTTAAAACTTAACCCCAGATATCTAAATCTATCGATCTCTAATTAATAAACGAATAGTAAGCAAAAAATTAATAAAATTCGCTTATAAATTAAATCGCAACTAGATTTTTGGAGAGCAAAAAGGGTTAAGAATTGAGATATTCGATTTATTTGTTACATAATTTCAAAAGTTTTTTTGGGATTTTTTAGAGTTTTTATCATTTTTTGTATTTTTGTTTTTTATCTCTTTTTTTGGATTTTTAGAGTTATGCTCTTCTTTTTGGGATTTTTGGTTTTTTCTAAAATTTTTTGAGTTTTTAGTATTTTTTGATAGGTTATTTACAAGAAAGAGGAGAGAAAGAAGTGTTATTTACAAATAAGATAGTGGGAAAAGAGAGGGAATATTTTTTTACAAGAAATGTACAAAGTAAAAAAAACTTGATGGCCCGCGAACAGACTCTTATTTAGGTGGTTGGTTCGATGAGTCGAATGTCGCGATCATGCTAAAAAGTGAGCATTTACAAATAAGAAGAGAGGGGGGGGGAGAGAAAGATTTAGTTTTTTTTTACAAAAAAAAAGAAAAGTGGGGGAAAGAGAAAGAAGTTTTTTTAAAAAAAGAAGAAGAAGAGGGGAAAGAGAGAGTTTGTATAAAAATGTAAAAAGTAAAGACAATAAAATTTTTTTTGAAATTTTTTTGTTTTATAAGTTTTTGTTTTATTTTTGTGTTTTATGAGTTTTATGAGTTTTGTTTTATAATTTTTTTGAATTTTTTTGTTTTATGAATTTTTTGAAGTTTTTGTTTTATGAAAATTTTTTTTAGTTTTGTTTATAAAAAACAAGCAAAAAATTTTTTTATGGTTTTAATTTTTGCAATTTTTTGGATTTTTGATGAGTATAGAAACTATAAGTGCAAAAGAAATATGCGAGGAACGAGAACACCCTCATACTTAGTTCCAACATTGTCCCCAATGTTGCAAGATAAACATGAGGAACGATAACAAAATAGAATGCAGGTATGTAGAAAAATAAAGGGGAAGCGGGTAGGAACTTCCCTGAGACGAGGTCGGGGAGGTCCGGGTTGATACCCTACATTATGTAGAAGAAAAAGCAAAAAATATAACAGAAAAAACAAAAAATATAAACTCGGTCTAAAGTGTGCGGGTGGTAGGGGCAAGTGTGTGTGTGACTCGAAGCTAACGTCTTAGCTTATGAGCCCGGCAGAAATGCGATACTCTAATGCGCAGAATAGTGCGAAACGTGCCGATGCGACAAAATAAATATATAATTTTTGTTATAAAAAGGTTTTATTTAAAGTATTTATTATTGTTTTGGAAAAAAATAATTTTTTTGGTTGCTTTTTGAAAAGAAAGAAGTCAAAAACAAAACATATAGACGAAAAAAAATTGTCTTTTAGAAGTTTTTTAGTGATTTTGGTTTTGTGGTTTTTTAAATTTTGAAGTTTTTTAAGTTTTAAGTTTTTTTTATATTTATTTTTTTGTTATGTTTTTTTTCATTTTTTAAGTTTTTAGATTTTTAAGTTTTTGATTTTTAGGTTTTTTTTAGTGTTTTAGTTTTTTTTCCATAAAAATAATGAAAAAAAAATTTTTTAAAGTTTTTCATTTTTTTGATTTGTTGGGTACATTGGAAAATATGTACCTGATTTGAAGAAGCCTCACCCTACTCAATGATATACATTAAGGTGTATTTGATGTATTTTGAGTTACCTTGTGCAGGTTAAGTAATTGCAGGGAAAGCATAAGAGTTTCTAAGTCCATGTGTCGACACCTAGAAGAAAAGTGTCGATACTTAAGAAAACTTGTGTCGACACCCAGAGAAGCAGTGTCGACACTTGGAGTAATTGTGTCGACACCAGGAATGCAGAGTCGACACCAGAAGGAAAGTGTCGACACATACAGGCAGTGTCGACACTCAATGAATAAAAGTCCAGAGAAGCAGTGTCGACACTTAAAAGCAGTGTCGACACCTAGAGGAACTTTGTCGACATCAGAAAGTGTCGATACTAGGAGGCTGTGTCGACACTCAGCAAAAGTTCAACAAAGCTCAAGTACAAGTGTCGACACTAGGAGGCTGTGTCAACACTCAGCAAATTACAACAGAGTTTAAGTACAAATGTCGACATAATGAAGAATGTGTCGACACACAGCAAAAGTCTCAACACATGGAGAAAGTGTCGACACTAGGAGGCTGTGTCGACACTCAACAAATTTCAATGAAGTCTAAGTACAAGTGTCGACACAAAGGAGACATGTCGACACTCATCAAAAGTATCAACACAGAAGGCATGTGTCGACACCAAGAAGATGTGTCGACACTTAACAAGTTCAACACACGAAGATGCGTCGACACAAAGGAGTTGTGTCGACACTTAGCAGAATTCAACTAAGTACTAAAGAACAAGGAGTTGTGTCGACACACAATATCAGTGTCGACACATGTTGAAGAAGCAGTGTCGAGAAGCAGATTCTACAACACAAGGAGTTGTGTCGACACCATGAAGGCTAGTGTCGACACTTAATCTTACTTGTGTCGACACTTGGTCTATTTGTGTCGACACTTAAAGACAGACTGTCTCGACACTTTCAGACAGTTACAGAAAATTCAAGAAGTGACTGGATGACTTGACAGCTGCCATTCTAGCCGGTCTACTACAACTGTCAGAACTGTCAGAAGTCTGTTAGGAACCAGATCAGCCGGTCACCATGAAGAAAGCCTATATAAAGGCTTATTCTGTCAACAGAAGACGATGATTAACAACAATCAATTGAAGTGATCAGAAGATCTAAGAAGTTGGAGAGAGAGAGCTCCTTCTAAGAAGACAGCTGTGGAACCAGGCTGTGAAGAAAGTTTCAGATTGAGATCTGATTCTTAAGTCAGCAGTGATTGAAGATCATCTACATAGAGACTCAACCCTACTGTGTTCTAAATTCAAGAAGCTTTAAAGGAAGCCAAGGGAGGTTGATCTCAACAAAGTTCTTTTAAGAACTCTTCAAGAAACCAGTCAACTCTTCTCTCTCAATCTGAGTTGTGGTTATACTTTGTAATTTTAATTTTCTGTAGGATCCTTAGGGATCTGAGTTGTAATCCTGAAATTATAAAGGCTGAGTGGTTGGGCATGTGTGCCTGAGTGTAGGAGATTCATTTCTCTGAGTGTAGGCCTTGTTGAGGGCTGAGTGTAGGCCTTGTTGAAGGCTGGGTGTAGGTCTTGGTGAAGACTGAGTGGTAGGGCTTTGAGCCTGCGTTGTAGGAACCTGGTTGGGGTTCTGAGTGTAAGATCTGAGGATCTAAGGAATAGTGGAGAAGTTTGGTCGAATCTAGTACACTACTAGATAGGCGAAGGGGGAAAGTGGATGTACCCAGACCTTGGGGAACCACTATAAAACTGTGTGTACTCTGTGTGTATCTAATTCTGTATATGTTGTTTATAGTTTTGTGAATTCTGTGATTAAATCTGCCTAAAAGTTTAAAAAGGTTAAGGTCACCTATTCACCCCCCCCCCCCCTCTAGGTGATTAGGTATAATTTCTTTCAAGTGGTATCTGATGGGTTTCTCTATGAGGATGGCACAACGCTTGTGCACGCAGCGGAAGAATAAAACATCAAGAAAACGCAAAAGAGATGGGATCGGGCCATGGTAGTTGAATCAAGAAGTTAACATACAACTAGGCAAAAATTACCTCGGTGGCGTTGAGTCACAACTCAACGGAGATGCTCCAAGCTTCCTGTTGTTGCTGCTGGCGAGTTCTACATGAAATTATATCCACGTCTCTGTAGAAATCCACACGAGCGGGAGAACACCGAGTTTTCCGTCGCACGGATAATCGGGAAGGATGATGACCGCACCTTGCTATTCCACGGACTGCTAGGTCCGCGCCAGGAAAAGCAACACCAGCGACGATCGCCGGAGGGGAGGAGGTCGACGGAGCGAGCACGGCGGCGGCGGAACACTTCCATCGGCGGCGGGATTCGGGATCGGCGGAACGAACGAACGGCGGAACACTTCCGTCTTCTTCGATTCGATTAGCACGCACAGATCTAGTTTCCCAAAAACCTTAAGTGTCCTTTTATACCAAAGACATAAATAGACTTAGGAACATCGTTATCCGCAGACCACCCAGAAATTTAGGGTTCCAGAATCGGTGAGTATCAATCGGCGAGAATCGGCGACGATCGGCGAGAATCACCTAGCAGGTTCGGCGAGAATCAGCGACGATCGGCGAGAATCATCAAGCAGATTCGGCGAGAATCGGTCGGCGAGTATCACCTAGGATCGGCGGGAATCAGAGTACAATACTCGACGATTCTCGCCGAACGTAGGATGGACCATACTCGTCGACCGTCGACCCGCGGTCGACGATACACGACGATTCTCGTCGATCGTCGACCCGCGGTCGACGATACTTGACGATTCTCGTCGATCGTCGACCCGCGGTCGACGATACTCGATGATTCTCGTTGATCGTCGTACTTGGGTTGACGACACTCGTCGACCCGCGGTCGTCGACTCTTACCAATCCTTTAAGGCAACACTTTGCCCATAACCCCATTCAGGTCGGTGATTGGTAACCTTTACCAACACAGTCAATCATCCAACTTCTCCACATCTCTTATGTGCGACCCTGCAGGCTCATATCGCGTTGGCAGTGAGATTACATGTTTGACCACTTCTAGATCACCATGGTAACTCCAACAGACTCCCACTTGATCTTGAAAGTATCAAACCAAAAACCTCACAAACAATGAGCGGCATCTAGCAATGCATCATTGCTCCCCAAGCAATAAGAGTTTATAACTCATAAGCCTTTATGACCAATGTATCAGCGTTGTCTTTGTCCCTTTGTCCCTTACATCCGGAAAGAACTAGAGGCATGGACCGTGTCACCCTCGTAATAGCTCAATCCAAGTTTCTTGATCCAGGACGGACTTCCAGAGAATGGTGAGTCCAACATCACATATTGACTCAACCAAGCATGGCCATGCATTTCTCAGTCCAGTTCCATCAAGGGGCCCAAGGATGCAACTCCTGTCATACAGGAGGATAAATCCCATATTTGCTCACACACAAACACCCAAATGATTCGTAACATGCCCAACAACCACCCTTATCATCAACCTTTCTCAAGGAAGACTTTAAATGGCATCAAAGCACGCTCTTCCTCACTTGATGAATGATGTGACTTCAGGTTAAAGGACCACAACACCATTGTCAATTGAGACCTACTCGTGACACGATTGGATGACAATCCACAGAGTAGTCTCAGGTTGGGTCTGTCCAGTACAACTTGTTCACTAACAAGTACCCACGTGATGACTTGATATCACAATATCATGACCTGTGAGAACCGGTCATCAGTCAACGCACGTGCTAGCCTTCATGTACCATCATCACCCTTAGCTTCTATGATGATACTCGACCAGGGACCTTTTAAGAATGTAGCTTCAAATAAATCATAGGCTCTCACATTCAAGTCACGTACTTGATATCCCATGGAAGCGAACATTCTAAGGGTATCTATTATGTTAACATTTAACTATCATACAAAAAAACTCATAATAAAAGAACTTGACATTAATTGTAAGAGAAAAACTAGGTACATTGTCCATCATATGAACAAATAGCCAACAAAATACATATTTACATGCAATCCACAAGATTCTCGCTAGAGTTGATCATTTAGGTATCGTATACCCATCGATCTAGTATGACCATCATGCTTTCTCTGCGCGAGATGCTTTGTCAGTGGATCCGCAATATTTTACTCAGTCGGCACTCTGCAAATGTTCACATCTCCTCGTTCGACAATCTCACGAATAAGATGAAACCGCCGAAGTATATGCTTGGAGCGCTGATGGGATCTAGGTTCCTTAGATTGTGCAATTGCACCATTGTTATCACAGTAGAGAACTACGGGACCAACAATGCTAGGAACTACATCAAGCTCGTCGATGAATTTCCTAATCCATACAGCCTCCTTCGCCGCATTAGCTGCGGCGATATACTCGGCCTCTGTTGTAGAATCAGCAACTGTCTCTTGCTTGGAACTCTTCCAGCTCACAGCTCCTCCATTCAGGCAAAACATAAAACCTGACTGAGACTTGGAGTCGTCTCTATAAGTTTGGAAGCTAGCATCCATGTAACCACTTATAACGAGCTTTTCCTCTCCACCATACACCAAGAACACATCCTTAGTCCTTCTCAAGTACTTCAGGACATTCTTGACTGTAATCCAGTGACACTCACCGGGGTCTGACTGATACCTGCTAGTCATGCTCAAAGCAAAGGAGACGTCGGGTCGAGTACATAACATCGCGTACATGATTGATCCAATTGCTGAAGCATATGGAATCAACTTCATGCGGTCCTTATCTTCACAAGACTTCGGACACTGGTCCTTAGAGAGATTCACACCATGAGACATGGGCAAAAATCCTTTCTTGGACTCAAGCATGTTGAACCGCTTCAACACCTTTTCGATGTACGTACTCTGGGTCAAACCCAGCAACTTCTTCGATCTATCTCTATAGATCTTAATACCGAGTATATAAGTCGCTTCACCCAAATCCTTCATTGAAAAGCAGTTCCGTAAGTTGTTCTTAACAACTTTCAGGGTAGGAATGTCATTCCCAATCAATAGTATGTCATCTACATACAATATCAGGAAGACAACAATGCTCCCACTGATTCGCTTGTAAACACAAGGCTCATCTTCATTCTTGATGAAACCAAACTCTTTGATTTTCTCATCAAAACGAAGATTCCAACTTCGAGAGGCCTGTTTCAGTCCATAGATGGACTTATTCAGCTTGCATATTTTAGTGGCTTCTTCTGGGGATACAAAACCCTCGGGTTGTGTCATATACACTTCCTCAAGGAGGTTTCCAATAAGGAAAGCCGTTTTGACATCCATCTGCCAGATCTCGTAGTCATAATACGCAGCAACAGCAAGCAATATCCTTATGGACTTTACCATGGCAACAGGGGAAAAGGTCTCATCATAGTCAATACCATGAATTTGCTTGAAACCCTTAGCCACCAGTCGCCCTTTGAATGTCTGTACATTCCCATCCATGTCGGTCTTCTTCTTGAAGACCCACTTGCACCCTATGGGTCGTACCCCTTCAGGTGGTTCCACCAAGTTCCAAACTTGGTTTGCATACATGGAGTCCATCTCGGATTTCATAGCCTCAAGCCATTTGTCGGAGTCTGGTTCATAGCCTCTTGGTAGGTTGCTGGTTCATCATCATGATCCATAAGCAACACATTACCTATTTGAGACACGAGAAATCCATATCTCTCAGGCTCAAACCTCGGTCTACCAGATCTACGTAGGACTTGTGTTCCTTGAGCAGGTTATCTAGCTACAACATCTTGTAGTCCTGTCTCAGAATCCAATTCCGGTTCATTCACTACATGTGGTTCTTGAACTTCTTCAAGCTCTACCTTTTCAGTCTTTCTTGATAAGAACTCTTTCTCCAAGAAGACACCAGTCCTTGCGACAAACACTTTGCCCTCAGACGGTAGGTAAAAGTAATACCCTTTCGTTTCCTTAGGATATCCCACCAGATAACATTTATCCGATTTGGGTTCCAGCTTGTCAGGCATTTGACGTCTCATGTATGCCTCACAGCCCCAAATTTTAATGAACGACATACTAGGACGATTCCCAGTCCATATCTCATATGGTGTCTTCAGAACCGTTTTCGTTGGAGCGCGATTCAATGTCATTGCAGCAGTCTCTAAAGCAATACCCCAAAAGAAAACAGGCAAGTCTGCATGACTCATCATCGAACGTACCATGTCTAACAGAGTACGATTTCTCCTCTCAGACACACCATTATGTTGTGGTGTTCTAGGTGGAGTGAGCTGTGATACAATACCACACTCTTTCAGATGATCACGGAACTCATGACTCAGGTATTCGCCACCTCGATCAGATCGGAGTGCTTTAACCCTTTTACCCAACTGGTCTTCTACTTCATTCTTGAACTCTTTGAACTTTTCAAAGGTCTCGGATTTGTACTTCATGAGATACACATATCCGTATCTACTGAAATCATCAGTAAATGTAACAAAGTAGAAATACCCACCTCTAGCCATGGAACTCATGGGTCCGCATATATCACTATGTACAACACCCAAGAGATCCTCAGCCCTCTCAGTATAACAAGTGAAAGGAGCTTTAGTCATCTTGCCTAACAAACAAGATTCGCATCGCTCAAATGATTCATAATCAAATGAGTCCAAAATTCCATCTCTATGGAGCTTGGATATGTGTTTCTCGTTGATATGGCCCAAACGACAATGCCAGAGAAATGTAGGGTTCGAGTCATTTGTTCTTAGTCTTTTATTATTTTCTACATTACAGATCAGATGGTCCAAGTTCAAAACATAAAGACCATTAAACAATTGGGCTACAGCATAACAAACATCATTCTTAAATATAGAACAACAGTTGTTCTTAATTATAAAAGAAAATTCAATCATGTCCAAACATGAAATAGATATAATGTTTCTAGTTATGGCCGGAACAAAATAACAATTATCTAGTTCTATTACAAGCCCACTGGGCAAAGAAAGACGGTAAACCCCTACGGCTACAGCAGTAACTCTTGCTCCATTGCCGACGCGGAGGTCCACCTCCCCTTTACTCAGCAATCTTCTCCTTCCCAGTTCCTCCCTTCAATTTCTGCAGACCTTCAATGTACGAAGGACAGTTCCTCCTCCAATGACCAGCCTTGCCACAGTGGTGGCATTTCCCTTCCTTCACCGTGCTTTTCTTTTTCATCAGTGCAGAAGACTTGGGCTCAAGATATGACTTAGGTCCCACCTTTGTCTTCTTAGAGCCCTTGGCCTTGCCCTTGCCCTTATGCACCATCAGTATGGGGCTGGCAAGCTTGGCCTTCTTCATATTGATTTCGGCAGTTCTCAACATGCCTAGGAGTTCGGGCAGTGTCTTGTCTATTTCATTCATGTTGTAGTTCAAGACGAACTGCTCATAACTATCTGGCAACGATTGCAGGATCAGATCTGTGGCCAACTCTTGACCAAGAGGAAAACCCAGCCTCTCAAGGTTCTCTATATACCCAATCATCTTGAGTACGTGAGTCCCTACTGAGTCTCGAACTCCCATCTTGCACTGAAACAACGCTTTTGTGATGTCAAACCTTTCTTGACGAGCCTGCCCTTGAAACATTTTCTTGAGATGCTCGTCAATCTCCTTGCACCCCATGTTCTCATGTTGCTTCTGAAGCTCAGAGTTCATAGTGGCAAGCATAAGGCATTCGACATCTAAAGCATCGTCAGTATACTTCTTATAAGTATCCTTCTCAGCATGGGAAGAGTTCCCGGTCGGCACCTCGGGGACTTCTTCTTCCAAGACATAGAGTTTTCGCTCTTGCCTGAGAACAATTCTCAGGTTCCTGTACCAGTCCATGTAATTAGTCCCACTGAGCTTATCCTTCTCAAGGATGGCTCTCAGAGACAACGTGGAGTGTGAAACACTTGTCATGGAATTCTACAAGAATTTATGCAGAATAGAATCAGTACCTAAATTTCAAATACAATTTATTTTAATTTGGACTTCAATTAAAACACTCCCACTATTTTATTCGAAATGATAGCCCTCACTAACAATTCGGAGAGTTCATGCGAGCTACTCTCTTAGTGGACAAGATCCGTATTTCACCAACACAATGAGTCAGCTTTGGCTTTCCTCTCACGATGCGGTTATTTAGGTAGGCAACGCTTGCCAATTGCATCCTCATGCAATTCCTGTATGGTTGGTGAATAACTCCTTACTCGCATCCATCATATGGTGCATGCCAACCCTATGCCTCTAGGCACTCAACCTTTGAGGTCACCTAGTTAAGTTGGACCCGATGTCGACAGTGGGATATCACAATTATCCGCTCGCACCCTTACCAAGATAGATTAGTGCACCTTGCTTTGGCAAGCCCACACTTCATCGATTGAGGCAGGAAGAGTGTCATCCATCGGAAGGCATCCGAACACTTAATATTTGATGAAGGGATTTTAATTATAGGTTAACAGTTAACCATGATCAACATTTGATCAATGTGCGCATCCAAGGAAATACAATATTTCTAAAACCACATGCATCCCTTATGTGCACAACCTGACACCATCAACATTTCATAGAAGGAAGGGATAAATCTGAACATCCGGAAACTTCCAAATCCTCAGATTTACATGCATTGGACAAAGGCAAAGACAACTCGACTTAAAGCAGTAGACAAGCTCATCTCTCTATGTTGGATTCAAAATCCAAAACAAACTCGAGGGATGGTTACTGCTAAGGAGACTACAATTTCTAACAATTAGAAATTTCCACGAAATCCCAGAAGTTCTTGGCGGGGTACCAAGACTAAATCTAGACATTTAGAACACTTCTAAATCCCTAGGTTTACACGCACTGGAATAACAAAACTTCCAATACAACAATCATGGCTAAAACCTGGCTCTGATACCACTGATGGGTTTCTCTATGAGGATGGCACAACGCTTGTGCACGCAGCGGAAGAATAAAACATCAAGAAAACCCAAAAGAGATGGGATCGGGCCATGGTAGTTGAATCAAGAAGTTAACATACAACTAGGCAAAAATTACCTCGGTGGCGTTGAGTCACAACTCAACGGAGATGCTCCAAGCTTCCTGTTGTTGCTGGTGGCGAGTTCTACGTGAAATGATATCCACGTCTCTGCAGAAATCCACACGAGCGGGAGAACACCGAGTTTTCCGTCGCACGGATAATCGGGAAGGATGATGACCGCACCTTGTTATTCCACGGACTGCTAGGTCCGCGCCAGGAAAAGCAACACCAGCGACGATCGCCGGAGGGGAGAAGGTCGACGGAGCGAGCACGGCGGCGGCGGAACACTTCTGTCGGCGGCGGGATTCGGGATCGGCGGAGCGAACGAACGGCGGAACACTTCCATCTTCTTCGATTCGATTAGCACGCACAGATCTAGTTTCCCGAAAACCCTAAGTGTCCTTTTATACCAAAGACATAAATAGACTTAGGAACATCATTATGCGCAGACCACCCAGAAATTTAGGGTTCCAGAATCGGTGAGTATCAATCGGCGAGAATCGGCGACGATCGGCGAGAATCATCAAGCAGATTCGGCGAGAATCAGTCGGCGAGTATCACCTAGGATCGGCGGGAATCAGAGTACAATACTCGACGATTCTCGCCGAACGTAGGATGGACCATACTCATCAACCGTCGACCCGCGGTCGACGATACACGACGATTCTCGTCGATCGTCGACCCGCGGTCGACGATACTCGACGATTCTCATCGATCGTCGACCCGCGCTCGACGATACTCGACGATTCTCGTCGATCGTCGTACTTGGGTTGACGACACTCGTCGACCCGCGGTCGTCGACTCTTACCAATCCTTTAAGACAACACTTTTCCCATAACCCCATTCAGGTCGGTGATTGGTAACCTTTACCAACACAGTCAATCATCCAACTTCTCCACATCTCTTATGTGCGACCCTGCAGGCTCATATCGCGTTGGCAGTGAGATTACATATTTGATCACTTCTAGATCACCATGGTAACTCCAACAGTATCAAAGCCAGGTTACTCAAAAAGGACATAACTGTCTGAGTAAAAGATCCTGTAGGCAGACTCAGCATAATCAAGAAAATCAAGAAAATGGGTTCAACAGAGAATCACAAAGAACTAAGATCCATGAAGCTGCCAATCTGCAAAAAGGAGATCTTTGGCATTTGGAAAGAAAGGGTTAGACTATTTATGGAAGCCTCTGACCCTAGAATCTATATCACAGTTAAAGAAGGGCCATATGTGCCCATGAAAGTATCAGTTCTGGATGCAAACCAGAGAACTCCAAAAGACTATTCTGAAATGACCAAGGATGAGATTATTCTGGACACAATGGACAAGAGGGCTCAGAATATAATTGTAAGTGCAATAGATGATGCCACATTTCAGAATTTGTTACACTGTAAAACATCAAAGGAAATGTGGGATACACTGATAGTCTATATGGAGGTCTCTGAAGAAGTTAGACAGGACAGAAAGTCTTTGTTAAACCAAGAGTATGAGAGCTTCAGACAAGAAAGGTCTGATAGCATAACTGAGTGCTACAAGAAATTCTATAGGATAGTTAATGAGTTAATGTCCTATGGAAGAGAATTCAGCAATTATGAGCTGAATGATAAGTTCTTGAGATCCCTAACTAAAGACTGGGATACTAAGATTTATGTCATAAGGGAAATGGCCAAATTAGCAGACATTCCTCCTCCAACATTGTTTGGAAAACTGTTATCATATGAGATGCAGTTAATGGTAAGGAAGGAGGAGGAGAAGACTACCAGAGTTGAGCATAAAGAAAGAGTTGTGGCTTTCAAGACAGAAGCCACTAGAAAATATAAAAGTAAGTCTCCATCTCCACCTCCAAAAGTTGCTGAGACTGAGACAGATGAGTCAGTAAGCAGGAATTCTGAAAGCAGTGAGAGTGATGAGGACTTTGCAGCTTTCACTAGACATTTTCAGAAGTTTCTAAAGAAGAAACAGTGGAGGTCTAAGCCATCCACTTCACAGAAGTCATCAAAGTATGACAGGAGAAAGTCCAAGTCAAGTAAAACTACATCTTCAAAGATAGTTTGTTATTGTTGTAACAGACAGGGACATGTTGTTGCTGACTGTCCAGAGAAGAGGAAAGAGTCAACTGATAAGAAGAAGACTCAAATCAAGGGAAAAAAGGAAAGTTCCTTTGTTGCTAAGAAGGACAAAAGTCTGTCTGATATGTCATCTTCAGAAACTGATTCAGAAGCTGAAGCTTATATTGGACTGTTTGCTGAAGAAGAGGAAGAGGAGTTCATCCAGTTAATGAACTTTATATATGAGCATGAGGACACTCAGTGCCAGGGACTGATGGCCTTATCAGAAGGAGACAAAATCCAGGATCAGCCTGGACCTAGTCAGGTACAAAATTGTTCAGTTAGTTCAATTTCTAGTACTGCATCAGAATCAGATTCATCAGCATCTAGTGATGAGAGTGGATCTGAATCTGAAGGAGACATTTATCAGTTGATTGATGAATATAGGGCAGTGTTGCAAGCTTTGAAGAAAATCAAATCCTTGACCAAGAGTCAGTCTAAGGAGTTTGCTAATCTCAAAGTGGCTGCAACAGATTTTGATAAGTTGATTGATCAGAAATTAAATGAAATAGCCAGACTGAAGCACATAACTATTATTCAGATGGGGACTATAACATTTAAAAATGATCAAATCAGAAATCTGGAGATTAGTCTTCAGAAAGAGAGAGATATAGTAGCAAGGTTTTCTAAACCAAAGTCTATTCTACCTTTGATAGATGAGTTCATTTCTCAAAAAGGTAAAACTGGATTGGGGTTTACTAAACCTGTCAGGACTGTTCAGTCCAAGTCTAAGGGCAAAGCCCCAGTACTCAAGAAAAAGCCTACTGAAGATAAAACAGCCAGGGTTGTACCTAAACAAAGGTACAACAGATTTGAGTGCTGGTGTTGTGGCAAGATAGGCCACTTTGCCATAGACTGTTGGCACAATTCTAGTGCCAAGGTGAGTAGCAATCTGCCTGCTAGAAAAGCTACAGGTAGTTTTGTTAAGAGGCAAACTAACCAGCACCAAGGACCTAAGAATTCTTTGGGTTCTAAGGTTAACTAATCTGTTTTGTAGGTGAGTCCAAGTGACCATGCCCCAATATGGTACTTGGACAGTGGATGTTCCAGGCACATGACTGGAACTAGGGGATTGCTGAAGGACTTTACACCAATCAAGGATGGTCCTAAAGTCACCTTTGGTGGTTCTAAAAAAGGAATCATCAAAGGCTTTGGTAACATTTTTAGCAACCTTATTACAATTACTCAAGTGGCTTATGTTAAAGGTTTGAAACACAACCTCATTAGTATAAGTCAGCTGAGTAATTTAGGATATGACATCTCATTTGTTAAAGATGGTTGTCATATCAGGAGGTCAAATGATCAAAAGATCATTCTGACAGGCTATAGGAAGAGAAATGTCTAATGTTTAGACATTATGTGTGAGAACAATGTTTCTCCTGTGTGTCTTGTAGCTGATGAGAAAGTCTCTCATTGTGTCAAATGGAACAAGAGGCTAGCCCATCTTAACTACAAGACAATTGGTCAACTCTATAGTAAAGAGTTAGTGAGGAATGGTCCTCAGGTTAAGTGTATTAAGGATGGGATATGCTCAGCTTGTCAAAAGGGCAAGCAGACCAAATCCACCTTTAATAGCATTGAGAACAAAGATGCTGTGAGGTGCTTATACCTCTTGCATATGGATCTCTTTGGTCCTATGTCAGTTCACAGCCTAGGTAGGAAGGTCTACACTTTTGTGGTTGTAGATGACTACTCAAGGTTTTCCTGGGTGTTCTTCCTTAGACAAAAATCTGAAACACCTAGTATCTTTTATAGTTTTGTCAAACAAATTCAGAATGAGTTAGACAGTACAGTGGTCAAAATAAGAAGTGACCATGGTACTGAATTCCAGTCTGATAGTATGACAAAGCTATGTGAAGAGTTTGGGATATTTCAGGAATTTTCCTCACCAAGAACACCTCAGCAAAATGGTATTGCTGAAAGGAAAAAACAGAACCTTGATTGAGGCTGGTAAAACCCTATTAAGTGATACATCTCTCCCTGAATATTTCTGGGCTGAGGCAGTTAATACTGCATGTCATGTGATTAATAGGGCTACTATCACCAAGAGCCACAATACCCCCTATGAGATTGTGAAAGACAGAAAACCAAATCTATCCTATTTCAGGATCTTTGGTTGTAAATGTGTTTGGTACATTGGTTAAATGTACCTGATTTGAAGAAGCCTCGCCCAACTCAATGATATACATCAAAATGTATTTGATGTGTTTTTGAGTTACTTGTGCAGGTTAAGTATTTGCAGGACTGAAGCAAAAATTTCTAAGTCCATGTGTCGACACCCAGAGGGAAAGTGTCGACACTTAAGAAGACTTGTGTCGACACCCAGACAAGCAGTGTCGACACTTGGAGTCATTGTGTCGACACCTGGGATGCAGAGTCGACACCAGACAGAAAGTGTCGACACAAGGAGCTGTGTCGACACTCAATGAAGAAAAGTGCAGACAGAAAGTGTCGACACAAGGAGCTGTGTCGACACCCAGTGAAGCTGTGTCTACACCAGAAAGTGTCGACACTTGGAGATGTGTCGACACTCAGCAAAAGTCAGCAGAGACTAAGTTAAAGTGTCGACACCAAAAACAATGTGTCGACACTTAACAGAAGAGTCAACACATGAAGTAAGTCTCGACACCTAGAACAATGTGTCGACACTCAGCTGAAGACTCTACACTTGAAGAAAGTGTCGACACATGGAGCTGTGTCGACACTTAGCAAAGAACAGCAAGATCAACAAAATATTCTAAGTACAAGTGTCGACACTAAGGGAATGTGTCGACACTCAGCTGAAGTCTCAACAGAAGAATCAAGTGTCGACAAAAGGAGCTGTGTCGACACTCAGCAAGTATCAACATAGAAGATTATGTGTCGACACCAAGAAGCAGTGTCGACACTTAACAGATTCAACACAAGAAGTTGTGTCGACATAAAGGAGATGTGTCGACACTTAGAAGAATTCAGCAAAAGATAGAAGATCTAGTACTTGTGTCGACACTCAATTTCAGTGTTGACACATGCAGAAGAAACTGTGTCGAGACATAGAATCTACAACACAAAGAGTTGTGTCGACACCTTGTAGACTTGTGTCGACACTTACACAACTTGTGTCGACACTTGGTCTATAAGTGTCGACACTTAAAGACAGAAAGTCTCGACACTTTCAGACAGTTAGAGATTTTCAAGAATTGACTGGATGACTTGACAGCTGTCGTTCCAGCCGGTCTACAGCACCTGTCAAAGATATCAGAATTCAGTTATGGACCGGACCAGCCGGTTATCATGAAGAAGGCCTATAAATAGGCTCATACAGTCTACAGAAGTTGTTGTTGTCGTCAAGGTGGTATAGATTATTGTTGAACAAGTTATTAAAGTGGTACACAGAGTTATTGATCAAGTATCAAATCAAGAAGATCTAGTCGTCCAAGTGCAGATCTAAGAAGTTGGAGAGAGAGGACTCCATCCAAGAAATCAGCCGTTGGAACTAGGCTGAGAAGAAGGGTTCAGATTTATTCTGGATCTTAAGAAGCAGAGATCAAGGATCAACTGCAGCAGGATTCATTCTTATTCAGTTCTACTTTCAAGAAGCTTTGAAGAAAGCTAAGTCAGATTGAATCCAGCTGAGTTCTTCCAAGAACTCATCAAGAAACTCTCAACTCCCCTCTCTTGTTTCTGAGTTGTTGAGTTAATATTTGTAAAATCATTTTAACTTGTAGGATCCTTTGGATCTGAGTGAATTGTAAGCCTGTAATTATAAAGGCTGAGGGTAGGGCTTGAGAGCCTGAGTGTAGGAGATTGAAATCTCTGAGTGTAGGCCTTGTTGGCTGAGTGTAGGCCTTGATTGGCTGAGTGTAGGCCTTTGTGGCTGAGTGTAGGCTTTGGGAAAAGCTGAGTTGTAGGGCCTTGGGCCTGAGGTGTAGGAACCAGTTTGGGTTCTGAGCTAGTGGAGAAGTTTGGCCGAATCTAGTACACTGCTAGATAGGCGAAGGGGGAAAGTGGATGTACCCAAATCTTGGGGAACCACTATAAAACACTGTGTCTGCTGTGCTGTGATTGTGTTTTGCTGTGTGATTGCTGTGATAAAGTAGAGTAGATTCTGTGATATAACTGTTTGCTGCCATTAAAGTTTAAAAAGGATTAGGTCACCTATTCACCCCCCCCCCCCCCTCTAGGTGTTTAGGTACTATATCTTTCAAGTGGTATCAGAGGGAGGTTCCTCAAAAAGGACTAACAGTCTGGGGAGATCCTGATTGGCAGATTCAGTCTAAGTCAAAATACAGATTCAAGAAAATCAAGAACCATGGGTTCCTCTGAAAATCACAAGGAATTGGGTTCCATGAAATTGCCCATATGCAGGAAAGAGATCTTTGGGATCTGGAAGGAAAGGGTAAGGCTGTTTATGGAGGCCTCAGACCCTAGAATCTACATCACAGTAAAGGAAGGGCCTTATGTGCCCATGAAGATATCTGTTCTAGATGCAAATCAGAGAACCCCAAAGGATTTCTCTGAAATGACTAAGGATGAGATTGTCCTAGCCACCATGGACAAAAGGGCACAAAACATAATAGTGAGTGCCATAGATGATGCAACATTCCAGAATCTTATACACTGTAAGACAGCCAAAGAGATGTGGGACACTCTTATTGTGTATATGGAAGGATCTGAAGAAGTTAGACAAGATAGAAAATCCTTGCTAAATCAGGAGTATGAAAGTTTTAGACAAGGAAAGGGTGATAACATAACTGAGTGCTACAAGAAGTTCTACAGAATAGTGAATGAACTCATGTCTTATGGAAGAGAGTTCAACAATTATGAACTAAATGACAAGTTCCTAAGGTCCCTAACTAAAGATTGGGACATAAAGATCTGTGTCATTAGAGAAATGGCTAAGTTGGGAGAAATTCCTCCACCTACACTGTTTGGCAAGTTATTGTCTTATGAAATGCAATTGACAGTGAGGAAAGAGGAGGAGAAATCAACAAGAACTGAATACAAGGAAAGATCAGTAGCCTTCAAGACAGAAGCCTCCAGAAAGTGCAGGAATAAGTCACCAACTCCACCTCCAAAGGTAGTTGAATCAGAGACAGATGAGTCAGTCAGCACAAAGTCTGAAAGCAGTGAAAGTGATGAAGACTTTGCTGCCTTCACTAGACACTTTCAGAAATTCTTGAAGAAGAAACAGTGGAGGACAAGGCCCTCTACTTCAAAAGGAAAAGAAGATTTTTATCAGGATAAAAAGGCTTCAAAGAAGGACAGGAAGAGGACAAAATCTAGCAAGGCAACTGGTTCTAAGATAGTGTGCTATTGCTGCAATAGACAGGGCCATGTTATTGCAGATTGTCCTGAAAAGAGGAAAGAATCTAGTGATAGGAAAAAGACTTATTTCAAAGGCAAGAAAGAAAAGTCTTTTGTTGCCAAGAAGGAGAAGACTCTATCAGATATCTCTTCTTCAGAAACTGAGTCTGAGGCTGAAGTTTACATAGGGCTGTTTGCTGAAAAAGAAGAAGTAGAATTCATGCAGATAATGGAGTCTATTTATGAACAAGAAGACTATCAGTGCCAAGGACTGATGGCATTGACTGAGAGTGACAAAATACTGGAGCAGCCAGGACCTAGTAAGGTACAAAGTTCAACTCTAAGTTCAGTTTCTTGTTCTAGTACAGAGTCAGATTCTTCATCATCAAGTGATGAGAATGTATCTGAGTCTGAGGATGATATTCATCAGCTTATAGATGAATATAAAGTACTGTTGCAAGCTTATAAGAAAAGCAAGTTCCTAGCCAAAAGTCAGGCAAAGGAAATTGCTGATCTTAAAGCTGCTGCAACAGATTCTGAGATGCTATTTGATCAAAAGCTAAATGAGATAGACAGGCTGAAACACATAACAGTGATTCAGATGGGGACTATCACCTTTAAGAATGATCAAATCAAGAGTCTGGAGATCAATCTTCAGAAAGAGAGAGAGCTTGTTGCTAGGTTTTCTAAACCTAAGTCAGTGCTACCTTTAATTGATGAATTTGTTCATCATAAAGGCAAGGCTGGACTGGGTTTTATTAGACCTGCAAGGACTGAGCATTCCAAGCCCAAGTCCAAGGGCAAAGCCCCAACATTCAACAAGTCTGCTGTAGATAATACATCAAAGACTGTACCTAAGCAAAGGTACAATAAGTTTGAATGCTGGTACTGTGGCAAAGTTGGTCATTTTGCAGTGGACTGTTGGCACAATGCTAGTGCCAAAGTGAGTACCAAACTACCTGTTAGAAAGCCAGTAGGTAGCTTTGTCAGATTGCAAACTAACAAGTACCAAGGACCCAAGAATTCTTTGGGTTCTAAGGTTCATTAATCTGTTTTGCAGGTGAGTCCAAGTGGCCATACCCCAACATGGTACTTGGACAGTGGATGTTCCAGACATATGACTGGAACTAAAGGATTACTAAAGGACTACATACCAATAAAAGATGGTCCAAAAGTCACCTTTGGTGGTTCTGAAAAAGGAATCATCAAAGGATTTGGTAACATTTCTAGCAACTTGGTTACCATTACTCAAGTGGCTTATGTTAAAGGGTTGAAACACAACCTAATAAGTATAAGTCAATTAAGTGATGTAGGGTATGACATCTCATTTGTTAAAAATGGTTGTCATATCAAGAGGTCAAGTGATCAAAAGATCATTTTGACAGGTTATAGTAAGAGGAATGTCTACTGCCTAGACATTATGGTTGAGAACAATGGTTCTCCAGTTTGTCTTGTAGCTGATGAGACAGTCACTCATTGTGTCAAATGGTACAAGAGGCTAGCCCATCTTAACTACAAGACTATTAGCAAACTCTTTAGCAAAGAGTTAGTGAGGAATGGTCCTCAAGTTAAGTGTGTTAAAGATGGTATTTGCTCAGCTTGTCAAAAGGGCAAGCAGACTAAATCCACCTTTAGAAGCATAGAAAACAAAGATGCTGTGAGGTGTTTATACCTCTTGCACTTGGATCTCTTTGGTCCAATGCCAGTTCACAGCTTAGGTAGGAAGGTCTATACCCTTATAGTTGTAGATGACTACTCAAGGTTTTCCTGGGTGTTCTTCTTAAGACAGAAATCTGAAACACCTAGTGTCTTCCATAGCTTTGTCAAGCAAATTCAGAATGAACTAGACAGTACAGTGGTCAAGATTAGAAGTGACCATGGTACTGAGTTTCAGTCTGATAGCATGACAAAACTTTGTGAAGACTTTGGGATATTTCAAGAATTCTCTTCACCTAGAACACCTCAGCAAAATGGCATTGCTGAGAGGAAGAATAGGACCTTGATAGAGGCTGGTAGGACCCTACTAAGTGATACATCACTGCCAGAGTATTTCTGGGCTGAAGCAGTTAACACTGCATGCCATGTTATAAATAGGACAACCATCACTAAAAGGCTTAACAAGACCCCCTATGAAGTTGTGAAAGGCAGGAAACCAAACTTATCCTACTTCAGGATCTTTGGTTGCAAATGCTTCATACTTAACAATGGGAAGTCTTACTTAACTAAGTTTGCTGCCAAGTCCCAAGAGGGAATTTTTGTTGGGTACAACAATAATAGTAAGGCCTATAGAGTCTACAACTTGACTACACAAGTTGTAGAAGAATCTGTGCATGTAGTTTTTGATGAGACTAAACTTATTAACAATGAGTTGTCTAGTACTGTATGCAGCCCCACAGGTTTAACAAAGAAAATGGACAAGCTTACTATAGAAGAAGTACTTGCTGCAAGACAGCAAGTAGAGGAGAGTAGCTGTTGTCCAGGGGGAGAACTACATGTGCCAATTGCAGAAGAAGTACAAGGAATACAGCATGATGGAGATGCTGAAGAGGTTCAACCAGAAGTAAGGATGCCTCCAGCCAACAGGCATCTAAGAGATCATCCAATAGAGCAGATTATTGGAGATCCAAGACAAGGAGTACAAACCAGGAGCAGGAACCTAAATGCAGCAATCTACTCCAGCTTTCTGTCTCAAGTTGAACCTAAGAAGTTTGAAGAAGCAATACTGGATCCACAATGGACTGAAGCAATGCAAGAAGAGCTTAATCAGTTCAAAAGGTGCAAGGTCTGGGAACTTGTTCCTAGACCTAGAGACCACAATATAATAGGAACCAAGTGGATCTACAGGAATAAGATGGATGAACAAGGGGTCATCATTAAGAATAAAGCAAGACTGGTTGCTAAAGGATATAGGCAAGAAGAAGGTATTGATTTTGATCAAACCTTTGCTCCAGTAGCCAGACTAGAAGCCATAAGGATGTTCTTGGCCTATGCAACCTATCAAGGATTCAAGGTTTACCAAATGGATGTCAAGTCAGCATTCCTGAATGGTAATCTTAAGGAAGAAGTCTATGTGGAACAGCCTTCAGGTTTTGTTGATCCAACTCTACCTCATCATGTCTATAGACTTAGGAAAGCTTTATATGGGTTAAAGCAAGCCCCTAGGGCTTGGTATGAAACCCTATCTAGTTTCCTCATTGAGAACAAGTTCTCAAGGGGGAAAATAGATAAGACTCTATTCCTTAGGGAATCTAGAGGCAAAGTTATACTAGTCCAAATATATGTAGATGACATTATATTTGGGTCTACTGAAAGCAGCCTTTGCAAAAAGTTTGCAAAACTTATGCAAGGTCAGTTTGAGATGAGTAGCATGGGAGAGCTGAAGTTTTTCTTGGGTCTCCAAGTTAAACAGACTGAAAGTGGTTTATCCATATGTCAGTCCAAGTTCACCCTAGAACTCATAAGGAAGTATGGTATGGATTCATCCAGTACCATGAAGACTCCTATGGGGTCAAGTATGTCTCTTAGCAAGGATGATGCAGGGAAACCTGTAGATGAAACCTTGTATAGAGGGATAGTTGGCTCCCTATTATACTTGACTGCTAGTAGACCAGACATCATGTATGCTACATGTGTTTGTGCAAGGTATCAAGCCTGCCCTAAAGAGTCTCATTTGACAGCAGTCAAAAGAATATTGAGATATCTAAAGGGCACTCCCTATCTAGGCCTCTGGTACCCTAGGAATGGGGATTTTGAACTAACAGGTTATTCAGATGCAGACTTTGCAGGATGCAAAGAAGATAGAAAAAGCACTACTGGAACCTGTCAATTCCTAGGTGGGAGACTAATTTCATGGAGTAGCAAGAAACAAACCAGTGTGGCTATCTCCACAACAGAGTCAGAGTATGTGGCTGCAGGAAGTTGCTGTGCTCAACTTCTGTGGATACAACATCAGCTAGAGGACTATGGATTTCAGGTAAGTAGAACTCCACTTTTCTGTGATTCTACTAGTGCTATTTCAATAGCTAATAACTCTGTATCTCATAGTAGGACAAAACATATTGAAATTAAATATCATTTTCTTAGGGAGCATGTAGAAAGAGAAGATATTTTATTAGAATATGTTAAAACTGATAATCAAGTAGCTGATATGTATACTAAGCCCCTAGAAGAAGCTAAGTTCAATAGATTTAAAATTGAACTAGGAATGATAAACTTAGAGTAAGTTTACAGAATTAAAAATGGCTAAGTAAAAAGGTGTCGACACATAGACAAGTCTATGTCGACACAGAATAGTGGTGTCGACACTTCAGGAAAAAGGTGTCGACACATCTAGGAAGTTGGTGTCGACACTTCAGAATATTAGTGTCGACACATGTCAAGTGGGTGTCGACACATCCAATGTGGTGTCGACACTTAAGTTTTACTCAGAATTTTCTAAGTAAAGTCTCGACAATGTGTCGAGTTATGTTGTGTCGACACATAACCAAGTGTCGACATATAAAATCTGTTGACTAAACTTGTGTCGACACATATGTGTCGAGACATTATAAGTCAGTGTCGACACTTATTGCCAGTGTCAACACATTTTAAGTTAGCTGTCCCGCCTGTTCATCTTCAAAATTAGAAAGGTATAAATAGGGTTTTGTCTTTGTATGTCGACACGCTTTCAAAGTTTCGAGACCAAAACTACTGTGTCAACACCTCTCTTCTCTCAAGACAAATTCTACAAACCCTAATGGCGCCTAAGCTTGAGGAGAACGTCAACGAAGGATATGAGCTGGTGCGCGGCGCTTTCAGTGATGCAGATCAAGAAATCAAGTCTGTCGTAACCCTAGTCGCAGATTCAGGGTTAGAGTATTTAGTTTCTGAACCTACAAAGATATGGAAGAAAGAGGTTCTTGAATTCCTAAATGGAGCTGAAGTAGATGAGTCTGGATACAGAATCAAATCCAGAGTTCATGGAACGAAAGTCAAGGTATCACCAACGAGTCTGAGGAAGATTCTACAGCTTCCAAAAACTCAAGAGGAAGATGAAGTTACTGCATCTAGGACCAGGGAAGCTCTAACCTGGTGTGGACTTGATCCTAAGATGAAGATAGGTTCTGTTTTCAACAGGAAAGGCATGAACAATCAAGGCAAATTCATGTCTGAAATAGTTGGTAAAGTATTACTCAGCAAGCCAGGAGGGCATGATAGAGTGTCTGCCTATATGTTTGGAATAATGACAAGGATAATCTTCACACTAAAAACAGACTGGTTTATAGTAGTCTTTGAAAAGATTAAGGAAAGCTTGAAGAATCCCAATCTGGGCAGAATCATTAGTCTATACCTAGCTGGTGACATACCAGAGGTAATGCAACAAGCTGCAGGAAGCAAGATAAATCATATGAGAAGGATGGATCTGAGGATCTTTTCTAGATGGGACAGGGTGTTGTCAAAGGAGATGCCAACCCCTGAGAAGACAGTTACTAAGAAGGAGATTCCTCCAAAGAAAAAGAGAAAAACTGCTCCAGTGGCTCAAGAGTCCACTAGCAGTTCTGATAGTGAAGAACAGGTTGTCTTCACTCGAGATGAGCATGAGGAAGAGCCTGCAGTGAAGTCTCCTGCTCCTCAAGTTGGTGCTGAGATCCAGGGGGAGCTACCACAAGCTAGCCCCATCCATAGGGATCAAAGCAAGGGGAGCTTCCAGTTGTAGAAGAACCCTCTACACTGGAAAGTGAACAAGCCACCAACACCATATTAGAGGTACTCACTGATCTAAATACTTTAGAATTTCTTATAGAAGATGCTGATTTGTCTGATGTTCATCAGCAAACTCAGCTGGATAGTCAAGAACCAGATGCTGTTATAAAAGACACATCTGTTGTACAAACAGTGGTTCCTGATCCAGTGGTTGAAGAGAAAAGAATGTCTCCAACTCCTTCCCCACCAGAATACACCATGGAAGATTTATTTTAAAATCTAGACCAACAAGATTTTGACATGGACAAAGATGCTGCTGAAAGAGATAATGCTGCTGCTGAGGGGGAGCAAGTGCACATTATGGAAGAGCTTGTAAGGCAGGAATCTGAGAAGGCACCTGAAGTGCAGCCAGAGAGGCCCCCTAGCCCTAAGGAGAGGGTTGACATAGCCAGCTCCTCAGATTCTGAAGATGAGGAGTCTGCAAGGGCTAAGCAAAAGAAACTTTATGTCTTCAAGAGAAGGAGTCAAAGTTATAAAAAGGCTTTATAATCCATTGCACCACAGCCTATAGTTCAGCAAGCTCTAACCATTGATTATAGTGCACTGATGGTGGCAATGCAAATCAAGTTGGATGAGCAAAGGAAGGAAATAGAGAAGTATGTAGATGAAGGGCAGAAATCTTTACAATTTGATCTAGCCCAAGATATCAAGTCTATAAGGTTTGAAATGAACCTTAACAAGAAAGAGATGACTGAATGCTTCCACAAGGGTAGAAATGCAGTGGTGTACTTGGCAACACACTAGGAAAAGATCAAAGCACAAGTGGATGACATAGCATTGAAGCAAGGCTATGTTCTTGAAAATCAACTAAGGATGAATGACAATTTAACTGCTTCACATAATGCTATTGTCAATGAATTGAAGAACAAGGCTGCTGAACCTTCTACTTCCACTACTGCTATTAAAGCTGATTTTGACGAAGTATTCCAGGAAGAAATCTCTGCTGTTAAGACTGCTATCCAAGCATCCCAGAAGGTCATATCTGAACAACTTCAAAAGCTCAAACCATTCTTTAAAGATGGAATCAAATACTTGGATAGTCAAATCAGATTTCAAAAGGATGATGTTAGAGATCATATGGCTCGAGAAGTCATAAAGGGGGAGAGAGTGTTAGTCAAGGCAAGCTCTGACCATGTTAAGTGGATATCAAATTCCATCAGAGCTATACTTGGGTATCCTCCTCTGTGTGATGACAATGATGTTGCTGAATCTGGCATTAACCCTGCCTATCTTGGAGGTGAGTAACCAGAAGTAGCTCAGGTCATTTATCCACCTCCAGATTTTGAAATGATTCATGCTGAGGTACAGACCATGTACAGCCCATCTGGGGGCAAGGACAATGTCCATATTGAAAAGGTTGTTCAGCCTATATCAGAAGCCATGCAAGAGGCATTGCAGAAAGAGAAAGAGACAAGGTTGTCTAAGAAGAGGTTTAGGGAACAAGCAGAATAAAGGCCAGACTTTGAACAGTGGAGCCCTACCTCTAGGAACATTATATTAACTGCCTGGAAAGCTGCCAAGGATAACATTCAAGACAGGAACAAATGGTTCTCTGAAGCTGAATGGAGAAAACATGAAACCAGACAAGAGGCCATAGTTCAATACAGAAGGAAGGCAAAGATGGGAAAGCTATCTCCTACAGCTCAGGAGCCTAGCAAGTACTTTCCCAAGCCATACCATTATTTTGAGAGGCAGAAGATCAAAGCTGAAGAGCTTAAAAAGAAAGATCTGAAAGGCAAGAAGCCTGCTGATGCTGAAACTGCTGATGCTGCTGTCCAAGCTAAAGTTCAAGCTGGCAAAGGCATAGTGATTAAGGAGCCAGAACAAAAATAGATTTAGCATTTTCTTGAAGTTTACTTTGTAATTTTCTTGATGAAAAACATTTTGTGAACTTCTGAAACTATATAAGACAGATATTTGAACAATATATGATTAATCTATTTCATGTTTGTTCTGTGAATATGTCTATTTCTTATTTGTTCTGTAATGATGAATTTGTATACATGTGAAATTGATACATGTTTATGTTTACCCTGCAGTACTTAATTCTGCTTTACATCATTTTGTAATTTTATTATGAATGGTGTATATTATTGACTAAGGGTTATGACTTCTCCAAATAGGGGGAGATTGTTGGGTACATTGGTTAAATGTACCTGATTTGAAGAAGCCTCACCCAACTCAATGATATACATCAAAATATATTTGATGTGTTTTTGAGTTACTTGTGCAGGTTAAGTATTTGCAGGACTGAAGAAAAAATTTCTAAGTCCATGTGTCGACACCCAGAGGGAAAGTGTCGACACTTAAGAAGACTTGTGTCGACACCCAGACAAGCAGTGTCGACACTTGGAGTCATTGTGTCGACACCTGGGATGCAGAGTCGACACCAGACAGAAAGTGTCGACACAAGGAGCTGTGTCGACACTCAATGAAGAAAAGTGCAGACAGAAAGTGTCGACACAAGGAGCTGTGTCGACACCCAGTGAAGCTGTGTCTACACCAGAAAGTGTCGACACTTGGAGATGTGTCGACACCCAGTAAAAGTCAGCAGAGACTAAGTTAAAGTGTCGACACCAAGAACAATGTGTCGACACTCAACAGAAGAGTCAACACATGAAGTAAGTGTCGACACCTAGAACAATGTGTCGACACTCAGCTGAAGACTCTACACTTGAAGAAAGTGTCGACACATGGAGCTGTGTCGACACTTAGCAAAGAACAGCAAGATCAACAAAATATTCTAAGTACAAGTGTCAACACTAAGGAATGTGTCGACACTCAGCTGAAGTCTCAACAGAAGAATCAAGTGTCGACACAAGGAGCTGTGTCGACACTCAGCAAGTATCAACATAGAAGATTATGTGTCGACACCAAGAAGCAGTGTCGACACTTAACAGATTCAACACAAGAAGTTGTGTCGACACAAAGGAGATGTGTCGACACTTAGAAGAATTCAGCAAAAGATAGAAGATCTAGTACTTGTGTCGACACTCAATTTCAGTGTCGACACATGCAGAAGAAACTGTGTCGAGACATAGAATCTATAACACAAAGAGTTGTGTCGACACCTTGTAGACTTGTGTCGACACTTACACAACTTGTGTCGACACTTGGTCTATAAGTGTCGACACTTAAAGACAGAAAGTCTCGACACTTTCAGACAGTTAGAGATTTTCAAGAATTGACTGGATGACTTGACAGCTGTCGTTCCAGCCGGTCTACAGCACCTGTCAAAGATATCAGAATTCAGTTATGGACCGGACCAGCCGGTTATCATGAAGAAGGCCTATAAATAGGCTCATACAGTCTACAGAAGTTGTTGTTGTCGTCAAGGTGGTATAGATTATTGTTGAACAAGTTATTAAAGTGGTACACAGAGTTATTGATCAAGTATCAAATCAAGAAGATCTAGCCGTCCAAGTGCAGATCTAAGAAGTTGGAGAGAGAGGACTCCATCCAAGAAATCAGCCGTTGGAACTAGGCTGAGAAGAAGGGTTCAGATTTATTCTGGATCTTAAGAAGCAGAGATCAAGGATCAACTGCAGGAGGATTCATTCTTATTCAGTTCTACTTTCAAGAAGCTTTGAAGAAAGCTAAGTCAGATTGAATCCAGCTGAGTTCTTCCAAGAACTCATCAAGAAACTCTCAACTCCCCTCTCTTGTTTCTGAGTTGTTGAGTTAATATTTGTAAAATCATTTTAACTTGTAGGATCCTTTGGATCTGAGTGAATTGTAAGCCTGTAATTATAAAGGCTGAGGGTAGGGCTTGAGAGCCTGAGTGTAGGAGATTGAAATCTCTGAGTGTAGGCCTTGTTGGCTGAGTGTAGGCCTTGATTGGCTGAGTGTAGGCCTTTATGGCTGAGTGTAGGCTTTGGGAAAAGCTGAGTTGTAGGGCCTTGGGCCTGAGGTGTAGGAACCAGTTTGGGTTCTGAGCTAGTGGAGAAGTTTGGCCGAATCTAGTACACTGCTAGATAGGCGAAGGGGGAAAGTGGATGTACCCAAAGCTTGGGGAACCACTATAAAACACTGTGTCTGCTGTGCTGTGATTGTGTTTTGCTGTGTGATTTCTGTGATAAAGTAGAGTAGATTCTGTGATATAACTGTTTGCTGCCATTAAAGTTTAAAAAGGATTAGGTCACCTATTCACCCCCCCCCCCTATAGGTGTTTAGGTACTATATCTTTCAAAATGTTATATACTTAACAATGGTAAGTCTTACTTAACCAAGTTTGCTGCCAAATCCCAAGAGGGGATCTTTGTTGGGTACAGCAACAACAGTAAGGCTTATAGGGTCTACAACTTGATTACACAAGTTGTAGAAGAGTCAGTACATGTAGTATTTGATGAAGCTAGACTCATTAACAATGAATTGTCTAGAAGTATTTGCAGCTCCACAGGTGTGACTGAGAAGTTGAACAAGCTCGCTATAGAAGAAGGACCTACTGCAAGTCAGCAAGTAGAAGAAGATGGCTGCTGTCCAGGGGGAGTACTAGATACTCCTGTTGCTGAAGAATACCAAGGAGTGCGGCAAGTTGAAGAAGCTGAAGGAGTACAACCTGAAGATAGGCTACCTCCAGCAAATAGACATCTAAAAGATCATCCAGCCAATCAAATTATTAGTGATCTCAGACAAGGGGTACAAACAAGGAGCAGAAATCTAAGTTCAGTACTCTACTCCAGTTTTCTATCCCAGGTAGAGCCAAAGAAATTTGAAGAACCCATCCTAGACCCTCATTGTATTGAGGCAATGTAAGAGGAGATGAACTAGTTCAAAAGATGTAATGTCTGGGAGCTAGTTCCTAAACCAAAAGATCACAACATAATTGGAACCAAGTGGATCTTTAGGAACAAGTTGGATGAACATGGAGTGATTGTAAAGAACAAAGCAAGACTGGTTGCAAAAGGATATAGGCAGGAAGAAGGTATTGACTTTGATCATACCTATGCTCCAGTAGCCAGACTGGAGGTAATAAGGATGTTCTTGGCCTATGCAACCTATCAAGGGTTTAAAGTATACCAAATGGATGTTAAGTCAACTTTTCTGAATGGAAATCTGAAGGAAGAAGTCTATGTGGAACAGCCATCAGGTTTTGTTGATTCTACCAAACCTAATTATGTTTATAGACTTAAAAAGGCTTTGTATGGGTTAAAGCAAGCCCTTAGGGCTTGGTATGAAACCCTGTATAATTTCCTCATTGAGAATAAATTCACAAGGGGGAAAATAGACAAGACTCTATTCCTTAGGGAATCCAGAGGCAAGATCATTCTAATCCAAATATATGTAGATGACATTATATTTGGGTCTACTGAAAGTGGTCTTTGCAGAAAGTTTGCAAAACTTATGCAAGGACAATTTGAAATGAGCAGTATGGGGGAACTTAAGTTCTTCTTGGGTCTCCAAGTTAGACAGACTGAGGATGGTTTATCCATATGCCAGTCTAAGTTCACCCTAGAGTTGATAAGGACGTATGGTATGGAATCATCCAGTACCATGAAAACTCCTATGGGGTCAAGCATGTCTCTAAGTAAAGATGATGCAGGGAAACATGTAGATGAGACTTTGTATAGAGGGATAGTTGGCTCCCTATTGTATTTGACTGCAAGTAGACCAGATATCATGTATGCTACATGTGTCTGTGCTAGGTACCAAGCTTGCCCTAAAGAATCTCATTTGACAGCAGTCAAAAGAATTCTGAGATATCTTAAGGGCACTCCTTATCTAGGCCTTTGGTACCCTAAGAATGGAGAGTTTGTACTGACAGGTTATTCAGATGCAGATTTTGCAGGCTGCAAGGAAGATAGGAAAAGTATAACTGGAACCTGTCAATTCCTAGGTGGAAGACTGATATCATGGAGTAGCAAGAAGCAAACAAGTGTAGCTATCTCTACAGCAGAATCAGAGTATGTTGCTGCAGGAAGTTGTTGTGCTCAACTTCTATGGATGCAACATCAGCTAGAAGATTATGGTATACAAGTAAGTAGAACACCTCTATTTTGTGATTCTACTAGTGCTATTTCTATTGCAAACAATCCTGTCTCCCATAGTAGGACTAAGCATATAGAAATAAAATACCATTTTCTAAGAGAACATGTGGAAAAAGGAGATATTTCACTAGAGTATATTAATACAGATAATCAACTAGCTGACATGTATACTAAGCACTTAGATGAAACCAAATTCAATAAATTTAAAATTGAATTAGGTATGATAAACTTAGAATAGTTTAAAAAAAATTGGCTAAGTAAAAAGGTGTCGACACACAGAGTTGTCTGTGTCGACACAGAAAAGTGGTGTCGACATTTCAGAGAAATGGTGTCGACACATCTAGGAAATCAGTGTCGACACTTCAGAGAATTAGTGTCGACACATGCAGAGTAGGTGTCGACACATCCAAGGTGGTGTCGACACTCAGGCTTTACTTATAATTAGTCTAGTAAAGTCTCGACTAAGTGTCGAGCAAAGCGGTGTCGACACATAAACAAGTGTCAACACATATATTCTGTCGACTATACTTGTGTCGACACATAGTTGTCGAGACATTATAAGTAAGTGTCGACACTTATCAACAGTGTCGACACAATTTAAGTATTTTGACGCGCCCTTTCATCTTCGATTCTAGAAAGGTATAAATAGGTTTTCGCCATTGTTTGTCGACACGCTCACCAAAGTTTCGAGACCAAACTTGTGTATCGATATCTCTCTTCTCTAATTCAAATTTCTTCAAACTCTAATGGCACCCAAGCTCGAAGAGAATGTGAATGAAGGATATGAACTCGTGTGCCATGCATTTGATGACGTGGAACCAGAGATCAAAGGCGTGATAACCCTAATAGAAGAGACTGGGTTAGAATTTCTTGTATCAGAACCGATCAAGATCTGGAAGAAGGAGGTCCTGGAGTTTCTGAATGCAGCATCACTAGATGAATCAGGCCTTAAGATTAAGTCAAGAGTTCATGGGGCAAAGGTGAAGGTCTCTCCTAAGAGTTTGAGAAAGGTACTACAACTACCAAGGACTAAGGAAGAAGAAGATGTTTCTGCTTCTAAGACTAGAGAAGCATTAACATGGTGTGGACTGGACTCCAAAATGAAAATTGGATCTGTTTTCAACAGAAAGGGAATGAATATGCAAGGCAAGTTTCTATCTGAGATTGTGGGCAAAGTCATCATAAGCAAGCCTGGAGGCCATGACAGAATCTCAGCTCACATGTTTAGACTCATGACAAGGATAATATTCAAACTAGATACAGACTGGTATACAGTTGTGTTTGATAAAATTAAAGAAAGAATGAAGAAGCCCAATTTGGGTAGAATACTAAGTCTTTACCTAGTTGGCAGTATACCTGAGGTAATGAACTAAGCTGCAGGTTCAAAGATTAACCACATGAGGAGAATGGATTTGAGAATCTTCTCTAGGTGGGATAGAGTACTAACCAAAGAACTGTCATCTCCTGTAAAGGACACACCCCTGAAGAAGAAAAAGAAGAAGACAGCCCCTGTGGCTCAGGAATCCTCAAGCAGTTCTGAAGAGCAAGTAGTGTTCACTCCTGATGCAGAAGAAACTGAAAATGCTGGACAATCTCCAGCAAGACAAGAAGAAGTACAGAGGCAGGGGGAGCTACCCTCAGCAAGCCCTATTCACCAGGATTTAATCCAGGGGGAGCCTCTACTTGTGGAAGAGCCTACTCCACTTGAGAGTGAACAAGCTACCCAAACTATACTTGAGGTAATAACTGAAATCAACCAATTAGATTTCCCTATTGAGAATGATGTTTTGTTTGATTCATTACCTCATGTTAATCAGCAAACACAGACACATAGCCAACCCCAAGATGTTGTCATGGAGGACACATCTATTGCTGATCCAGTGGTTGATGATATAATAGATACTCTACCCCATCCTCAACAGGAATTTACTTTAGAAGAATTGTTCCCTGACCTACTTCAAACTGACATTGAAGTGGAGAAAGCTGCTGTTGAGAGGGAGAAAGTAATTATTGAGGGGGAGCATGTAGAGATTGAAGAAGAAACTGCAGGCACAGAAACTGAGAAGCCAAAGGATGCTGAGCAACCACCAAGGACTGAGAAGGATTCACATTCTAGTCCTAAAGAAAGAGTAGATATAGCTAGCACATCTGCTTCTAAAGATGAAGAGGCTGCTAAAGCCAAGAAGAGAAAGTTCCAAGTCTTTAAGAGAAGGAGCCAGACTTATAAGAAAGCCCCACAAACCATTGCACCACAGCCTGCCCCATCTACTGACTATAGTTCTCTGATGGTAGCTTTATAGATCAAGCTTGATGAGTAAAGGCAAGCTCTGGAAAAGTATGTGGATGAAGGGAATAAGTCACTGCAATTTGATCTGGCCCAAGACATCAAGTCAATCAGATTTGAAATAAATCTAAACAAGAAAGAAATGACTGACTGCTTTCATAAGGGAGGAAATGCAGCAGTCTATCTAGCTACACATCAAGAGAAAATAAAGACAAAACTTGATGAGCTAGAAGTGAAGCAAGGCTATGTTCTGGAGAATCAGATAAGGATGAATGATAATTTGACAGCTTCACACAATACCATTGTCATTGAACTGAAGAATATAGCAACTGCCCAGAATGCAGCCCTGACCACTGCCAAAGAAGAATTTGACAAAGCATTGTAAGAGAGCCTCACTGCTGTTACTTCTGCACTTCAGGATTCTCAGAAGCTAATAACTGAAAAGCTCCAATGCTTAAAACCTTTCTACAAAGATGGAGTAAACTATCTGAATGCCCAGATAAGATTCCAGAAAGATGATCTAAGAGATCACATTGAGAGAGAAGTCATAAAGGGGGAGAGGGTATTAGTCAAGGCAGGCTCTGATCATGCCAAATGGATTTCAAATTCCATCAGAGCCACCCTTGGATATCCACCCTTATGTGATGATGACAATGTGGCAGAGTTTGGTATTAATCCTGTATATCTTGGAGGAGAGCAAGCTGAAGTAGCTCAGGTAATATACCCTCCAGCAGACTTTGACATGATACATTAAGAGATCCAGACTATGTACAGTCCTCCTGAGGGAGTTCAGAATGTCATCATTGAGAAAGTGATTCAGCCTGTGCCAGAGGCAATACTGAAAGAACAAGAGGCCTTACTAAAAGAACAAGAGACTCAATTGTCTAAGAAAAGATTCAGAGAGCAAGCTGAACTAAGGCCTGATTTTGAACAATGGAGCCCCACTTCCAGGAATATCATCTTGACTGCATGGAAGGCTGCTAAGGACAATGTCCAGGATAGATGCAAGTGGTATTCTGAACTGGAGTGGAGGAAGCATGAGAATAGGCAAGAGGCTATTGTTCAATATAGAAGAAAGGCTAAGATGGGAAAGCTACCTCCTACTGCACAGGAGCCTAACAAGTACTTCCCAAAGCCTTATCATTATTTTGAAAGGCAGAAGATCAAGGCTGAAGAATTGAAAAAGAAAGATCTTAAGGGGAAGAAGCCTGCTGCTGTTGAAGATACTGAAGCCCCAGTTCAAGTAAAGATTCAATCTGGAAAGGGGATTGTAATCAAAGAGCCAGAGCAGTCTTAGGATAGCATTTTCTTTAGTTTACAAATTGTAATCACTTGTATTAAAACTTTCTGTAAACTTTTGAATAATGAAAATGTTGAAGTTGTTAGAACAATATGATATATGTTCAACTATTACATTAATTGTTCTGAGCTATGTGAATATACATGTTTTGTTCATGCATGTTTAAGTATTTTCCCTGTCATGTATTACTGTTTTACATCATACTGTGAATTTGTTATGTATGGTGTATATCATTGACTAAGGGTTATGACTTCTCCAAATAGGGGGAGATTGTTGGGTACATTGGAAAATATGTACCTGATTTGAAGAAGCCTCACCCTACTCAATGATATACATCAAGGTGTATTTGATGTATTTTGAGTTACCTTGTGCAGGTTAAGTAATTGCAGGGAAAGCTTAAAAGTTTCTAAGTCCATGTGTCGACACCTAGAAGAAAAGTGTCGACACTTAAGAAGACTTGTGTCGACACCCAGAGAAGCAGTGTCGACACTTGGAGTAATTGTGTCGACACCAGGAATGCAGAGTCGACACCAGAAGGAAAGTGTCGACACATACAGGCAGTGTCGACACTCAATGAATAAATGTCCAGAGAAGCAGTATCGACACTTAAAAGCAGTGTCGACACCTAGAGGAACTTTGTCGACATCAGAAAGTGTCGACACTAGGAGGCTGTGTCGACACTCAGCAAAATTTCAACAAAGCTCAAGTACAAGTGTCGACACTAGGAGGTTGTGTCAACACTCAGCAAATTACAACAGAGTTTAAGTACAAGTGTCGACATAATGAAGAATGTGTCGACACACAGCAAAAGTCTCAACACATGGAGAAAGTGTCGACACTAGGAGGCTGTGTCGACACTCAACAAATTTCAATGAAGTCTAAGTACAAGTGTCGACACAAAGGAGATATGTCGACACTCAGCAAAAGTATCAACACAGAAGGCATGTGTCGACACCAAGAAGATGTGTCGACACTTAACAAGTTCAACACACGAAGATGTGTCGACACAAAGGAGTTGTGTCGACACTTAGCAGAATTCAACTAAGTACTAAAGAACAAGGAGTTGTGTCGACACACAATATCAGTGTCGACACATATTGAAGAAGCAGTGTCGAGAAGCAGATTCTACAACACAAGGAGTTGTGTCGACACCATGAAGGCTAGTGTCGACACTTAATATACTTGTGTCGACACTTGGTCTATTTGTGTCGACACTTAAAGACAGACTGTCTCGACACTTTCAGACAGTTACAGAAAATTCAAAAAGTGACTGGATGACTTGACAGCTGCCATTCCAGCCGGTCTACTACAACTGTCAGAACTGTCAGAAGTCTGTTAGGAACCAGATCAGCCGATCACCATGAAGAAAGCCTATATAAAGGCTTATTCTGTCAACAGAAGATGATGATTAACAACAATCAATTGAAGTGATCAGAAGATCTAAGAAGTTGGAGAGAGAGAGCTCCTTCTAAGAAGACAGCTGTGGAACCAGGCTGTGAAGAAAGTTTCAGATTGAGATCTGATTCTTAAGTCAGCAGTGATTGAAGATCATCTACATAGAGACTCAACCCTACTGTGTTCTAAATTCAAGAAGCTTTGAAGGAAGCCAAGGGAGGTTGATCTCAGCAAAGTTCTTTCAAGAACTCTTCAAGAAACCAGTCAACTCTTCTCTCTCAATCTGAGTTGTGGTTATACTTTGTAATTTTAATTTTCTGTAGGATCCTTAGGGATCTGAGTTGTAAGCCTGAAATTATAAAGGCTGAGTGGTAGGGCATGTGTGCCTGAGTGTAGGAGATTCATTTCTTTGAGTGTAGGCCTTGTTGAGGGCTGAGTGTAGGCCTTGTTGAAGGCTGAGTGTAGGTCTTGGTGAAGACTGAGTGGTAGGGCTTTGAGCCTGAGTTGTAGGAACCTGGTTGGGGTTCTGAGTGTAAGATCTGAGGAATAGTGGAGAAGTTTGGCCGAATCTAATACACTACTAGATAGGCGAAGGGGGAAGTGGATGTACCCAGACCTTGGGGAACCATTATAAAACTGTGTGTACTCTGTGTGTATCTGATTCTGTGTAAGTTGTTTATAGTTCTGTGAATTCTGTGATTAAATATGCCTAAAAGTTTAAAAAGGTTAAGGTCACCTATTCACCCCCCCCCCCCCCCCTCTAGGTGATTAGGTACAATTTCTTTCATGATTTTTTTGGTTTTATAGGTTTTTCAAGTTTTTAGTTTTATAGGTTTCTTTTTAAAAAAAAATTTGGAAACAGCGCTATTTCATTTTTGGGTGTGTTTTTATATAGATAAAGATATAGGAAATTATAAGTATAAAATAAACTTTTTTAAAAAAAAATTTATTTTTTTATGTTTTTTAAGTAGTTTTATTATGATTATTATTATGTTGGCCAATTTATATATATATATATATATATATATATATATATATATATATATATATATATGTAAAATTAATAGGTCTCCAGAGTTCAAAATAACGACATAAAAATTCTCCGCTAACGGCGCCAAAAACTTTATTGATTAAATCTCGCGGCGCCCCGCGGGTGTTTATTTATCAAAAGAGCGGTTTATATATTTTATTTTGGAAGGACGGGGCGCGCAGATTTTTTAAATATTAAAAGAGTTTGGATCGAGTTTTAACGAAAAGAGGCAAGTGCACCTATCGTGTGTAGTACAGGATATTCCGGTGTGGAATATCGAGGTCGTATTGTTCTCGGGGTCGGGTTGATTATTTTTACTCTTCCCTAGAGGGGACTATTATTTTACTGATATTATCATGTTGGGATATTTTTTAATTATATAAACAAAAAGGCAATAAAAATAAAAGCTTTAAAATGGTGGAGCCGATAAAAAGTTTAGCGCAACCGCATCGAATAAAATTGAACTAAAATAAACTTTTAATAAAAAGAGATCCTAAATTTCAAATTAATTAAGGCGGAGACTTGGCCGTGGAGGTTCCACTAAAATGAGCTCACTTATCTCTAGAACTATCGCTCACCTGAACGCTAAGACTATTCGACCGAACGTTAGTCCGACGAAGGATTCCTCTTAACGCCCACATTACGCTAAGAACCCCGCTATTGGGTGGGGAACCCAATCCGGTAGAGTTTGCACGCCTCCTCTCTCGAGGGTTAGTGTGGAACTCTCTTTACCAAGGGGTGATCGGTACATACGCACGGCCTCTCATCTAGCTAGCGTATGGACTATGAAAATAGAGCCCACACATCGATTATACGGTCCTACACTTCGTAAACCCTAGGCAAACCTCAAGTTAATTTAATTAATTAGAAAAATAGGACCTTTCATTATTTAAAGCTATTTTATCTATCCCAATGCTATTTGATACTGAGGGCTAAGAACGGTTAGCCACTCATCATAATGTGGACGGCTTGTGGGAAAAAGCAATAAAAAGAAAGCAGTAAAAGAAAAGCAGTAAATGAAAGCAGTAAAAGAAAGCTGTAAATTGCAAGTCTCACTCAAACGAGTAGTACTGAAATGAAAGCGGTAAAAGACAAGTCCCGGCTCAAACGAGTGGGTGAGACAAAATAAAGCGAGTCCTACTCAAACGAGTAGGAGAAAATAAATGCACTCACGCACGCACTTTACGGAAATGAAATACTCACACACACACTCTACTTAAAATAAAACTCACACACGCACTCAACATAAAGTAAAATACACTCACTGGACAGGAAGAAAACGCACACACACTGCATGAAATAAAACGCACTCACACAACAGAAAATAAAACACACCTACTCACTCTACTTGAAGAAAAACACACACACACAGACTCTATATTAATTAAAATAATGCGTCATTTAACTCTTAATGAGTAGGCGGAAATAAATGTGCACACGCACACACTCTACATTAATTGAAAGAAAGCTGTAAAAACTAACTCATACACGCACGCACACGTACAAAAAATAAGAAAAACTAGGTTGCTGAAAAATTAAAATGACTGCATTTCTACCACTAGAATGTGGTAGAAATGCATAAAATGCAAAAATAAAAATTAAACGAGCAAAAAGGTTTGCAAATAAACGCAAAATGAAAGTGCTCGAAAAATTAAAACTAATACATTTCTACAGTTGAATGCGGTAGAAATGAATAAAATGAAGACAGAATAATTAAATGGGCAAAAGTTTAAAATGAAATCAAAGTGCACGAAAAATTAAAACGACTATATATTCATTCATATAACTCCGTAAAAGTGCTAAAACGTGCAAATAAAGTAAAAAGAACGAAAAGTTTTACAACATAAAAAGGAAAAACTAAGTAAAAAAATCACTTTCAAAACACTTTTACGGGTCTATATGAATGAAATAAAAGCTATAAAAATCTTAAATCTAACAAAGCTAAGGAAAAAATACCTAAGTATAAAAGCATGAAAACTATTCTCGTACACACACACACCCATTTTAAAGGACGAAAAACAAAGTTAAAAGGAGATAAAAAAAATAAGATTGCTAAAGATGAGAATTGCGTAGATCCATTCCAAAGCCATAATAAGAGAAGAAAAACACATTTTATTAAATAAAAGAACGAGTTATAAAGACACGAAAATAAAAACTAAGGAGAGGGGGAGAAAATATCTCTTACATAAACTTGGAATCCATCTAGGCAGCATAACATCTTAGCAAAATGGCTCAAAAAGGCAGAACAAGAGTTCATACAGAACATGGCTATTTATAGAAAAAATTTCAAAGAACACGCCCTCCGACACGGGCGTGTTGGGGGGCGTGTCACAACTGTACATGAGGTGACCATCGATTTGACGGCAAAGTTGACTTCGGGGTCGAAAACGTGGCGGTCACGCCCCTGGTCATGGGCGTGACGGTGGGCGTGTTGGGGAGGTGGATCTGGGCGCGGGTCGCGTCGAAACGTCACCGGCGCGGTCTTGTCGGCTAGGCGGAGGAGTACACGCCCTTGTGGCATCTTGACACTGGCGTGTCGGGTCGGGTCGACGAACGTTGAACGCGGTTTTGTCGAGCTGGAAGCCTTGATCGTCAATCGGGAATGACACAGGCATGTCGGATCATGGGACACGGGCGTATCCTAGTCGGGTCGACGAACGTCGAGCGCAAAACGTCGAGCGCGGTGATACGGGTTAGGTCACGGTCGTGTCACATTTGACACGGCCGTGTGACAGGGTGTGTCGCACTTTTGTTCTTCAAATGTGCTGATTTCACGGGAAATGAAGTATCACGCCCTGGTCACGGGCGTGACCCAAAGTACACGGGCGTGTACTATGCAAAATTTGACATTTCATGAAAAATTTCAGAAAATCAAAAATAAACTAAGAAAATATTTACAAAATAGGAGCAATTTATTAAAGAAAATTAAGTAAAAATAACAAAAATATAGTAAAACGACTTATTTAATGTACATAAAAATAGGTATATTTACGACTCATCACGAAGTAAAATTGAGAAGGGGTAAAATGTCTTGCCAGAGCTCGCCTCCTTTCGGCGAGATCTAAGGCCCCGTCTTGCCGCCCTTCTGCCGGGGCCGAGCTGAGCTTAGCGAGCCCAGACTCGCCTGTGCAAAGCTTTCTCCCCCTCTTTCTTAGAAAAAATACCAACAGGAGAGTAAAGGACTCGCCCGAGTGACATCCAGCCCTACCAGCTAGGGGAGAGCCCGACAGCGGGATATGCTCGGGGTCCGGGTAGGCACCATTGAGTGACCTCCAGCCCTGCCAGCTAGGTGAGAGCCTGACAGCGGGATTTTCTCGGGGTCCGGGTAGACATCATCGAGTGACTTGCAGCCCTGCCAGCTAGGTGAGAGCTTGACAGCGGGATCTGCTCGGGGTCCGGGTGGACACCATTGAGTGACTTCCAGCCATGCCAGCTAGGAGAGAGCCTGACAGCGGGATCGGCTCGGGGTCCGGGTAGACTCCATCGAGTGACTTCCAGCCCTATCATGTAGGTGAGATCCTGACAGCGGGATCTGCTCGTGGTCCGGGTAGACACCATCGAGTGACTTTAAGCCCTGCCATCTAGGTGAGATCCTGACAGCGGGATCTGCTCGGGGTCCGGGTAGACACCATCGAGTTACTTCCAGCCCTGCCAGCTAGGTGAGAGCCTGACAGTGGGATATGCTAGGGGTCCGGGTAGACTCCATCGAGTGAATTCCAGCCCTGCCAGCTAGGTGAGAGCCTGACAGCAGGATCTGCTCGGGGTCCGGGTAGACACCATCGAGTGACTTCCATACGTGCCAGCTAGGTGAGAGCCTGACAGCGCGATCTGCTCAGGGTCCGGGTAGACACCATCGAGTGACTTCCAGCCCTGCCAGCTAGGTGAGAGCCTGACAGCGAGATCTGCTTGGGGTCCAGGTAGATACCATCGAGTGACTTCTAGCCCTGCTAGCTAGGTGAGAGCTTGACAGCGGGATCTACTCGGGGTCCGGGTAGACACCATCGAGTGACTTCCAGCCCTGCCAGCTAGGTGAGAGCCTGGCAGCGGGATCTGCTCGGGGTCCGAGTAGACTCCATCGAGTGACTTTCAACCCTGCCAGCTAGGTGAGAGCCTGACAGCGGGATCTGCTCGTGGTCCGGGTAGACACCGTCGAGTGACCTCTAGCCCTGCCAGCTAGGTGAGAGCCTGACAGCGGGATCTACTCGGGGTCCGAGTAGACACCATCAAGTGAATTGCAGCCCTGTCAGCTAGGTGGGAGCTTGACAGCGGGATCTGCTCGGTGCCTAGGTAGACTCCATCGAGTGACTTCTAGCCCTGCCAGATAGGTGAGAGCCTGACAGTGGGATCTGCTCGGGATCAGGGTAGACATAATCGACTGACTTCCAGCCATGCCAGCTAGGTGAGAGCCTGACAGTGGGATCTGCTCGGGGTCCGGGTAGACAACATTGAGTGACTTCCAGCCCTGCCAGCTAAGTGAGAGCCTGACAGCGGGATCTCCTCGGGGTCCGGGTAGACACCATCGAGTGACTTCCAGCCCTGCCAGCTAGGTGAGACCCTGACAGCGGGATCTACTCGGGGTCCGGGTATACACCATCGAGTGACTTCCAGCCCTACCAGCTAGGTGAGGGCCTGACAACGGAATCTGCTCGGGGTCCGGGTAGACACCATCGAGTGACTTCCAGCCCTGCCAGCTAGGTGAGAGCATGACAGCGGGATCTGCTCGGGGTTCGGGTAGACTCCATCGAGTGACTTCCAGCCCTGCCAGCGAGGTGAGAGCCTGACAGCGGGATCTGCTCATGGTTCGGGTAGACACCATCGAGTGACTTCCAGCCTTGCTAGTTAGGTGAGAGCCTGACAGCAGGATCTGCTCGGGGTCCGGGTAGACACCATCGAGTGACTTCCAGCCCTGCCAACTAGGTGAGAGCCTGACAGCGGGATCTGTTCGGGGTCCAAGTAGACTCCATCGAGTGACTTCTAGCCCAGCCAGCTAGGTGAGAGCCTGACAGCGGGATTTGCTCGGGGTCCGGGTAGACACCATCGAGTGACTTCCAGCCCTGCCAGCTAGGTGAGAGCCTGACAGTGGGATCTGCTTGGGGTCCGGGTAGACACCATCGAGTGAGTTACAGCCCTGCCAGCTAGGTGAGAGCCTGACAGCGGAATCTTCTCGGTGTCTATCAAATGAATACATCCTATCATATGAATTACTGCAGCAGAATTGATACATCAAGAGATTTTATTATTAACAAAACACCACTTACATGTCTCAAGGATAAAAACGCTTCAAGTCATCACCGCTTCAGGTGAGACTTATGGTCTCACCGTCCACATTTTGGAGTCGATACCATCCTGATCTCAATGCCTCTTTTACAATGAACGGACCCTCCCAACTGGGGTTGAGCTTCCCCACAGTTGCTGACCTTCCTGCTACATCCACCATTTTTAGCACCAAGTCCCCCTCCGCAAATTGTTTGACTCTGACGTTCTTTTCAAAGTACTTGGTCATTCTCCTCTTCACCTCTTCTTGTTAGATGGCGGAGAGGTCACACAGCTCCTCCACCATATCAAGGGAGAGCCGCGACTCTTCCTCGTTCTCGGCCTGCCATTCTTCCCTACCTTCCTCGGCTGCGACAACTCGAGGCGTTTGAACCTCAAATTCCACGGGGAGTACTGCCTCGCACCCATGGGAGAGCTTGAAAGGAGTCTCTCCAGTAGCTGTGTTGGGGGTGGTCCTCAGGGCCGAGAGAACCGCGGTAAGTTGCTCCACCCAGCTTCCATTCAGATTTTCTACTTTCTTCTTTAGGAGGTTTACAATAATTTTATTCGCGGCCTACACCTGCCCGTTGCTTCTGGGGCGGTGAACCGAGGCGAACCTGAGGTCGATCCTGAGTTGCCCGCAAAAGCTAGTGAATTCTGCGCTGGCAAACTGGGGCCCGTTGTCCATGAAAATGGCCTGGGGCAGTCCGTGGCGGCAGATGATCACCCCCCAAACAAAGTTCCTGATGACCTGGGAAGTCATCTTGGTCAGGGCATTCACCTCCAACCACTTAGAGAAATAATCGATCATCACCAACAGGAACCTTTTTTGCCCACTAGCCTGATGGAACGGTCCAACCAAATCCATCCCCCAAATTGCAAAGGGCCAGGGGGTTGTGATGCTCTTGAGGTGCTGAGCCGGCTGTAGCTGGAGGGGGGCAAACAGATGGCACTTGTGACATCTTCTTGTGAACTCCGCAGCATTGCGGCCCAAGGTTGGCCAGAAGAACCCTTGCCTGACGATCCTTCCTTCCAAGGTCCAACTCCCGGAGTGACTCCAACACTCACCGGAGTGGACTTCTTCCACGATTCTTTGTACTTTCCCCTCGGCCATGCAATGGGCCAACATCCCCGAGAGAGTCTTCGTGTACAACTTCCCGTCCCGGAGGAGGTAGTACGTCGATTTGTACCTGAGCTTCTTCCTGTCCACCCCCTCCGGATACTCTCCCGTGGCAAGGAAAGTTGTGACTGAGTCCATCCATGAGGGCCATTGATCTATTTCCATGAGCTCTCCCTCTTCAATGGAAGGGCGGAATAGGTCGGTGATAGTTCCCCCCACCCGGGGACCATGTTTCGCCAGCTGATCGACCTGCTCGTTCTCCTCCCGGGGCACATGCCGGATGGAAAAAGTCTAGAATGTGCCGACGACTCCCTTCACTTTGGCCAAGTATAGCCGTAGGGTAGGTTCTCTCGCCTCAAACTCCCTGTTGATCTGGGAAGCCACCACCATGGAGTCGGTGAGGACCTCCACGTCCAACACCCCCAGCTCCCTAGCTAGGCGCAGCCCTGCTATTACGCCCTCATACTCGGCCTGATTGTTTGTGATGGGGAAGTGCACCACCACTGTTTGCTCGATTCTAGTTCCCTGGGGGCTCTCCAAGATCACCCCCACTCCCAGGGAATGCCTCCTTGAGGCGCCATCTACCTTCACCTTCCACGGAGTCGGACGAGTGAGCTCTTCCTCCTCCACCTCAATCACATAATCGGCCAAAAAGTCGGCCATCGCTTGAGCCTTTATCGAGAGGCGGGGGACGAAGGAGATGTCGAACTCACTCAACTCCACCGACCACTTGGTCAACCTTCCTGAGTGCTCCACCCCCTCGAAGATATTGCGGAGTGGATGGTCAGTCACCACTCGGATGGAGTTTGCCTGGAAATAGGGCCGCAGCCTTCGGGCCGAGATGATCAGGGTGAAGGCCAGCTTCTCCAAAATTGGATATCGGAGCTTGGCCTTCCTCAGGACCCGACTTACATAATATTTTGGGAGCTGCTTCTTCCCCTCTTCACGAACTAGGATGGAGCTCAAGGCCTCCGCCCCGACCCCGAGATACAAAAACAGGTCCTCCACCACCTTTGGCCATTGGAGCAACAGAGCCTGCGTCAATTGCATTTTAAGAGCCTAGAATGCCTCCTCGCACTCCTGGGTCCACTCGAATTTTTGTCCCCCAGTAGTGTTTTGAAGAAGGGGGAGCACTTCTCCCCGGCCCAGGAGAGGAACCGGCTCAATCCTGCTAGCTTCTCTATCAACCGTTGCACCTCCTTAGTATTCCGCAGCGACCCCAGCTTCATGATAGCCTTGACCTTATCAGAATTTGGCTCGACCCCCGCGGGGGTGAGGAGATGCCCCAAGAACCTCCCCCTGCTGGCCCCGAAGACACACTTCAGGGGGTTCAGCTGCATCTTGTACTTGCGTAGGGTGGCGAAGGTCTCCTCTAGGTCCTGGAGGTGAGAGTTCACATCTTGAATCTTGATCATGAGATCATCCACATACACCTCCAGGTTCCTCCCCTTTTGCTCCCGGCAATCCCTGTCCAACATCTTTTGATAGGTCACTGAAATCAACACAAAAAGGTGCAGGAAATAGTAGACATGATTATAATTATGATAGTAAAAAGCCTATCATAATCGTACTCATCAAATACCCCCAGACTTAGATGTTTTTTTGTCCCTAAGCAAACTAATTCAAACACTTGGGTTACCATTAAATAATTTTGCCTCCGCACACTGGTTGCTATGAATTTAAGAGAACTTTGATGATGTAATCGCATAGGAAATAATTTAGCAGACTTTTCTAAATATAGATTTATCTTAAAATTCTTCTAATATATCTTTTAACTATCCTCCACTCTTTCTTAGAAATAAAAGTATAGCCATCTAAAACAAATGTGAGGAGAAAATAACAATCTCAATAAGATATGTATTAGTATTTCAAAACTTATAAGTACCCATATTGATAATCATGAGCTTACCCTTTTTACCCCCTCATCACAACACTAGTTAGAATTAGTAAGGTCGGATCCTTAGGACTTGTATTTTGGTGTAGCCTTTTTGGCTTAGGATAGAAGATTAAAGGTGAGGTAATCAAAGATAAGTTCGATGAATTTTTTCACACCTAAATCTTGATTGAGCCTTATGTTGGAAGACACCTTAACATACTTCAATTTTTTATAAACACCCCCAGACTTTGCAATTTGTATATTTCCCACATTTTGAAGGGCACTCTATTTTTTTATATATATTTTTTTTCTTAACCAAGGGACCATAGTAGGGATAATTCCAAGTGGGTGCAAGTAAACACGCACTCAGGCCACATATCACTATGTCTTTTTTTTGGTTCAAAGTAGGAATCATTCCAAGTGGGTGCAAGTATACACGCACTCAGGCCACATATCACTATGAACAAATCATTCCAAGCAGGCATCAATGATAGGTGTGCTAATAGGTAAGGATTTGGCCTTGGTGAATTTTAGTAGTAGAGTGTCAAAAGAATAGGGATTATGTTCAAATTGGGTGTGCAAGGGTATCATATTAAAGGTTTTGGGTTAACAAGGCTCAAGCTATCCAATAGGAGTCCTAAGTCATTTCCGCCCTTACTAGTTAACCTATGTAATGTTTTGAGGAATGCTAGAGGGTAAGTCCTAGACATCAATAGAGAGTAATTTTTCATTTTAAACCCCTAATACCAAATTATAAAAATGTTACACTCATCGACTCAGTTTATTATAGATAAGTATATTTTCTAAAATAGAGTGTTGGAAAGTTACTAATATAGAGGAGTAATCTTAAAAGTAAATTATATAGAGAAAATTAAGCTAATGAATTTCTATGCTTAATTATGAAATCAACAAAGTTGAATACTCTATGAGTCTACATCAATTCATTTTAATCAGCGTGCGAAGTTAAATTAGATAGTTATAATCCCAAATGAATGAATAATGAGAGCTTAAAAGAGTCAGACAAAAATTTGAAGGGGGGGTATAACAAATTTGAGTATTATGATAAGCAAATTAGAATCAATTATAACCACGTGAATAGCCATTCCACCCCCAGACTTAAAATTTACAATGTCCTCAGTGCAATGTAAAAAGTGGACATAGAGTAATTTCACAATGACATAAGAAAAAAAAAACTGTTATCATAATAAGTAGAAGAACACAGTAAAGAAACAGGAGCCGTAATGAAATGCACTGATATATAATAGCTCACAGAACTAAATACACTGATACAAAAAAAGGTACAAGACATAATACATAAAGATAACACTACATAGATATACATCAGAAGTATGCAGGGTCGGTCGGATCATCAGGGAAGGAAGGCGGGGCTGGAGCTGGCGGCTAGCGAGAAGCGATCCCTAGGTGGTCTCTGATCTGGATGAGGAGGTCCTCGGTCCGCTGTTGCGACTCCTCAAAGTGTTGTAGGCGCGGCGAGAGCTCGGTCTCGAAAAACTGTCGAAACTCGCGCGAGTACCGTGAATGAGGTGGAGGAGGTGCAGTAGAAGACTCGCCATGAGCGTAAGTGGAATGGGGTGGAGGCACCAACGACACATCGAGGTCAGGATCCACCTCGTCATCACTGTCATCTTGTACATGCGGCCCACATCGTGCAATAGCATATGTGACGCCTCCCCGGCCCTGACGGGCAGTGACGAGGCGGAGGTAGCGAAGACTGGCCATCGTGATAGGCATAGTCTTTGCGACCACTGTCATCTGCGGGAGGGCTGAGAATATGCCCATATTCTTCACCAGGCGAGAAATGTAGGGTGCTACACAAATAGACCCTACGCGGGGGGTGTCGGCTTGATGGAGATTGAACTGGGCCAGAAGGTAACCGAGGTGTAGAGGATAACATGAAGTCATGCTGTAGAGGTATAGTAGATCCGGTCGACTGACAACACCGGAGCTTTCACCCCGACCGCTCAGTGTGTGGCTAAGGAGATGGTGGATGTAATGGAGGGCGGGAGAAATCAACTTAGAGGCCTTAGATCGCTTGGCCTCGTAGGTGCCAGTGTCAAAAGAAATCTGGCGCCAGATACCGCCGGCCATATCGCGATTGGGGAGGTTGAATTGGAGCTCGGAGTAGGCAACACTAAAGAGGAATGACTCCTCATACACCCCTAAATACTGGGTGAACTGGAGCATGGAGAGTATATAGAAGGTGCCACACACTCGAAACGAGATTATCCCCTCAGGCACGTGCGGCGCATCGATGAAGTTAGGCCGAAAGTTGCAATAAAACGAGGATAGGAACTCTAAAGTGAGTTCCCTAAATCCTAACTCCTCTATGGCGAAAAATTGATCCCAACCCGTTACAGAAATTAATGCCCTGACATCTCCCGCAAAATTTATTTCTTCAAGCATGCTCCAATCAATCATGCGGATATCTTGAAATGTTTTTGATTGTAAGCGGTTGAAGCGGGCGGTGTGCGATGCGTCGGTGAAAATTAGCGGAGCAGCGGCATCCCGCCTCTCCGTTGAGACTTGCAGCTCCGGTCGGCGACGGCGGCCGCCTTGACTTCTTCCGGACGACATGATGTAGAAGGAGAAAATGTGAGTAAAGGAAGTCGAGAATTGGAGAAGATGGCGCCCTCAAGCTCAGGCCACGGAGAGAACTTGTGCTGGGAGAAGGTTTGGAATGAGCAGAAAAAGAAATTCGCGCGGCCATATTTAAAGAAGTTGAACACGGGTTCGCACACGGCCATGTGTGAACCCGTGTTAGGGAAAACCGCGGCCTCGTGGAACACGGGGTCCGTCGATCCGTGTGTTGGATGTGAACACAGGTGCGCACACGGCCGTATGTGTGCACCCATGTTAGGGAATCTGAAGCCTCGTTGAACACTGGCTGCCTCGGTCCGTGTGGTCAAACTGGCAGGGGATAGCATGTCAGGTGGACACGCGCAACGACACGGTCGTGTGTTGACCCGTGTTTGAGCTGGCACGCGTATTAACAATTCAAGGGACATAGGTTGGTAGGTGACACGGTCGTGTGTCATCCGACACGGGAGTGTCAGATGTCTCGACATAGCGGTCTCGACAATCGTCGAGCAAAGGGACACGGCTGGACACACGGGTTGGTGTGTACCCGTGTCCTTCTCGGGAAGAAATCACCTTTTCTCGGAATTAATTCACACGGTTGGGTCTGGGCCTGTGTCGTGCACACGGCCAGCCACACGGGCGTGTGGTTAACCGTGTGCCCCTCCAGTTTTGCATTTCTCCTAAAATTTTTTACAGAAAAATTTTTTTTTCATTAAAATTTTTTTCATTAAATTTTTCATTACAACTAACTAGATTTATACTAAAATAGAAATACTTAGAAACACTTACTATAGTTTATCATGAAACTAATCCAGACGGAGGCAGGTCTCTAGACGAGCGAAGTCCATAGGGAGTTCACCATAATAAGGCTTAAGTAGGTGACCATTAACCTTAAAATCTCCCTTCTCAGGGTGAGTTAGCTCGACGGTACCGTAGGGAAAGACTTCTTTAACCTTAAAGGGTCCGGACCACTTAGACCTTAACTTCCCTGGGAATAAACGTAATCTGGAATTATAGAGGAGGACTTGGTCACCTTTTTGGAATACCTTGGGTTTGCGAAGGTGACGGTCATGAAATAGCTTGGTTTTCTCCTTATAAATCCGGGAGTTCTCATAGGCCATAGTTCTCCACTCATCTAATTCGTTAAGTTGGAGTTTACGCTTCTCTCCTATAGAACTAGTATCAAAATTTAAAGAACGTATTGCCCAATACGACTTGTGTTCTAATTCTATAGGCAGGTGACAAGATTTACCGTAGACCAATCTAAAAGGGGTGGTCCCTATAGGTGTTTTGTAGGCGGTCCTATAATCCCACAAACAATCGTTAAGTTTCCTAGACCATTGCTTCTTATTCCCTTCTACAAATTTTTCTAGGATCCTCTTAAGCTCTCTATTGGAAACTTCAACTTGCCCACTAGTTTGAGGATGATACGGAGTGGCTATCTTATGCGTAACTCCATATTTTTGTAATACTTTGTCTAGTTGTACATTACAAAAGTGTGAACCCCTATCGCTAATAAGTGTGTGTGGTGTGCCAAATCATGCGAATAAGGATTTCAAAAATCTGATTACAACCCTACTATCATTAGTAGGCAAAGCTTGCACTTCAACCCACCTTGATACATAATCTACAGCTACCAAAATATATTTATTCCGAAAAGAAACTGGGAATGGTCCCATAAAATCTATACTCCCCACATCGAATACTTCACATTCAAGGATAAATTTTTGCGGCATTTCATGTAATTTAGAAATATTACCTGCTTTTTGGTAAGAATCACATGAAAGCACGTACCTTTGGGCATCCCTGAATAGAAGGGGCCAATAAAAACCGGAATCAAGAACCTTTTTAGCAGATCGATTCGCTCCATAGTGACCACCAGCAGGCCATGCATGACACTGCTCCAAAATCTTCCAACCTTCCTCCGCTGATACACACCTTCGTATAACAGAATCTGCACATATCCGAAAAAGAAAGGGGTCCTCCCAAAAGTAATATTTCAAATCAGAGAAAAATTTCTTTTTCTGCTGATATGAAAAGTCTTTTGGAAGGACCTTAGCCACAAGATAGTTTGCATAATCTGCAAACCATGGATAATCAAGATGTATATTGGTAGATATGGCAAATAGTGATTCCTCAGGAAATGTATCAGAAATTTCAGATTCATCTAACATTGATCGTAGTGGATTTTCTAAACGTGAAAGATGATCTGCCGCTAAGTTTTCCGCCCCTCGTTTATCCCTAATTTCTAAATCAAATTCTCTCAATAGAAGAACCCAACGGATTAAACGAGGCATTGCTTCCGCTTTGGCTAGCAAATATCTAAGGGCAGAGTGATCCGTGTAAACTACCACTTTGGACAATGTTAAGTATGGTCTAAATTTATCAAAGGAGAATACCACTGCTAGGAGTTCTTTTTTGGTAGTTGTATAATTCTCCTGTGCATTATTAAGTGTTTTGCTAGCATAATATATAGGGTGAAAATGTTTGTTTTGGCGTTGTTCTAAAACAGCCCCTACCGCAAAACTACTAGCGTCACACATGATCTCAAATGGTTGACTAAAATCGGGTGCGATCATAATAGGAGAATTAATTAATTTCTCTTTTAAGAACTCAAAGGCATGTAGACACTCTTGTTCAAAAATAAAAGGTGTGTCTTTTTCTAAAAGCCGTGTAAGTGGTTTAGCTATTTTAGAGAAGTCTTAAATAAATCGACAGTAAAATCCCGCGTGTCCTAAGAAACTTCTCACTGCCTTAACGGAGGTTGGTGGTGGTAATTTCTCTATGGTCTCTATTTTTGCTCTATCGACTTGAATTCCTTGGCTGGAGATCTTATGACCAAGTACTAACCCTTCTTGTACCATGAAATGACACTTCTCCCAACTAAGCGCTAGGTTCGTCTCCTCACACCTCCTAAGAACTTTCTCTAAATTATTCAAACATGTATCAAATGAGTCGCCAAAAACAAAAAAATCATCCATGAACACTTCCATGATATCTTCAACATACTCGTTAAAGATGGCTCGCATGCACCTCTGAAATGTGGCGGGTGCATTACATAACCCGAAAGGCATACATCTATAGGCAAAGGCACCGAATGGGCAAGTAAATGTTGTTTTCTCTTGGTCTTCTGGTGCTATAGGAATTTGGAAGTATCCAGAAAGTCCATCTAGAAAACAATAATAAGAATGTCCTGATAAGCGTTCTAATATTTGGTCAATGAAAGGAAGAGGGAAATGGTCTTTCCTAGTGGCATCGTTTAATTTCCTATAGTCTATACAGACACGCCAACCTGTTACCGTTCGCGTTGGAATTAATTCATTTCTATCATTTGCTACCACAGTCAGGCCACCCTTCTTAGGAACTACTTGGACAGGACTAACACATGAACTATCCGAAATAGGATATATAATACCAGCATCTAATAACTTCACAATCTTAGCCTTAACTACCTCTTTCATATTAGGATTTAGCCTACGTTGCGGTTGAATAGAAGACTTATAGTTTTCTTCCAAAAGGATTTTATGAGTGCAAAAACTAGGATTAATACCCTTTATATCAGATATTTGCCACGCTATTGCACCTTTACATTTTTTAATACAGTTATTAATTTATCTTTTTCAATATTGGAAAGATTTGAAGATATGATAACTGGGTACGAAGAGTTAGTTCCTAAGAATGCATACTCAAGATGATCCAGTAAATTTTTTAGTTCGACTATTGGTGGATTCTTAGTATTATTCTTAAGAGCTTCATGATCTCCTTCAGTAATTAAACTATATTCAGTTGTTCTATTCGTGGCAACACAATTTTCTAAAAAAAATAAATGTTCGACAATATCATCATTTTTATCATCTTCTAGATAGTTGTTAGTTATGCAAATTTCTAAAGGATCTTTATAATAAAAATTAGAATTTATAGAAGTCATAAAGTCATCAATACCATGAGAAAAATAACAATAATCATCATTATCTAAAGATTGTTTCATAGTATTGCCAATTTGAAAAGTGACTTCATCTTTTCCTACTCGCAAGACTAATTTACCATCAAAAACATCAATAAGTGTTATAGATGTTGCTAAAAATGGACGACCTAGTATGAGTGGTACTTCGATATTTTCATCCATATCTAGAATAACGAAATCAGCAGAAAATATAAACTTGTCTACCTTAACCAATACATCCTCTACTATTCCTCTAGGATACTTAACCGATCGATCTGCTAGTTGAATACTCATTCTAGTTGGGCTAAGTTCTCCTAGGCCTAGTTTCAGATATAGTTTATAAGGCATTAAATTTATACTCGCTCCTAGATCTGCTAAAGCCTTATTTACTTGTAAATCACCGATTAAGCATGGAATTGAAAATGAACCGGGATCCTTAAGTTTTTGTGGCAATTTATTTTGCAAAATAGCAGAACATTCTTCACTTAATGTTACTAATGATAATTCTTCTATTTTCTTTTTATTAGAAATCAAATCCTTAAGAAATTTTGCATATTTAGGCATTTGAATAATTTCAAAAAAAGGTAAGTTAACATGTAATTGTTTAAATATAGATAAAAATTTACCATACTGCGCATCCATACGCTCCTTGTTAAGCTTTGCTGGGTATGGTATTGCTAGTTGGTACTCCATCGGTTGCACATTCATCTCGCTTGGTCCTTCGCCGCTAGACTCCATTTGGGGTGCTTCCTTCGCAGGCCTTGGGTCTTGTAACTCCTTTCCGATCCTCAATTGAACGGATTTGCATGCTCCCTTGGATTTATCTCGGTGTTTCCCGGAAGTGTTCCTTGCTGCCTTTCAGAAACCATCCTTGCAAGCTGACCAATCTGATTCTCCAAGTTCTGAATTGAACACTCTTGATTCCAGAAAGCAACATCGGTAGTTTGCATGAACTTGGTAAGCACTTCTTCCAATGTAGGCTTCCTTGGTTCCAACTATGGTTGTTGTCCAAACATGGGTTGCTTCCCTTGATTTCCTTGTCCTCCCCAAGAGAAATTAGGGTGGTTTCTCCATCCAGGATTATATGTAGAACTATATGGGTTGTTGGCTTGATTGAAAGGTGGTCTAATATTGTTACCCATATAGTCAGCATGCTCTTGAACTTGTGGTTCACAACCAGGCATTCCACTGCATGAAGGGTCCCATTGTTAAGGTGCCATGGAGGGTGATGCTAAGGCAAGGTTGTCCATCTTTTGGTGAAGCTTCTCCACCTGAATAGCTAAGGCAGTGACGGCATCTACTTCATAAATTCCTGCGTCCTTGCTAGGCTTTTGTCTCACAGTAGTCCATTGATAGTTGTTCATTGTCATGTCCTCTATCAACTGCTGAGCCGCTCCAGGTATCTTGTTGTTCAAAGTGCCTCCACTAGCCGCATCAATCATCTGCTTAGTGGCTGGATTTAGACCATTATAGAAAGTCTGAATCTGAAGCCATAAAGGTAGAGCATGGTGGGGACATCTCCTTAACAACTCCTTGAATCGTTCTCATGTGTCGTACAACGATTCAGACTCCAATTGAATGTACGTAGAGATGTCATTCCTTAACTTTGGAGTCTTCGCAGGTGGAAAATACTTCATCACAAACTTATCAACCATCATGTCCCAAGTAGTGATCGACCCTCTAGTTAATGAATTCAACCACTGCTTTGCCTTATGCCTTAAAGAAAATGGAAACAATCTCAATCGAATGGCGTCGTTGGAAACACCATTGATCTTAAATGTGTCACATATTTCCAAGAATCCGGCTAAGTGGGTGTTAGGATCCTCATCTTGCAAGCCATCATACTGGACATACTGTTGAACCATTTGTATCACACTAGGCTTCAATTCAAAATTATTGGTAGCTATCGGTGGTGTAACGATGCTCGACCCGGTTCCTTGGAGATTAGGTCTAGCAAAGTCAGACATGGTTTGCTCATTTTGGTTGGCCATGGTATCTAGGTTTTCCAGATGATTCTCTCCTTGGTTCACTGTCTCCTCTTCTGATAATTCGGTCGAGGTATTAACTCCCACGTCCCTTAGATTAGTGTTATGGATAAGTCGTTCTGGGTCAGGATGAAATGGTGCTAGCCCAGAATTTTTGCCCCTGGACATAGACTAACAGACTACAAAAAAAAGATATTACGCAATATAATTATTCAAATGCTAATTTACAACTATAAATGAAAATTGGTAGATTAATAAAGATTAGGATTTCAAAATATTGAAAACGGTCCCCAGCAACGGCACCAAAAACTTGATGATTTGCTTTGCTAACAAGTAATAACTCAATGCGATTTTATTCTACATTTTAGTATAACTATGTAGATGGGTATAAGCTAAATTGAATTAACATTCAGGCAAGTTCACCTATCAATCATAGTACAGGAGAAATCTACATCTCGTGTCGTATTCCACAGGGTCGTTTCAACTACTCGTACTCACCCTCCCTTTATTATCATACCTTTAAATAAAAGTGATATTTAAACTACATTAACCTAACTATGACCATTTGGATGATTCAGCATTGGAGAAGAAAAAAATGATAAAAGACATGAAGCTTTTAAGCGATTACATGAACGAACTCATTTATTAGTTCAATTCTAAGTGATCATGAAATGAAAAGACTATTAAATTTGTTGTAATGTAAAGGTTAAATGTTCATCAAATTCTCTCTCGAGCAATTCCAAATCTAAACCTAAGATAGTAAATTTTCTCTCGAACAATTTACAACACTCAAGTTCGCACTAAGTACCCTTATTACTACATAAATTCATGAATTTTATCTCTAAATTACCATGAATCCTTTTACTCGTGTTCTAATTTTTCAAACAATATATCTCCTGATCATAGAGTTGAAATTTACAAAGAGAATTAATACAACAATATGAATATACAAATATCATTACAAAGAACCAATTTCTCAATCTAGTAATTTGCAAATTATGCAAATCGAAGAACCAATTCATAATGAAGATTAAACTCCTTGTTTGCAATCCTAAACACGAATAAAATACCACAAATTTAACATAAACAAAACGATACATGATTACTAGAATGTTCAAATAGAAGTTCATGCAAATTAAAACAATAGCCAAAGATGAATCATCAAGAGAAAGGAAGGATTAAAAGGGATTAATGATTAGATAAAAATACATATAAAATACCCTTCAATCCTCCTTGTCTTGGATGCTCCCCTTCGGCCTTCAGAAGTTCTCCAATCCAGAAATGATCCAAAAGTCCTAAACAATTTTTTCTACAGGAAATATATAGTCCCATTGCAAACAGGTCGGACACGGGTTCCAACACGGCCATGTGTCAGGCCGTGTGGACGGTTCCTAGGCGGTTCCCCACGAGCAGGCGTGTCTGGTAGTGGGTCGTGTCAGATGACACGGGTATGGACACGGCCGTGTGTGCGGCCGTGTTCTTCAGACATGGGTTGGTCGGCAGGCGTGTTCAATATGACACGGGTCGCCACATGGGCGTGTGGTCTACCCGTGTGAGTCTGTGTCTCCTGTGTGCAATTTCTTCAGCTCTAGGTGCATAGGACACGGGTAGGCACACGGCCGTGTGTCAGGCCGTGTGCTCCAAATTTTCATCCTGTCATCAGCCATGTTGACTCCGTGAACTCCTCTGTTTGCTCCGAGACTTTTAGGTCCATTGGTTGGCATTACCTGCAATAGAAAAATGAAAAAATCAGTAAATAGTTTATTACAAGAAATGCCAAAGACTTCAAAATGCGCTCTTCTATCTATGATACGATAATTTATTTACTATTATCGTGAAATTAACACAAAAAGGGGCAGGAAATAGTGGACATGATTACAATTATGATAGTAAAAAGCCTATCATAATCCTACTCATCAGTCACCCATGTGTTCTTCAGCCCAAAGGGCATCATTTTACAGCAGTAGCACCCATCTCCCATGATGAACGAGATATCCTTGATGTCCGGGGGGTGCATCCTGATTTGGTGGTAACCTGAAAACGCATCTAAAAAGCTCATTACAGAAAAACCGACGGCCGAGTCAACCGGCACGTCGGTTAGAGGCAAGGGATAACAATCCTTAGGACAAGATTTATTAAGCAAAGAAAAGTCGATACACATACGCCACCAGCTGTCTCCTTTTTTAACCATGACTATATTGGAGACCTAGCCGGGGTATTGAATTTCGGATATGAAGTCGGCCCTGAGAAGTTTTGCTACCTCCTCCCGGATGGGCTCAGCCAGTTTGTCCGCGGTGGACCTTTTCTTTTGTTGGACGGGGCGTGCTTCCGGGTCCAGGTTGAGGCGGTGGCAAGCCACATCCGCGTCAACCCCCGGCATCTCTGCGGCGCTCCATGCAAAGATGTCCATGTTCTTCTGGATGCATGTCAGCATCCTGCCTTGAGCCTCCGGGGTCAGCCCTCCGCTGACGCGGACCTTCTCCACCCTGCCTCCAAGGGTGAGAACCTCCAGTTCCACCACCTCTTCCACAGCATCCAGCCTATACTGCTCCCCCATTCTCCAACATCCCTCTCCTCTGTAACGAGGGCATCTGCCTCCACCTCTTCCTCCACGGCCATTGCCTCGGCCAACTCCTCTCGATCTCCTCCCGCCGCCTCTACCTCGGTGCAGTTCTCCGCCTCCAGCTCCTCCCTGTCAGCTTCCTGCTCTGCCTCCTCCATCCTCCGCTCCATCTCCTCGGCCCCCTCTTGCTAAGAGATGGCGTTCACGGCGGTGACGTATCACTCCCTTGCTACTTTGGTGTCACCCCGGACCTGGACCTGGATCCCCTCGGCGTTGAACTTTAAGCACTGATGGAATGACGAGGGGATGCAGCGGAAGGCACTAATGAGGGGCCTCCTGAAGATGGCGTTGTAGCTGCTGGGGGCATCCACGATGACAAACCTACAGTTCCGGGACTGCCCCCTAGGGTGACATGGAGCCCCACTGATGCAGGCCAAGGCCTTGACGCCGGGATATCTACGGATTAACACGTTTTGTCTCTCTACGATTTGAATTTCCACTCCCACAAATTACCACGCCACGCACACTCCGCGCAATATTATCACGTTAACGCTAACGTACGGGTAGCCAAACCGCTTAGGATCGGATAGAGGCGATAGGACAATATCCTTTCCGACTAAAAGGACCCACCCAGTCCGAGTGAGCGAAGGTTGTACCAAAAGAGATCTACCAAAAGTACGATCCGAGAAAAGGTAGATCTCTCCCAACAAAAAGTTACGAGGTTCGTCAAACCTTTGCGGAAATTATTTTCAATTAAGATGAACACAAATAATCGAATAAAACCACGAAAATACAACGATTCTAAATCCAACACCAAGAACATCCACCACAAAATTATCTAGGGAAGGAATCACACAAAGGTAAAGATTTTTGTTACCCCAACCAGAATAGTTGATTTTGGTTATCTCACTTGAGTCGCTCTTCCACGGTTCCACCGGAGTTACGCCGGATGGAGAGGAAAACTCGTCCTCATTCGTCGCGTCACGCCTTGACCGAGATTCACGAGAGCTTGTCACAAGCACCTTGATCTCGCCACCTAGAGAGAAAGGGTGGCCGGATTCTTCCTTGAAGGGGGAAGGGGTGGTCGGTTGTGCTTGTGGGAGGGTGGTCGGCTATGGATGAGAGGGAGAGGAGGCTAGGGGGTTGGCGGCTTGGAAGGAGGAGGGTTGGGTGGCCGAGAGAATGAGGGAGGGAGTGGAGGTTGGCGGCCAAGAAGAGAGAGAAGGCTAGGGTTGAGAGGGGGGCCAAAATTAGAATAGGAGGGAGAGGGGGAAGATTCCTTTGGAGGTAGAATTTCAATTTCTCATTCAACTTGAAATGAAAATAAACACATCATGGCCTTATATAGGCTTACATCCAAGAGTTTGGCTACATGTAGCCCAAATATAAAAATAACACACACACCATAGCTTTAAACAATAGATGAAATAAACAAGCTCATAAAATAGCAAATAAATTAAAATAAAATTTAAGTTTCAGTCTTGCACCGAGGGAGGAGATTGTAGCGTTGCTCCACTAGATCACCATGGCGCCGCAAGTCTTTGACTGGAGGCGGGGAAAAATGTTCTGTATGTAGGTCGTCGTCGTCTTCAACATGTTGGGGGCCGTCGTCTCCATCAACCCTCCCCCGCTCGAAATTACTCATGACCGATGAGTTGTCCCGAAGGTATCGCCATAGAAGAGCATCATCTAAAATAACCACCTCCGATTCCGGAAGCTAGGAGTCATCGGAAGCCGGACGATCACACCAACGAATCAAGTAGCAGCGAACATCACCACCCGGAGTGGAGATCACTTCATCCTTGAGGATCCTGTCTGGCAAAAGTTTGTCCTGGGAAACCTAGGAAAAGCATTAGGCAACAAAGGACGAAAATTTTCTTCATCAACTACCAACGTACCTCCATTGGAGACCGATGGAGAGACTGATCCAGAAACAAGCTCACCCCCCAACACATTAAAACATGTAGTGGGACTAAACGGATAGTTAGATAAATCCAGTGGTGGAGAAACATACGGCGTTAAATCAGAAACATTGAAAATAGGGGAAATACCTCAATCAGTGGGTAACTCCAAAAGATAGGCGTTTTCTCCTAATTTTCGTAAGATCCGAAAAGGCCCAGCTCGCCGATGCGCTAAATTTTTTATAGTGCCCGAAGGCATCCGTTCAGGGATGAGACGCACCAAGACGAAATCGCAAACCTTAAAGTGAGTTTCTCTTTTGTGTACGTTAGCATGAGCTTGATAAGATGAGTATTGTGTGGTTAGTGTGTCATTTATGTGCCTATGCAAATTATGAATATGAGAGGCAAAATCCTGTGCAAATTGACTTGATTTATAGGATGGCGGTAACGGAATCAAGTCAAGTGGCACTGGTGCTTTATAACCATGCACGATCTCATTCGGTGACAAGCCAGTGGATCTATTTTTGGAATTATTATATGCTAACTGAGCATGAGGAAGGATAAGGTCCCATGTACCCTTGTGGTCTCCTACAAGGCATCGTAATAAACTACCTAAACTTCTATTTACCACTTCTGTTTGCCCATCCATCTGTGGATGGTAGGCCGAAGAAAACAAACGTTTGGTGCCCATAATCTTCCACAAGTTCTTCCAAAAATAACTAGTAAATTTCACATCTCTATCGGTCACTATCGATTTCGGAACGCCCCGATGTCCAATGACTTCCTTAAAATATAACTTAGCAACGTGTGACGCATCGTTGGTTTTACTACACGCAATAAAATAAGCCATTTTGGAAAACCGATCTACTGCTACCAGAATAGAATCATGACGTCTAAACGTGACAAGTAGGCCTAGGATAAAATCCATGCTAACGTCTTCCCAGGGAATGGAAGGGATCGGAAGAGGGGTATAAAGTCCCGCATTAGTTTTGTTGCCCTTGGCTAATTGGCACGCCCGACAACTTCCCACGATTTTATTCACCATGGACTTAAGATCGGGCCAATAAAACTTGTCTTTTACTAAAGCAATGGTCTTGTCACGGCCAAAGTGTCCACCCATCCCACCGTTATGCAATTCCCACACGATGAAGTGGCGTAGGGACGAACATGGAATACATAGCCTTGAGTGATTGAATAGATAACTGTCACGAATATAAAAGGACGAAATGGTCGTGGGCGAGTTGTCTTGAATGGATAAATAGATTTCCTTGAAATCCAGGCAATGGACATACTCATCCTTAATTCTATCGAACCCAATCACCTTTACTTCTAGCGTAGATAGTAATAAGGATACACGACTAAGAGCGTCAGCTACGCGGTTGAGAGTTCCCTTAAGATGTTTTATGATAAATGTGTATTCTTGAAGATAGGAGACCCACTTGGCATGTCTGGGGCTCACTTTAGTTTGTGAGTTGATGAATCACAAAGCTTCATGATCGGATAAAATAACAAATTCTTTAGGAAGTAAATAATGCCACCAATGTTGGAGGCACCTAATAACCGCATAGAACTCTCGATCATAGTTGGAATAATTCAATTTTGGCCCTACAAGTTTCTCACTGAAATATCCTATTGGGTGACTATCCTGACTCAATACACCACCAACACTAACTCCAGACGCATCACAAGATAACTCAAAAACCTTAGTAAAATCTGGTAATCTCAATAGGGGAGCTTTCGACATGCGTGTTTTAATGATTTGGAACGCTTTAGAGGCCGATTTTGTCCAAGTAAAATCACCATTTTTCATGCACTCGGTAATGGGGGCCATGATACTACTAAAGTCTATAATAAATCGGCGATAAAATGTAGCTAGACCGTGAAAACTTCGAACATCCCGAATATTGGCGGGCCCAGCCGGTCCTTAATGACCTGGACCTTCTTCGGGTCTACAATTATGCCTTCCAAACTTATGATATAACCAAGGAACTCTACAGACGACAGGTGAAAAGTACATTTTTTAATGTTAACGAATAATTTTTCCAATCTCAACGTGGTAAGGATAATCTTCAAATGTGCCTCATGATCACTCGTAGAAGTACTAAAAACTAGAATATCATCAAAATACACTACGATGAATTTTCCCATATACGGCTGGAAGACGTGAGTCATCATCCTAGAAAACGTGCTCGGGGCATTGGAGAGCCCAAATGACATTACTAACCACTCGTAGAGCCCTTCCTTGGATTTAAAAGTCGTCTTCCACTCATCACCTTCCCTAATTCGGATCTGATGGTAGCCACTTCTAAGATCCAATTTCGAAAAAATCATGGCACTAGCTAACATGTCCAATAAATCGTCCAAGCGAGGGATGGGAAAGCAATATTTAACAGTAATTTTATTAATGGCTCTACTATCCACAAACATCCTCCAAGAGTTGTCTTTCTTGGGAGCAAGTAAGGCGGGTACGGCACATGGGCTCTTGCTATGACGGATGAACCCCTTTTACAATAAATCTGAAATTTGAGTTTGTAATTCTAAGTGTGCGGACGGATTTAATCTATAGTGAGGAAGGTTGGGCAAAGAGGAACTCGGGATGAAATCTATCGCATGTTGGATGTCCCGCATGGGAGGTAACTCGGACAGTATCTCGTCCGGATACACATCCTTAAATTCATCTAAGAGATTTTTCAACGCCGGTGGCAAACTCTCAAATGACGGCGCATCTTCCTTAGCTTGCAAACAAACTAACACATATATGACTCCATCCATAAAGTATTCACGAGCAAATTCCTTCTTGCCGATCAAACTTAACGCTTTCTTTTTTACCGGGACAACCGTACCCTTAGAGGGAACTGAAGGATCCTTAGGCGGAGTGGGTTTTAAAATTATGGTCTTGCCATTAAATTTAAATTCATAAGTGTTAGCTCGACCAAAGTGGGTAACGTCGTGATCGTAAAGCCATGGACGACCTAACAAAACGTGACAAGCATCCATATGGATGTTGTCGCACCAAATCTTTTTCGAATAAGCCTTGATGGTAAGGGGTACCAAGCAAAGCTTCGATACCGGGAGGGATGACTTATCTACCCATGCCACCTTATAAGGGTGAGGGTGCGGCTCAGTAACTAAAGACATTCGGGTCACCGCAGCTTCGGAAATGACATTCATACAACTTCCATTATCTATGATCAACCTACACCATTTCTCTCCACTCTTAAAATGCAACGAAAATATATTTGTCCTATTCCAGTCATCTAATGCCCGTGGAGTCGCCAGAATACACTGCATGACCATCATATGATGCTCGTCCTCCATATCACTAGGCACTACTTCCGACTCGCTATCGTCTCCCGCCTCATAAATAAGGTCATCTGACTCACAGGTGGAATCCAACAGGGCTAAGGGATTTGGCTTAGTCGGACATTCACTAGCATAGTGACCCTGAATCCCGCACGCGAAGCAAGTGGCATTCGTTTTGTTTACTCTTCCTACAGTCACTCTCTCGCCCGTTGGGTTCCTAATATTCCTGGCCGTCACTACTATGGAGTTCGAGTCCGTGGACCGGAACTTGCCCTTATCCTTATCGGTAGTGGTGGGAGGAGGTACTAAGATGTACTTTCCTTTCTGATACGAACGAGACTTATTCTTAAAAACATTGTGCTTTTCGATATCTAGTGCAGCATTGAAAGTAGTGTTTAGGTCGGTGTGATCATAACGCAACAGCTTGCCCTGGATGTCGGGGTTTAACCCCTTGTGAAACCGAGAAAGGGTGATTTCAGGCATCTCTCTTACACAGCACCTAACCATCATGTCCTTGAGAAGACTCGTGTATTCCGAGACCGACCGACTCCCTTGCTTAAGGGTGGCCAAATCATCAAACATCTGCGTTCGATGGTACGACGGGACGTACTGGTCCGTCAACATGGCCTTCATGTCTGCCCTACCAATAAGTAAGTCACCATTGTTAGCCCTCAGAAGACGTTCCTCATTTAACCAAAAAATCTTGGCTCTACCTAGCAGCTTCATTCGCACCACTCGCACCTTATCCGCATTCGTCAAATTTTGCCACTCAAAGTAGCATTCGATTTCCATCACCCAGTCCAGTAAGACTTGGGATTCACCCATTCCATCATAAGATGGGGGCTTGACCCGGATGGCTCTAGTAATGTCAAACTCATACGGTGCACGTGGGGCTCGCTCATTGTTTTGATTATTATTCCCTTCATCAAGAGGATTGGCGGCTTGATTTTGGGGAGCCGCTCGATTCAGTCTTAATTCATGAAGCATCTCCCTAATCTGCGTCAACTGATCGTTGAACTCCTGACGGAGTTCCTCAATCGTTGCGGGAATGTGACCCGCTTCCCGCTCGCCTGCCATTTGGGAGGAAGATGGGGAATATTCAGTGCCCAATCTAGTGCGCATGCAGAAAGAAAAAAAAATTGACTCAACGACACAACACAGACGAAATTGTTCCCCTTAATGGATAGGGTAAAAGAAAAATTGTGTTTTCTTACTAGAAATAAAAAGAAGATTATTAAAAAAAATTTTAAATTTTGCTGAAAAATATGAAATCTAGGCCGCTATTGGCAGACCAGTAAAAAATATGTTTTTGAATTTTTTGACTCGAAAATGAACAAGAAAAGTGTGTGCCGACGTGCAAGAACCAGGGGACGGTGTCAATTAAGAAATTGACGTGAACCTGGCTCTGATACCAAATTGATGCAGGCCAAGGCCTTGACGCCGGGAGATCTACGGATTAACAAGTTTTGTCTCTCAACGATTCGAATTTCCACTCGAACAAATTACCACTCCATGCACACTCCGCGCAATATTATCACGTTAACGTTACCGTACGGGTAGCCAAACCGCTTAGGATCAGATAGAGGCGATAGGCCAATATCCTTTTCGGCTAAAAGGACCCACCCGGTCCGAGCGAGCGAAGGTTGTACCAAAAGAGATCTACCAAAAGTACGATCCGAGAAAAGGTAGATCTCTCCAAACAAAAAGTTACGAGGTTTGCCAAACCTTTGCGGAAATTATTTTCAATTACGATGAACACAAACAATCGAAGAAAACCACGAAAATACAACGATTCTAAATCCAACGCCAAGAACATCCACCACGAAATTATCTAGGGAAGGAATCACACAAAGGTAGAGATTTTTGTTACCCCGACTGGAATAGATGATTCCGGTTATCTCACTTGAGTCGCTCTTCCACGGTTCCGCCGGAGTTGCGCCGGATGGAGAGGAAAACTCGTCCTCCTTCGTCACGTCACGCCTTGACCGAGATTCACGAGAGCTTGTCACAAGCACCTTGATCTAGCCACTTAGAGAGAAAGTCTGGCCGGATTATTCCTTGAAGGGGGAAGGGGTGGTCGGTTGTGTTTGTGGGAGGGTGGCGGGCTGTGGATGAGAGCGATAGGAGGCTTGGGGGTTGGTGGCTTGGAAGGAGGAGGGTTGGGTGGCCGAGAGAATGAGGGAGGGAGTGGAGGTTGGCAGCCAAGAAGAGGGAGAAGGCTAGGGTTGAGAGGGGGGCCGAAATTAGAATAGGAGGGAGAGGAGGGAGATTCCTTTGGAGGTAGAATTTCAATTTCTCATTCAACTTGAAATGAAAATAAACACATCATGGCCTTATATAGGCTTACATCCAAGAGTTTGGCTACATGCAGCCCAAATATAAAAATAACACACACACCATAGTTTTAAACAATAGATGAAATAAACAAGCTCATAAAATAACAAATAAATTAAAATAAAATTTAAGTTGAAGTCTTGCGCCGAGGGCGGAGATTGTAGCGTCGCTCCACTAGATCACCACGGCGCCGCAAGTCTTTGACTAGAGGTGAGGAAAAATATTTCGTATGCAGGCCGTCGCCGTCTTCAACATGTTGGGGGCCGTCGTCTCCGTCACCCACTCCTCCTTCTACCTCCTTCCTCTCCCCCGAAAATCCAAACAAGGGCCCATCCGAGGCCAACACCCTCTTTGCCTCCACCTTCATCGCGTCAAATGCCTTCTTAAAGACGACGTTGACAGAGCTACCATTGTCGACAACGATCCGGGAGACGGTGAAATTTTTGATGGCCGTCCGGATGACCAACGCAACGCAAAATGGATCCTCATGATCCGACATATCGCTCCTCGAGAAGGTAATCCTCTCTTTTGGGGGTGGGGTTTGGGATGTGGAGCCAACGCTCCAGCGATAAATAGTGTGGAGGCTCGCCCTCCGGGAGGCCTCTACCCCTACCCCCCATGGATCACTCTGATACATCCTCGGGTCCCGACATCCACCCAGTCTTCGCATCGATCCTCCTCCGCCCGAGGCAGGACCTCCTCGATCCTCACTTCCTGGCGCCCCTGCTGCTGCTGCTGCTCCCTGTTTCCCCTCATTTCGAGGAACTCCAAGCACATGGCTGTGGCGTGCCCTTCCTCTTGATGGAAGTCGCAGTAGGGCAACTCCACCCTAACTTCTCTCCTCCTCCTCCTTGCTACTCTTCTCCTCTCCCCTATGGCTATGGTCATAGCCTGTTCTTGATCGGGGAGTGGAGGCCTCTGCACCTGTCTCCAAACTAGGGGTGGAATTGATCCTATCCCCCCTGATTGCGGGCCCTTCCTTGGTACCCTCTTTGTGTCCCCTCCACTTGCCACTCGGGCCTCCGGTCCAACTGACGGTCCGGCTCCTAACGCCCCCACTTGGGCTGTTGCTGCTCCTGGAGCTGCCTCTGCTCCCTTAGTAGGGGCTCGCCTCTCCTCTCCTCCTCCCCTCTTCCGCCTCTCGACTCCTTCTCCTCCTCAGTGGCCCACCTGGACAACTTCCGGGCGAACTCCAGATTCGATGCCTCCCCGTCAACTTCTCTCGCCGCCCTCTCCATCAGCTCCTCATAGGAGAGGGGGGACACTCTCTTCAACTCCATCCTAAAGAATCCATGTTGTAGCCCCAGGGTAAAGGCCATCATCAGGCTATGGCATGGTATCTCCTGGACCTGGGTGACCTCCTCCTGGAACCGGTCCACGTAGCTCCCCGGGGTCTCATTCACTCCCTGCTTGATGTAGAACAGGGACTCCGACTCCTTCCTTCTCTTCGAGGTGGTGAACCTCAACATGAACCCCCATCGCAGGTCCTCGAAGCAATAGATGGAGCTGGCCGACAGCTGGTGAAACCACTCCCTCGCCTTCTCCTTGAGGGTAATGGCGAAGAGTCGGCACTTGAAACCGTCCGACATCTATCAGATCGAGTCCACGTCATCAAACCACTGGACCTGTTGAACCGGGTCTCCCTTCCCGTTGTAGTAAGACATCTCGGGTTCCCTGAACCCCTCTGAAACTGGAGCAGAAGAGACCAACTCGCTAAAGGGGCTGCCTCCCCCTACTGGGCGAGCTGGCGCATCTTGCGGGCCCAGCTCACTGATCCGGTCTCCGCCTGCCAATCCGGGGAAGAGGATGCGATCGGGGAGCTCGCACCCTCGGCCTTCCTCGGCCACCCCCTTCCTAGCTCGCCTGCTGGGGGCGTCCTCGCCCAGAGATGGGGCGGCAGCGATCTGGGCAGCTGGAGCCAAACACTCGGCCCGCGCACCGAGTACGAACTTGACGAGGCCCGGCACCTCGTTCCTGAAATCTTCGAACATCACCACCATGGCCATAGGTGGGGGGGGGCGGCGAGTCCGACCTGTCAGATCCTTGTCCTCCTATCATCGAGCTCACTGAAGATTTTCTGTACTGACCACGCTCCATGCTCACAGCACCAAAATGTTGAAACTGAAATCTCGATCTCTTGTAGAGTTCACCCGTGGGGAAGGGGTGATAATGCACCTACTTTTCTCCCGTAAGCAAAACAACAAGGGAAGCAAATAAGAAGTGACCCAAGGGCTCGGCAGGAGGAACCACCACACGCCCGGAAGATCTTAGAGCGCTTCCCCTCCTTAGCCAGAGGCCGAGCTAAGGTATCCTCAGAAAGCGCTTGAGAGATGGATCAAGGGAGCACCAGAAGCATGTTTTTTGAGGTACCCCTTGGGTCCTATTTATAGAATTCTGAAAATGGCCTGCAAATAGCCAACTCCCGCTGTTCTGAACGGTAATGTGCAGTCCAGGTTGGCCTGCCAACAGCGTAACTCCGCTGTTCTGAAGGGCTATGAGCAGGCCAGCGGGGGCAAAATAGTAAAAAAAATACCTCATAGACCTGGGCGAGCTGAGGAGCTCGCCCCCTCCCCCCTGAAGATCCTACTCGCCTGCTGTTTGCCGAGCTCCTTAGGGTGAGTGCGAGCTGGGCCACTATGTTCGCCCTTCGATCGGCCTCCATTAGTCGAGCTCAGCTCGATGAAACCTGGGCTTGGCTCGGCGAATGCCGAGCTCGGGGTCGACGAATGCCGAGCTCGGGCTTCAGATTTCCCTGCCGAGCTTGCTTGGGGCTTGGGTGATCTAAACCGGCCAGTCTAACTCCTGGTGACCCCACTCGTCGAATATGGGGTTGTACATCCACGTCCTGACTCTTGATCATGAGGTCATCCACGTACACATCCAGTTTCCTCCCCTTCTGTTCCCGGAAGACCCTGTCCATCATCTTTTGCTAGGTCACTCCTGCATTCTTCAGCCCGAAGGGCATCATTTTGTAGCAGTAGCACCCATCCCTCGTGATGAATGAGACATCCTTGACGTTCGGGGGGGTGCATCCTGATCTGGCGGTAACCTGAAAATGCATCTAAGAAACTCATTACAGAAAAATTGACGGCTGAGTCAACCAGCGCGTCGATCCGAGGCAAGGGATAACAGTCCTTAGGTCATGATTTATTAAGCAAAGAAAAATCAACACACATACGCCACTGACCATCTCCTTTTTTAACCATAATAACATTGGCGACCCAGCCCGGGTATTGTATTTTGGATACAAAGCCGACCTTGAGAAGTTTGGCCACCTCCTCTCTGATGGGCTCGGCCAGCTTGTCCGCGGTGGACCTCTTCTTTTGCTGAACGGGGAGTGCTCACGGGTCCAGGTTGAGGCGGTGGCAAGCCACTTCTGCGTCAACCCCCGGCATCTCTGCGGCGCTCCATGTGAAGATGTCCACATTCTTTTGGATGCATGTCAGCATCCTGCTCTGAGCCTCTGAGGTCAGCCCCCCGCTGATGCGAACCTTCTCCACCCTACCTCCAAGGGTGAGAACCACTATCTCCACTACCTCTTCTGTAACCTCCAGCCTAGACTACTCCCCCCATTCTCCGACGTCCCTCTCCTCTAGGACAAGAACCTCCGCTTCCACCTCTTCCTCCGCGGTCATCGCCTCGGCCAATTCCTCCGGGTCTCTTCCTGAAACCACCTGGGTGCAGCTCTCTTCTATCTCCATCCCCTCTCTGCCAGCCTCCTACTCTGCCTCCATTCTTCGCTCCATCTCCTATACCCTTCCTACCAGGAGATAGAGTTCACGGTGGTGACATAGCACTCCCTCGCTACTTTGGGGTCACCCCGAACCCAGACCTGGATCCCTTCAGCGTTGAACTTCATGCATTGGTGGAAGGACGAGGGGACACAATGAAAGGCGATGATGAGGGGCCTCCCAAAGATGGTATTGTAGCTGCTGGGGGCATCCACTATGCCAAATCGATATTTCTGGGAACCCCCCCCCCCCCCCAAGGTGACATGGAGCCCCACTCCTCCTTCTACCTCCTTCCTCTCCCCTGAGAACTCAAATAAGGGGTCGTCTGAAGCCAGCGCCCTCTTTGCCTCCACCTTCATTGCGTCGAACACCTTCTTGAAAATGACGTTGACGGAGCTTCCATTTTCAATGAGGATCCGGGAGACGGTGAAATTCTCAATGGTCGTCTGGATGACCAGCGCATCGCAGAAGGGATCCTCATGATCCGGCATATCGCCCCTTGAGAAGGTAATCTTCTCTTTTGGGGTGGGGTCTGGGATATGGAGCCAATGCTCCGGCGGTACATGGTGTGAAGGCTCTCCTTCCGAGATGCCTCAACACCCACCCCCCCCCCCCCATGGATCACTCTGATCCCTCCCCGGGTCCCGACATCTGCCCGGTCTTCACATCGATCCTCCTCCGCCCGATGCAGGACCTCCTCAATCCTCACCTCCTGGCGCCCCTGTTGCTGATGTTGCTCCCTGTTTCCTCTCATCTCGAGGAACTCCGGGCACGTGGCCATGGTGTGCCTTCCTCTTAGTGCAAGTCACTGTAGGGCAACTCCACTCTGACTTCTCTTCTCCTCCTTCACATCGCTCTCCTCCTCTCCCTCATGGCTATGGCCATTACCTGATCTTGATTGGGGAGTGGAGGTCTTTGCACCTGCCTCCATCCTGGGGGGTGGAATTGATCCTGGCCCCCCTGGTGGTGGTCCCTTCCCTGGTGTCCTCTCCGTGGCCCTTGGTCTTGCCACTCGGGCCTCTATCCCAACCGATGGTCCAGATCCTGACGCCCCCACCTGGGCTGCTGCTGCCCCTAAAGTTGTCACGGCTCCCTCTTCCGGGGTTCGGCTATCCTCTCCTCCTGCCCCCTGCCGCCTCTCGGCTCCTCTTCCTTTGTGTCCCACCTGGCCAGCTTCTGGGCGAACTCTAGATTCAACGCTTCCCCGTCGACTTCTCTTGTTGCCCTCTCCATCAACTCCTCGTAGGAGAGGGGTGGCACTCTCTTCAGCTCCATCCTGAAGAAACCCTGCTGCAGCCCTAGGGTGAAATACATCATCAGACTATGGTCTGGCATCTCCTGGACCTGGGTGACCTCCTCCTGGAACCAGTCAACATAACTTCCCAATGTCTCATTCATTCCCTGCTTGATGTGGAACAGGGACTCCGACTCTTTCTTCCTCCTCTTTGAGGTACTGAACCTCAACATGAACCCCCAGCATAGGTCCTCGAAGCAGTAAATGGAGATGGTCGACAGCTGGTGGAACCACTCCCTCGCCTTCCCCTTGAGGGTGATGACGAAGAGTCGGCACTTGAAGCCATCCGACATCTGCCGAGTCGAAACCACGTCCTCGAACCACTGGACGTGTTGGATCGGGTCCCCCTTTCCGGTGTAGTAGGACATCTCTGGCTCTGTGAACCCCTCTAGAACTGGGGTAGAGGAAACCAACTCGCTGAAGGGGCTACCTCCCCCTATCGGGTGAGCTGGAGCGTCTCGCGCACTCATCTCGCTGATGCGACCTCCGCTTACCGAGCCAGGGAAGAGCTTGCGGCCAAGGAGCTCGCATCCTCTTCCTTCCTCGGCAACCTCCTTCCCAGCTCGCCTGCCGGGAACGTCCTCGCCCAGAGATTGGGTGGCAATGATTTGGGCAGCTGGAGTCGAGCACTCGGCCCGCACGCCGAGTGCGAACTTGACAAGGCTGAGTACTTCATGTCTGAAGTCTTCAAACATTCCCACTATGGCTAGAGGTGGCGGGGGCGGCGAGTCGGACCTGTCTGAGCCTTGTCCTCCTATCATCGAGCCTACTGAAGATTTTCTGTGCTGACCACTCTCCACACTCAACGCACCAAAATGTTGAAACCGAAAACTCAGTCTCTCATGGAGTTCACCCTTGGGAAAGGGGTGATCACACACCTACTTCTCTCCTGCAAGCCAAACAACAAAGGAAAACTAACCCCAGGGCTCGGCGTGGAGGACCCACCACACACCCAGAAGTTCTTAGAGCGCTTCCCCTCATTAGCCAAAGGCCGAGCTAAGGCAACCTCAGAAAGTGCTAAAAGATCAGGGAATAAGTGAGCATAAGAAGCGTGCTTTCTAAGGTGCCACTTGGGTCCTATTTATAGATTTCTGAAAATGGCCTGCAAATAGCTAACCTCCGCTATTTTAAATAGCTATACGCAGCCCAACCAGGTCTGCCAACAGCATAACTCTGCTGTTTTAGCAGGCTATAGGCTGGCCAACGGGGGCAAATGGTAAAGATACCTTACACATCGATGGGCGAGTAGCCCTTAGCAATCTCTGCTCGGCAAGGGCGGCGAACACGGGTCCAGCCTGCCCTACTCGCGAGCTGCGACTCGCTCAGCCGTCAGGACTCGGCGAGCGGCCTGGGAATTGACAAAAGGCCCGGGGATCGACGAACTCCGGGCTCCTTTCGATGAACGCCGAACTCAGTTTGTCGAATGCCAAGCTCCGTTCGACGAACGGGCGAGCACGGCGAGTGTGGGCCTGGCTGGCCCTACTCACACGCAACTAGCTGGACTCGCCTGGGCGAGCTAGGGGCTGCCAAGCTCTGGCCCCCTGGTTGCTCGACCGAGACTGAAAAAAGGGAGACCTGGTCGGTCTAGTTCCTGGCGATCCACTCGCCGGATATGGGGTTGTACAAGCTAGTAGGCTAGATATAATATTTGTTACATGTCTTTGTGCTAGGTTTCAAGTGAACCCTAAAGAATCTCACCTAATTTTATTAAAAATAATTTTGAGATATATAAAGGGTTGTCTAAATCTAGGACTTTGGTATCCAACAGAGTGAAAATTTGACTTAACTGAATTCTCAGATTTTGACTATGTTGGGTGTAGAGTTGACAGGAAAAGCACATCAGGAACATGCCAGTTTCTTGGTGATAGGTTTGTGTCTTGGTTTTGTAAGAAACAGATATCGGTGTCAACTTCAACTGCTGAAGCTGAATATATAGCAGCTGGCAGTTGTTGTTCACAAACTTTGTGGATTCAAAACTAACTCCTAGATTTTGGTCTCAACTTAAATAATTCAACTACATTTTGTGACAATACCAGTGCAATTTCCATTGCACAAAATCCAGTGCTCCACAGTAGTATTAAGCATATAGACATTAGACATCATTTCATTGGAGATTGTATGGACAAAAATAAAATTAACCTTTTCTTTGTCTCTACTGATCTACAAAGAGCAGACATCTTTACCAAACCATTTGATGAAAAGAAACATCTATTCTTCTTAAATCAGCAAGGTATGATCAATGGAGAATGATTAATTTAGTTTTTGTCTGAGTTCGAAGAATCGGTCACCTTTCATCAAATGGAGATTGACGACCTGTGAACTCTTCTTGATATCTTTCGTTGAACGGAGATCGACGAAATCTCTTTAAGAAACTTTTCGTCGAACGGAGATCGACGAATTCTGTTTCAGAAAATTTCTCGTTGAACGGAGCATGACGATCTGTTCCCCCTCTTCAAACTTAGATTGACGGTTTTCTTCCTTTACGAGATTTTTTTGTCAACCTAATCTCGAAGTTTTTAGTTTTTCGTTGGGCGGAGTTTGCCTTTTCATATTCTCAAAACATATAATAGGGTTTTCATCGAACTCCATCCCTCGCTTTCCAGTTCTCGTGCACTTGATATTTTGTTTTGCAGGCATGACGATTTCGGCAGCGACCCTCTCCGGCATGAAGTTTGATGCAGGATTCGACATCGACATCGACTCTTTCAGCCACACTAATCATATCTTCCAGAATATACTACAGTTGTTTGAGGAACCGCAGTTACAATAGTTTATGACTCTCAGGATCAAATTACCAGTGCAGGAGATTAAAGAATGGGTTTTCACAACAGTCTTTCCAAAGCAAACCACCATCTCTAGATCAATTTCTGGACATCATGTCAATCTTTCTCCAGCCATTCTTACTGAAATATTTGGATTTATTAATGGAGAAGATGATTTTGAATTAACTAGCACCGAGTATGAAGATATGCTAGTTGTAATGGGTCACTCCCAGGGAAACCCTACAAAATTGTTGAAGAAGAACTTATCTATTGAATATAAGTTCTTGGCTGATGCTATTGGGAAAGTCATCTTGGGCAAACATTCAGCCCATGACTACATAACTAGGCACCAATTCTTGGTGATGAGTGCCTTAGTTAATCACAAATCAGTAAATTGGGGAGAGATTATATTTGATTTGATTAAGAAGAAGATAAGTAAGAAAGATGTGAGTTTTGGAAGAGTTCTGGGAATCTTTTTCCAGGCTAAGTGCCCAGAACTGTTGGTCTCCCAGACCATCTTTATAAATGCCTCCAAGAGGCTTACCTCTGCCCTCTTTGGCATATGGGAGAGGACAATCACCAAGCCCTCTAGGGCCTCTTCCTCTTCCAGGACAACTTCAGAGAACACCAGGGCTGTCATAGCCACTTCACCAACCCCTGAAGAAGCTCCTGTTCACCATATTCCCTCTCCTCCACCTCCATCTCCACATCAGTCAATATTTCCTTCATCAACTCCACTTGTTGATCTTGCCACACTTCAACAACCATCTCCACAACACTCCCACTTCAGGAAGATGTTATACTCCCTGATGTCAATACCTCCAACATTCCAACAGACGTTCAACCACCATCCACAATCATTACAGACACGCCATCTACCTCCATCCCTCCTTCCTCACCATCTCAACCACAATAACCAATCCATATTCTTGAGGATACACCATCTCCACCTCCTCAATCACCTCTTCCACCACATCTTGATGATATCCCATCCTCTTCTACTCATCAAGTACCACTTCTTTCATCTGCATCTCCAACACACTCTCTGAAAGAATTAATGCCTAACCACCTAGAGGGAGGGTGAATAGGTGTAATTCATGTTTCTTCTAAGGAAAAATATTTATTCATTAAATTACTCAAACACAGATAATTCTACAGCTAACACAGCACAGAATTCACAGAATCATTCAATCACAGATTGCACACAGATTTTATAGTGGTTCCCCAAGGTCTGGGTACATCCACTTTCCCCATTCGCCTATCTAGCAGTGTGATAGATTCGGCCTAACTTCTTCTATTCACCTCAGATCCTCAGATCTTACAGCTCAGAACCCAACAAGGCTCGTACAACTCTTGAGTCCACACTCCTACAGCTCAGGCAAACCGCCCTACCTCAGCCTTCAATAAGGCCTACACTCAGAGATCACAATCTCCTACAACTCAGGCTCACAGCCCTACCTCAGCCTTCAACAAGGCCTACCACTCAGAGAAAATACTCTCCTACACTCAGCCTTTATAAACATAGGCTTACAACTCAGATCTTATAAAGATCCTACAGAAAATAGATTTAGCAATGTATTTAACCACCACCCTGGTAGAGAGAGAATGGATGGATGGCTTCTTGATTAGTTCTTGGAAGAATCTGATGGCAGAGAACAACCATTCTTAGCTTTCTTCAAAGCTTCTTGAATCTGAACTCAGTAGGGTTGAATCTCCTGTGAAGTTGATCTTCAATCAGCTTCTTTCTTGATATTCAGATCACAATCTGAATACTTCTTAGCATCCTGGTTCAGCAACTTCACTTGAGTAGATGGAGCTCTCTCTCTCTCCAACTTCTTCTTTTTATTCTATATCAGTGTTTTTCCTTCTATCATCCATATATCTTCTTTTGTTGAAGGAGAATGCCTTTATATAGACTTTCTCCATGGTAACCGACAAATCTGGTTTCTAACAAATTTCTGACAACTCTGACAGTTGCAGTAGACCGGTTGGTAATGGCAGCTGTCAAGTCATCCAGTCACTTCTTGAAACTTTATTTCTGTCAGCAAAGTGTCGAGACTGAACTTCTTCATGTGTCGACACAAGTAGACTAAGTGTCGACACAAGTGGACTAAGTGTCGACACAAGTCTTAGTGGTGTCGACACATCTCCTTTATTGTTGATACTGCTTCTCGACACAGCTTCTATATAATGTGTCGACATTAATTCTGTGTGTCGACACAATCACTTCTTTGCTTTAACTTTGTTGAAACTCTGTTGTGTGTCGACACAAGTCCTGTGTGTCGACACAGTTGATGTCGACAAAGTCTTCTGTGTGTCGACACTGCCTCTGTGTGTCGACACAGCTGATGTTGACAAAGCTTTTCTGTGTGTCGACACTGTCTCTGGGTGTCGACACAGTTGATGTCGACTAAGCTTCTCTGTGTGTCGACACTGCCTCTAGGTGTCGACACAGTTGATGTCGACTAAGCTTCTCTGTGTGTCGACACTGCCTCTGTATGTCGACACAGTTTCTTCTGGTATCGACACAGCCTTCCCAAGTGTCGACACAATTAACTCCAAGTGTCGACACAGCTTTTCTCCAGTGTCGACACAAGCCTTCATAAGTGTCGACACAGCTTCTCCTAGTGTCGACACATGGACTTAGAAATTTTTCTGCATTCCTGCATTTTCTTAACCTGCACATATAAACTCAAAACAACATCAAATACACTTTGATGCATATCATTGAGTAAGGTGAGGCTTCTTCAAATCTGGTACACATTTTCCAATGTACCCAACAATCTCCCCCTATTTGGAGAAGTCATAACTCTTAGTCAATGTTATACACCATTCATAATAAATACACATTATGATGTATAACAATATTTTATGACAGGGTAACTTCTTAAACAAAACATATATAAACAATCATCACAGAATAATAATGCTAACACAATAAGCATTAATCATAGTTTTGTTTAAAGCTTACATTGGTTTCTTATCAAAAGTTTATATAGCTTTTAATACTAAAGATTACAAAGTTGTAAAAACTAGTAAATCTAATCTAAGGCTGATCTGGCTCCTTGATAACTATGCCTTTGCGTGTTTGGATCTTGTCTTGTACTGGAGCATCAGTATCATCAGCTGGCTTCTTGCCCTTTAGATCTTTCTTCTTTTGCTCTTCAGCCTTTATTCTTTGTCATTCACATTAGTGAAAGGGCTTTGGGAAATATTTGTTAGGCTCCTGAGCATTAGGAGGTAGCTTCCCAGTTTTTGCCTTTCTTCTATATTGAACAATGGCTTCCTGCCTGGCTTTATACTTTTGCCATTCTTGTGGAGAGTACCATTTGCCCCTATCATGGGTTTTATCCTTTACAGCTTTCCAAGCAGTCAGTATAATGTTCCTGGATGTTGGACTCCACTGCTCAAAATCAGGCTTCAACTCAGCCTGTTCTCTGAATCTTTTCTTAGATAATAGAGTTTCTTGCTCTTTGTTCAAAACTGCCTCTGACACTGGCATGTCTACTTTCTTAAGGATAACATTTTGAGCACCTTCTGGAGGGCTGTACATAGACTGTACTTCTTGGTGAATCATTTCAAAATCAGCTGGAGGATAAATAACTTGAGCAACTTCAGCTTGATCACCTCCAAAATAAGCATGGTGTATACCTGACTCAGCCACATTATCATCATCACAGAGGGATGGATATCCAAGGGTGGCTCTGATGCTATTAGAGATCCATTTAGCATGATTAGAGCCATCTTTGACTAACACTCTCTCCCCCTTTATGACTTCTCTTGCAACATGATCTCTGAGGTCATCTTTTTGAAATCTGATTTGTTCATCAAGAAAATTTACACCATCTTTCTAAAATGCCCTTAACTTCAATAGCTGTGCAGAAATGGTCTTTTGAGATTGCTCAATAGCTATTTTCACAGCAGCTAGTCCTTCTTGTAATTGCTTGTCAAAATCTGCCTTAGCATTAGGCCTTGCTTTAGTCTGGGCAGTTGCAACATTCTTCAGTTCTGTAATAATCACATTATGTGATGCTGTCAGATTATCATTCATTCTAATCTGATTCTCTAGAACATAGCCTTGTTTAAGAGCTATATCATCAACTTGTGTCTTGATTTTTTCTTGATGTGTGGCTAGGAAAACCACAACATTGCCTCCTTTGTGGAAACAATCAGTCATCTCCTTCTTATTTTGATTAACTTCAAATCTTATAGATTTAATATCTGTAGCCAAGGAGAGTTGCAGATCTTTGTGAGTCTCATCCATATATTTCTCCATGACAATCCTTTGTTCATCTAGCTTTACTTGCAATGAGATCAACAAGGAACTATAATCAGTAGCTGGGGCAGATTGTGGAGCAGTTTGTAAAGCCCTCTTATAGCACTGGCTCCTTCTTTTGAAAACCATTAGCTTTCTTTTCTTAGCTTGAGTTTCTGCTTCCTCTTCTGAAGCTGAGGTACTGGCAATATAAACTCTATCCTTTGAACTAGGAGGCAATTCCTGTGCAGTCCTAGGTAGCTCCCCCTAAGTCCCTTGCTCCTCCCCGACAGTACTTACTTACTCCTTCTCATTGTTAACTTGCTCCCCCTCAAAGTCTGCTTTCTCCCCCTCAAAATCAGTTTGCCCTAGATTAGGTAACAACTCTTCAAGAGTGAACTCTTGTTGAGTAGGGACTGGAGATACTCTTATATCTGGAGCATGATCAGTAGTAGATGTATCCTCCATGATAACATCTTGTGCTTGACTGTGTAGTTGAGTTGGCTGTTCAACATCAATCAAAGATTCAGTTAGAGTTTCATCCTTATCATTAAGAATTGATTGATTAACCTCATGAATTACCTCAAGTATAGTTTGTGTAGCCAGATCACTTTCCAAGTGTATTGGCTCTTCCTCAACATGAGACTCCCCCTGCACTTGAGCACTATCTGCAATATCTTGTGCAGGAATATCTTGTGCTGTAGATTTTTCAGGAATCTCTTGCCTCTCCTCATCAGGCAAGTCCTTTGTTAGGACACTATCCCATATGGAGATGATCCTTATGTCCATTCTCCTCATATGGTTAATCTTTGAACCAGCAGTTTGTTCCATTACTTCAGGAATTGTTCTAGCCAAGTACAGACTCATAATTCTTCCCAGATTTGGCTTCTTAATACTTTCCTTAATCTTTTCAAAAATTACTAATGACCAATCTGTAGTTAGGCTGTAGATGATCCTGGTCATCAAACTGAACATATAGGCTGATATCCTATCATGCCCCCCTGGCTTGCAGAGTATGACCTTGCCAACTATTTCTGAAAGGAATTTGTCTTGCTGATTCATTCCTTTGCTGTTCATTGAGGATCCAATCTTCATGGTGGGATCCAATCCACACCATTGAAGTGCTTCCCTTGTCTTGGATGAGGTAACTTCTACTTCTTCTTGAATTCTTGGTAGTTGAAGATTTTTCCTCAAGCTCTTCAAAGTTAGTTTAACTTTAGTTCCCTGAACTGCAGACTTGATCTTCAGTCCAGTAGAATCCAATGTAGCTGCGCCATAGAAATCTAATATTTCTTTCTTTCAAATCTTTGTCGGTTCAGATACCAGAAATTCCAACCCATTTCAGCAATTAGGGTTACTACAGCTTTAATTTCCGGTTCCGCATGATCAAAGGCGTTGCGTACCAGCTCATACCCTTCATTGACATTGTCTTCTAGCTTTGGCACCATTAGGGTTGAGTGAAAGCTTGGATTGAGAAGAGAGAAGTTGTCGACACAGGGTTTTGGTCTCGAAAATATGGAGAGTGTGTCGACAGAATATGGTGTTGACCTATTTATACCTTTCTAAGTAATGAAGGTCAAAAGTCGCATCAACAATCTCTAAATGTGTTGACACTGTTGAAAAGTGTCGACACATACTTCTAATGACTCGACATTAATTCTATTTGACTTTGTCGAGTTTGATGATCTGAGGTCGACGAATCTGTGCCTATACTCTAAGTGTCGACAACACTTCTGGATGTGTCGACACCACTTCTCTGAAGTGTCAACACCGATTCTCTAGATGTGTCGAAACCACTTTCCTGGAATGTCGACACCACTTTCCTGTAATGTCGACACCAACTACTATGTGTCGACACCACTTTTCTGGAATGTCGACACCAACTACTATGTGTCGACATAGACAACTTCTGATGTCGACACATTTTTACTTAGCCAAATTTTATAAACTAATGTATGTTCAACATACCTATTTCAATTTCGAAATTGTTGAATTTAGTTTCATCTAAAGGCTTAGTAAACATGTCAGCTAGTTGTAAATCAGTACTAATAAATTCTAAAGAGATATCCTCTTTCTCTACATGATCTCTAAGAAAATGGTACCTTATTTCTATATGCTTTGTTCTACTATGATAAACTGGATTATGTGCAATAGAAATAGCACTAGTAGAATCACATAATAATGGGGTTCTACTTACCTAGATACCATAGTCTTCTAACTGATGTTGTATCCACAATAGTTGTGCACAGCAACTTCCAGCAGCAACATACTCTGACTCAGCTGTGGAAATAGCCACACTGGTCTGCTTCTTACAGCTCCAAGACACCAATCCTCCTCCTAGAAATTGACAGGTGCCTGTAGTACTTTTCCTATCTACTTTGCAACCTGCAAAGTCTGCATCTGAATAACCCATTAGTAGAAAATCTCTATCCCTAGGATACCAAAGGCCTAGATTAGGTGTGCCCTTAAGATATCTCAAAATCCTTTTGACTGTAGTAAGATGAGATTCTTTAGGGCAGGATTGGTACCTAGCACAGACACATGTAGCATACATGATATTTGGTCTACTAGCAGTCAGATATAGGAGGGAGCCAACTATTCCTCTATACAAAGTTTCATCTACAGGTTTCCCTGCATCATCTTTGCTAAAAGATACACTTGTCCCTATTGGAGTTCTCATGATAGTGGATGACTCCATACCATACTTTTTAATTAACTCCAGGGTGAACTTAGACTGGGATATGGATAATCCATCTTCAGTCTGTCTTACTTGGAGACCCAAGAAGAACTTAAGTTCTCCCATACTGCTCATTTCAAATTTCCCTTGCATAAGTTTTGCAAACTTTCTACAAAGGTTACTTTCAGTAGACTCAAATATTATGTCATCAACATATATTTGTACTAGGATAATCTTTCCTTTGGATTCCCTAAGGAATAGAGCCTTATCTATTTTCCCCCTTGAGAATTTGTTCTCAATGAGGAAAGTAGATAGGGTTTCATACCAAGCCCTTGGAGCTTGTTTTAACTCATACAAAGTTTTCCTAAGTCTATAGACATAAGTAGGATTGAGTGGATCAACAAAACCTGAGGGTTGTTCCACATAGACCTCCTCTTTTAAGTCTCCATTTAAGAAGGCAGACTTCACATCCATCTGGAACACTTTGAAGGCTTGATATGTTGCATAGGCTAGGAAAAGTCTGATAGCTTCCAACCTAGCCACTGGAGTAAAAGTCTGATCAAAGTCTATGCCATCCTCCTGTCTGTATCCTTTGGCAACTAACCTTGCCTTGTTCTTCACTATGATCCCACTCTCATCAAGCTTGTTTCTATATATCCACTTTGTCTCAATGACATTGTGGCCCTTTGGTTTTGGAACCAAATCTCAGACCTTGCACCTTCTGAATTGATTTAACTCCTCCTGCATGGTATCAATCCAGTATGGGTCCTCAATTGCCTCTTTAAATCTCTTGGGTTCCACTTGAGATAAGAAGCTAGAGCAAAAAACTGTATTCAAGTTCCTGCTCCTTGTTTGTACTCCTTGTCTTAGATCACCAATGATCTGGTGTGCAGGATGATCCTTCAACTGTCTAACTGCTGGAGGTAATCTATCAGCAGTTTGATCTTCTCCAATCTTTTCTTCATGTTGCACCTCATGGTCTTCATCAGCATCTTGAGTGTCTTGTACTCCCCCTGGATAGCAACTACCATCTTCCATATCCTGCATTACAGTTGGATCTTCTCTGATAGTAAGCTGGTTTATCTTCTGCTGTATACCTGTGGAGCTACAAGTACTACTTGGCAACTCACTGTTAATAAGTCTAGTTCCATCAAAAATGACATGAACTGACTCTTCTACAACTTGAGTAGCCAAGTTGTAGACCCTATAGGCCTTACTATTATTATTGTACCCAACAAATACCCCATCTTGGGATTTGGCAGCAAACTTAGAAAGGTGAGATTTGTCATTGTTAAGTACATAGCACTTGCAACCAAAGATCCTAAAATAGGATAAATTTGGTTTTCTGCCTTTCACAACCTCATAGGGTGTCTTTTTGTGGCTTTTGGTGATGGAAGCCCTATTGAGCACATGACATGCAGTGTTAACTGCCTCAGCCCAGAAATATTCTGGGAGAGAAGTATCACTCAATAGAGTTCTTCCAGCCTCAATCAATTTCCTATTCTTTCTCTCAGCAATGCCATTTTGCTGAGGTGTTCTAGGTGAGGAGAATTTCTGATAAATCTCAAACTCTTCACACAGTCTTGTCATACTTTCAAATCGGAATTCAGTTCCATGGTCACTTCTAATTTTGACCACTGAACTATCTAATTCATTCTGAATTTGTTTGACAAAATTGTAGAAGACCTTTGGGGTTTCAGATTTCTGCCTCAGAAAGAATACCCATGAGAATCTTGAATAGTCATCTACAACCACAAAAGTGTAGACTTTCCTACCTAGGCTCTAAACTGGCATAGGACCAAATAAATCCATATGCAAGAGGTACAAGCACCTCACTGAATCCTTAGTTTCAAGGCTATGAAAGGAGGATCTAGTTTGCTTGCCTTTTTGACAAGCTGAACATATTTCATCCTTATAACACTTAACTTGAGGACTATTCCTCACTAACTCTTTGCTAAAGAGTTGGTCAATTGTCTTGTAGTTAAGATGGGCTAGCCTCTTGTGCCATTTGACACAATGAGAGACTTTCTCATCAGCCACAAGACAGATAGGAGAATTTTTATTCTCACACACAAAGTCTAGGCAATATACATTTCTTTTTCTATAACCAGTCAATATGACCTCTTGATCACTTGACCTTTTGATATGACACTCATTCTTGACAAATGAAATGTCATAACCTAAATCACTCAGCTGACTTATGCTAATAAGATTATGTTTCAAACCCTTTACATAGGCCACTTGAGTGATTGTAACTGAGTTATTAGAAATGTTACCAAAACTTTTGATGACTCCCTTTTCAGAACCACCAAAGATTACGTTAGGCCCATTCAGCATAGGTGAGTAGTCATTCAGCAATCCCCTTGTTCCAGTCATATGTCTGGAACATCCACTGTCCAAGTACCATATAGGGGCATGGCAACTTGGACTCTCCTGCAACACAGATTACTTAACCTTAGAACCCAAATAACTTTTGGGTCCTTGGTGCAAGTTAGTCTGAAACTTAACAAATCTGCATGCAGCTCTTCTAACATGCAGACTGCTACTCTCCTTGACACTGGTATTGTGCCAACAGTCTAAGGCATAGTGGTATATCTTACCACAATACCAGCACTCAAACTTATTGTACCTCTTTTTAGGTGCAATCTTAGCTGTATTATTTGCAGCAGGTCTACTGTTTTGTGCTGGGGCTTTGCCTTTAGAATTGGACTTAGCAGCTCATGCAGTTTTCTTATAGCCTATTCCTACCTTACCCTTTTGAGACACAAACTCATCAATCAAGGGTAATACAGATTTTGGCTTAGAAAAACTAGCCACTATCTCCTTCTCTTTCTGAAGTCGAGTTTCCAGATTTTTAATCTGATCATTTTTGAATGTGATAGTACCCATCTGAATAACAGTAATGTTTTTCAGTCTAGCTATCTCATTCAACTTCTGATCCAGCAACTTCTCTGAATCAGATGCAGCCAACTTAAGAGCTGCAATTTCCTTAGCCTGATTTTTGGCCAGGTTTTTACTTCTCTTAAGTGCCTGCAATAAATCTCCATATTAATCTATCAACTGATGAATATCTCCTTCAGATTCAGACCCATCTTCATCTCTTGATGGAGATGCATCTGATTCTGACCCAGTGAAATAATCAGAATCTACAGAAACACATTTTACCTTACTGGGGTCAGACTGATCCTGGCACTGGTCTTCTTCAGACACTGCCATCAGTCCTTTGCACTAATGGTCTTCCTGCTCATAGATAGAGTCCAGTAAATGCATGAACTCATCCTCTTCTTCTATAAACAGACCAATATATGCCTCAGCCTCAGATTCTGATTCTGAAGTTGATTGATCTGTTAAGCTTTTCTCTTTCTCAGCAACCAAGGATTTATCATTCTTGCTCTTGTATTGTGACTTCTTTCTAATAGCAGACTCCTTTCTCTTGTCTGGACAGTCAGCCACAACATGTTCAGCTTTGTTGCAGCAATAACATATAATCTTGGATGTAGTTGACTTGCCAGGCTTTATCTCATTCCTGTCCTTCCTGGATGATTTCCTCTTCTGATAATAATCATCCTTGGACTGAGATGTGGAAGGCTTAGATTTCCACTGTTTCTTCTTCAAGAATCTATGGAACTGCCTTGTAAATGCTGTAAAGTCTTCATCTGAATTGCTGCTGTCTGAATTGGGATTATCTGAATTTTTTAAGATAATTTCTGCATCTCTCTTAGGAAAAGATGGAGACATTTTCCTATTCTTCCTTGTAGCTTCAACCTTGAAATCCACTGACTTATCTTTATAGTCACCCTTTGTGTTTTTCTCTTCCTCCTTTCTAGCTAACAGCTGCATCTCATATGACAGCAATTTTCCAAACAGTGTTGGAGGAGAAATCTCAGCCAGTCTGGCCACTTCTCTTATGGCACAGATTTTTGTATCCCAATCCTTAGTCAATGACCTAAGGAATTTATCATTTAACTCATAAGTACTGAAAACTCTTCCATAAGACATTAGTTCATTGACTGTCCTATAGAACTTTTTATAACATTCAGTAATACTTTCAGACTTGGCTTGTCTGAAACTCTCATATTCTTGGTTAAGCATAGATTTTCTATCTTGTCTAACCTCTGCAGAACCCTCCATGTAGACTATCAATGTGTCCCACATTTCCTTGGAGGTTTTGTAATGAATTAGATTCTGGAATGTTGAATCATCAATGGCACTTACTATAATGTTCTGGGCTCTTTTATCCATTATTGCCAAGATGATTTCATCCTTAGTCATCTCAGAGAAATCCTTTGGAATTCTTTGATTGGCATCAAGAACAGAAATCTTCATAGGAACATATGGTCCTTCCTTAACTGTTATGTAGATTCTAGGATCAGATGCCTACATAAACAATCTGACCATTTCCTTCCAGATTCCAAATATTTCCTTCCTGCAGATGGGCAATTTCATTGAACCAAGTTCTTTATGGTTTTCTCCTGAACCCATCTTCTTGATCTTATTTCTGCCTTACAAATCTCACTCAGACTGTTAAGTCTATCTTTGAGTAACCTCTCTCTGATACCACTTGAAAGAATTAGTGCCTAACCACCTAGAGGGGGGGTAAATAGGTGTAATTCTTGTTTCTTCTAAGGCAGAATATCTATTCAGTAAATTACTCAAACACAAATAATTCTACAGCTAACACAGCACAGAATTCACAAAATCATTCAATCACAGATTGCACACAGATTTTATAGTGGTTCCCTAAGATATGGGTACATCCACTTTCCCCCTTCGCCTATCTAGCAGTGTGCTAGATTCGGACTAACTTCTTCTCTTCGCCTCAGATCCTCAGATCTTACAGCTCAGAACCCAACAAGGCTCGTACAACTCAGAGTGAGTCCACACTCCTACAGCTCAGGCAAACTGCCCTACCTCAGCCTTCAACAAGGCCTACACTCAGAGATCACAATCTCCTACAACTCAGGCTCACATCCCTACCTCAGCCTTCAATAAGGCCTACCACTCAGAGAAAATACTCTCCTACACTCAGCCTTTATAAACATAGGCTTACAACTCAGATCTTGTAAAGATCCTATAGAAAATAGATTTAACAATGTATTTAACTACCACCCTGGTAGAGAGAGAATGGATGGATGGCTTCTTGATCAGTTCTTGGAAGAATCTGAAGGCAGAGAACAACCACTCTTAGCTTTCTTCAAAGCTTCTTGAATCTGAACTCAGTAGGGTTGAATCTCCTGTGAAGTTGATCTTCAATCAGCTTCTTTCTTGATATTCAGATCACAATCTGAATACTTCTTAGCAGCCTGGTTCAGCAACTACACTTGAGTAGATGGAGCTCTCTCTCTCCAACTTCTTCTTTTTATTCTGTATCAGTGTTTTTCCTTCTATCATCCATATATCTTCTTTTGTTGAAGGAGAATGCCTTTATATAGACTTTCTCCATGGTAACCGGCTGATCCGGTTTCTAACAAACTTCTGACAACTCTGACAGTTGCAGTAGACCGGTTGGTAATGCAGCTATCAAGTCATCCAGTCACTTCTTGAAACTCTGTCTTTGTCATCAAAGTGTCGAGACTGAACTTCTTCATGTGTCGACACAAGTAGACTAAGTGTTGACACAAGTGGACTAAGTGTCGACACAAGCCTTGGTGGTGTCGACACATCTCCTTTATTATTGATACTTCTTCTCGACACAGCTTCTGTAGAATGTGCCGACACTAATTCTGTGTGTCGACACAATCACTTCTTTGCTTTAACTTTGTTGAAACTCTATTGTGTGTTGACACAAGTCATGTGTGTCGACACAGTTGATGTCGACAAAGTCTTCTGTGTGTCGACACTGCCTCTGTGTGTCGACACAGCTGATGTTGACAAAGCTTTTTTGTGTGTCGACACTGCCTTTGGGTGTCGACACAGTTGATGTCGACTAAGCTTCTCTGTGTGTCGACACTGCCTCTGGGTGTCGACACAGTTGATGTCGAATAAGCTTCTCTGTGTGTCGACACTGCCTCTGTATGTCGATACAGTTTCTTCTGGTGTCGACACAGCCTTCCCAAGTGTCGACACAATTAACTCCAAGTGTTGACACAGCTTTTCTCCAGTGTCGACACAAGCCTTCATAAGTGTCAACACAGCTTCTCCAGGTGTCGACACATGGACTTAGAAATTTTTCTCCATTCCTGCATTTACTTAACCTGCACATATAAACTCAAAACAACATCAAATATACCTTGATGCATATTATTGAGTAAGGTGAGACTTCTTCAAATCTGGTACACATTTTCCAATGTACCCAACACTCTCCACATCACTCACCTGTTCAGGATATCCCTCCATCAGATATTCCACTAACATTACCGCACATTCCACTTTCAGACATCCTTTCAGGCTTCTCCATTTATTCAAACTATGGACATCAATGCACCTATACCTCCTCTACTCCTGAACAATTGTATCTAAACTTTTCTAACATTGCCAATGATCATCTCAAATTCACTTCTCCTACCCTGAAGAAGCTCATAAGTGAGGTTGTTACCCCTCTTGCTACTTTCATTTCCCTTCTCTCTGCTCAGCTTGCTTCAATCTCCATTGTCCCTTCTTTAGGGGGTCTGGCTTTAGGACTCTCTATAACCAGGTAGGGGGAGATGTTCCATGAAGAAGCTCTAGCAGTTCCAGAAGAAGCTCCAACATTAGCAGCAATAGTAGAAATTCCAGCAGCAGCAGCAATTCCAGTAATTCCAGAAGCAACAAAAATAATTGAAATAATTGATGATGACACTGCTATGACAGACCTTGAAGAAGAATCTTTTGATGCAGTAATAAAAACTATTGGTGATTTTATTCTTAATCTTACGGTTGATATCTATTCTTTATTATAATCTTTTGATACTTTACACAGATATATACCAGTTTCTGATTATTACTCTAAAGTTATAGTTTTTTATACTGCACCTATATGTACTGAAGTACTAGAACAAATAAGGAAAAATTTTGTAGTAAAAGAAGACATTATAGAGCATATAGATATTCCAGAGCCAAAGGTTGTTTCTCCTCCAACTTTTGGCTGGGCTGAGTCCCCCATGCCAGATCTTGATGAAATGATGTTTCAAGATATGGAAGAAGAAAGGAATGATATACAGGCTCAAGAAATTACAGAAATTGCATTAAAAGAGCTAGAAGTTCTAGCACAACCCCAGGCTGAAGAAGTACATATAGTTGAATAGCCACAGGCTCATCCAATAGTTTCTGATGAAGTGCTCAAACAGATAAATGCTTTGTATGATAAACTTGTTAAAGATTCTGATGATGATAATGATGAGTCAGATGACTCTAAAGATTCAAATTCCAAGAAGAGAAAACTTAAGAAGAAAGCTCCACCCAAAGCTGCTCCTAAGCCAAATCCCACTGCTAACACTCCTTACTATATTCTACATAACATCACCCTCACTCCTGATACTCCTAACCGGATGAGATACTCTAAAAATGAAATGAAAGCCAAGAAGAAGAGCAGGAGATTCTCTCCTCCTCCACAGCATAGGAGAGGTCCTCCTCCTCCTCCTCCTGCAGTTGGATTAGCTGGCAGTATTTCTCAAGTACAAAGGTCTAATTCATCTTCTCATTCTTCCAGACCATCTTATAGCCACAGCAAGCAGCAGAACAACTCTCAAATCAGTAAACATCAATATAAGAAGCAGAGCAGTCAGCAACATAAATCAGAAGATATTCAAAAAAAAATTTCCAGTCCAGAGAGACCTCCTTCTCCAACATATGATCTAGAAATGGATCCTAATTTCAGAATGGCCAGATTTCAAGAGCTTATAGGACTATCACAGATAAGAAAGACCAAGGAAGAAGGAAAAGATACATCACAATTTTCAACCATGTCATCATATAGAAAGAAGGAGGTTGACAAGTATCAGGTAAAACAAAAGCTTTTCAATGTTGATACATATATGAATTTACATCCAGAAGTTGTAGTACCTAGAGCTGCATCAGTAAAATTCTTGGTGCTCAAGATGTGAAGATGACTCAACAGCAGGCTTCTGATCCAAAAAGACAGATGATATTCACTAAACCTACTTCTTCTTCAGATGACTCAAAGAAACAATCTTAATATTTTTGATTTTGCATTTTGATTTTTACTCTTGCTAAATGTAAACTCACAAGGCACCTTGTTCATATCTGCTGAATGATTTATGGTTCTGTCAGATATTTTTTCTTGCTTTGTAATTTTATTTATTGTTATTTTGCATAGTGACCAAACCCAAATAGTGGGAGATTGTTAGAACCCTACTTGTGATTTGGGCTAGGTTCACTATTAGGATTGATGACCCATCATGTATAGTCTAGGGTCATTTGTTAGTTCCAGTTTGTTTTTAGGTCAATCACTTAGGTCAGAATACTGAGACCTACCTTCAGAAGACTTCAGAAGACTTCAGAGATCCAAGACTTAAGAAACAATGAAGTTTTGAAGATAGCAGAATTAGTCATTTGACGATAGCTGAACTCAGCTCGACGATCGTCGATCTTAGATCGACGAACTCAGAATTCCTTCTTTGAGTTGAGCTCGATGAAAGTCTTGCTTTGGTCGACGAACTGTGAGCTTATATCAGGATCTCAGCTCAACAATGTGCCTTCTCAGCTCGACAAACTTGATGCTCAGTTTGGCAAGTACATTTTTAGCTCGACGATCTTGGAGCTTAGCTCGACGAAGAAGATTTATCAGCTCGACAATCCTGGAGCTCAGGTCGATGAATTCTTTCCTGAGTTCGACTAACCCTGTCCAGATTCTGTTCGACTATCTTCTCTGCAGATTCTTAGATCGACTAGGCCAAATTGATTTCAAGTATTAAGACCATAATACTCTGATAATTAATGCTTAATATTCCCAAGAATATAGTTGTTCCTGGTAGAATTAATTAGGATTTCACAGAGTTATTACTTGGCATATTTACTAGGACAGTTGAGGAAATTCATTGAATACAAAATACAGCTGTTTTATTTCCCAGAGAATATGCAAAAGGAATTTGAATTTCAAATCTGCAGTCATATATAAAGGAAAATTTCAGAAGATTGTTAACAGACATATACAGAATACACACACAATAGTTACAGAGAAATTTTACTAAGTCAAGAAGAAGAAGAAAGAGAATATCTCAATCAGAGAACAAGAAACAGAGAAAGAACTTCTTATTCAACATATTCTTTTTCCTCAAGCTTTTCCTCCAGCAAACAATCACCAATCTGAGACCAAAAGTTCAACCACTCAGATACATATACTGTAAGGAGAAGTTCATCATTGAAGACCTACATACTGAGCAAAGCTTCCATTCTCCTGATCAGATCTATAACTCAGGGGGAGCTTTGAATATATATCAATCCACTAGTCTTCTCTCAGATTGTTGACAGAGAAGAACATCATCATTCTTTTATTTCCAACTGTGTACAGGGTTTAACTCCCTTCAAAAGTTAGCCTCTTTGGTTGTTAAGTCTACTGATCAAAAGACTTAGTTTGGTTTTTGGGCACCTGATCAAAAGTTCAAAGGGTTTCTAGATCTCCCTTAGAAAAATTGATCTTGTGGTGACAGGGCACCTGAACAAAAACCTGTGGTGGCAGGGCACCTGATCAAAAACCTGTAGTAGATTCCTACCAGGGTGGTAGAAGAGTGGATGTACCCAAGTTTTAGGGGAACCACTATAATTTCCTTGAGTCATCTGGATTGCCTTTACTTTTTTGTTTGTGTGTTGTGATTTCTTTTCTTATATACATATATATCACCATACTTTTAATCCGTAATAGAAACCAATGAATAAATTTGTTTTAATACTCTATTCCCCCCTCCTCTAGAGTAAACATAAGATATATCCTTCACTTTCCGTTAGTATCAGAACATATTTGATATCACTTTCAAATTCCTCTCATGAGACTTTAACTATCTAAATCCAAAGGTTATCACACTGCCATGTTGCTCTAGCACGGAACCCAAACCGCAGCCTAATGTGTCACTGAAAATCTGAAATCCTTCAGTCCCTTTAGGAAGACTTAGGATTGGAGCTGTCATCAGCCTTTCCTTCAAGATGTCAAACGCCTGATTGCATTCCTGCGTCCACACGAACTTCTGGTCCTTACGAGTCAGAGTAGTGAGGGGCAGAGCTACCCGCGAAAAGTTTTCTACAAACCTTCTATAGTACCGGACTAGTCCAAGGAAACTCATGACTTCCTCCACGATGCTCAGAACTGGTCAATCTCTGATGGCCTCAACTTTCGCTGGATACACCGTCACACCATCACCACTAATCACATGGCCCAAAAATGCCACCTTCTCCAACCAGAACTCGCACTTCGAGAATTTTGCATACATCTGATTCTCTCTCAGAGTCTGCAAGACAACTCTCAGATGAGCCTCATACTCCGCCTCCGATTTTGAGTATACCAAGATATCATCGATGAAGACGACTGCAAATGAGTCTAAGTACTCTCGAAACACTCGGTTCATCAAATCCATGAATACCGATGGCGCGTCTGTCAACCCGAATGGCATCATCGAGAACTTGAAGAGACCATACCTCGTTCCAAACGCTATTTTGGGTATGTCCTCGTCTCAAATCCGCAACTGGTAGTACCCTGACTTCAAGTCCAACTTAGAGTACACCACTGACCCTACTAACTAGACGAACAGGTTATCTATCCGTGGAGTTAGATACTTATTTTTGACAGTCAATTTATTCAACTACTGGTAGTCTATGCACAGCCGCACACTACCATCTTTCTTCTTCAAGAACAGCACTGGCGCGCTTCATGACAAAGAGCTGGGTCTAATGTACCCCTGCTCCAATAGTTTCTGCAACGCACCATAAGCTCGGCCAACTCCTTCGGTGTTATCCTAAAAGAAGGACGTGACACTGGTCTGGCTTCTGGCACTAACTCTATCGAGAAATCGATCTCCCATCGAGGAGGCGCCCCCAGGAAGCTCCTTAGGAAACACATCCTCAAATTCTGCCACTACTGGCACTTCTCCGATTGATAGCTTGGAAAGTTGAACTACCAACAATGCCACTAAAGTTCCTCCTCTCTAGTTAACTGTCTGCACCAACTGTATGGCTGAAATCAGGGAACAGGCCTCTCCACTAAGGCCCTCAAATTTGACTTCTTCCTTTTCATCGCTTCTCAGGGTCACCACCTTAGATAGGCAGTCAATACTGGCATGTTGCTCTACAATCCAATCCATCCCCAAGATCACATCGAACTCAGCTAACGGTAGAACCGCTGCTACCAACACAAAGTCAACTCCATCCAGATTCCAACCAATGCGCCCTTTCATCCCGGTGATCATGAAAGACCCATTGGGCACGCACACCCTAAGTTTTGCGTTCGCTGAAAAGGGCTCAACTCCAATTCTCCGGATAAAGCTTTCTGCCAGAAAGGAGTGCGATGCTCCCGTATTGAATAATACCCTAGCGGGGTATCCAGAAACTAGTACAAAGCCTAAAACACAGGCGACACATATAAAGTCTCAAAAGACTAAAGCAATTAAATAAAAGTAAACTTTCTCATACCTGTAGGGATGGGACTTCTTTTTCCACTTACTCCCTTCCGACTTCCGTTGCAATTGAGAATACTTTCCTTCTCCTTATTTTACTATAAATCCCTTACGACGTTGGGTTCGTTATATGTCACTTTCCAATGACTTGGCCGCTTCAATGAACTCGTTGAAGCATGCATTCTTCATATTTATAAGGGGTTGTCTCAGATTCTCTCTCAACCTATGGTAGAAGAGATTGTCCCTCTATTCATCATCGGCCATGGTCGTTCCAGCATAATGACCCAATCAAGTAAACTCCTAAACATACTCATCCACAGTCTTGTCTCATTGCATCAAGTGCAAAAACTATCTCTGAAGGGCTAACCTTATCGACGAAGGGATATACTTTTTCAAGAAGGCATTATTGAAATTTGTGAAGTGAAAGTGGGTGATGGAGCAGGCCGGGCGGTCTGAGCGGCCTGAGCGGTTTGAATCCGCGTCCTGGGCGGACTACTGGTTGTGGCTGGGGGACCTGGCTTGGAAGGTGGCTTGGCTGTTCTTGTGGAGCAGCCTGTGCGGCCTCAAATGCGATATGGGCGATCTGGTGTGCGGCCTGGATGGTGTATGGCCAAGGAAGTCTTGCAACTTGGGCATCGAGTGGAGTGGCCTGAGCGGACTATGTTGGTGGTCTGTTGGCAGTGCTCAGCTTGATCTACGGCCTTGTAGTTGACTAGCTCTTGTGGTAACCGAGCGGATTGGAAGTAGTATCTACAGTGTGTTGGCAGACTTATTTATTGCGTCCACGGAGTCCGTATTTGTGGACTGGCTTTGGAGATGGGCTTTTCTTCTTGTCGAGCTCTCCATGATGTGATGGATGTTTCACATCCTTATGGCGGACTATCCTGCTGAATGACGATCTAGGTCTTCTGTGTCCGCCGTGCTCACTCCAGTTGCATGTTGGGCTGCTGGACTTGGTCATTTTCTATGACAAGTCCATGGTGTCCGCAGAGTCTGCAGAGTCTGCTATTGACCAGGCGGACTTCCTGTTGGTCGTGGACTCGTGGCGGGCTGTGGCGTTGTTGTCGAGCTGTGCGGACTGCCTTTTTGTCCACGTACAGTATGCGGACTGATGCAACATGAGTTGTGGTTGTGTCTGCGTGTTGTGGTGTATTGCAAATTGATGTAGCATGAGTTGCGGGTGTGTCCACATGCTGTGTTGAGTGGCGGTCTGGCGCTATGCTTGCATTGGGCGGGTTGATGCTGTGCTTGTGTTGTGCGGGCTGGTTGTGTGTCCGCATAATGGCAGACTGTCTTTGATCTGGCGCCTGGAGGATTGAAGTCTGGCCAAGTCCTTGTGGACTTGGCGGACTGGGTTGTGTTAGCGCGCAAGCTGGGGTGGTGACTCTATTCACTAGGGTGGTGACCACACTCCTCACCTCACCTATAAATAGACCCCCCGGCACATCTACAGTAACTGAGTGAACAGTAAGTGAGGGCTTGGTTATTTGTTGCGGTCTGGATTTTCCTGTCCGCACGGGTTGAGTAGAGTTGACTGTTTGTTGTTTGCAGGTTGCGCAACTAACACTGAGGAGCTAGGAGTTTGGCTTTGACTGCGGTCAATATCAGTGAAGTTTGCGGTTACAATCGGCGGTCTTAGCAGGTCGCTTCTACAGCTTGATAGTTTTCTCTGCTTCAACTTTCCAAGTTCAATAAACTGTCCGCCGAACTCGGCGTTCTAGGCGGTCTGTTCTTCAGTTCAGCAGTAGCTTGTAGCAGTCAGCGAATAATGGTGTGTCTACGCGAGCTTGCAGTCTCGGCGGACTCTGTGTTCTATTTGTCTTCTAGCAGCAGTAGCAGTTCGGGCGGCCTCGACGACTTTGGCGGACTGGGCGGTCTCGGTGGTCTACAGTGCTGTCCGCTCGAATTATTTTTCTTGTATTTTTCCTGTTTTTTTGTACCAGCGAAATCATGTCTCGCCATGTATACCTCGCCTTGTAAAGAAGAAATAATATATGATTTGCTTGCCCCTGTGATTGCATTTTGTTGTTGAGCTTGCTTTCTTGGTTTTAGCACGATCAAGGTGTGATCTTGATAGTTCTGAGGATATTAATTTGGCATTAGGCTATCTCGTTAACCACTTTGAGAAAATTCAACATGGTATCAGAGCCAGGTTCAGTTGCTTGAGCAGTGATCAACTTGTGTTGTTGCTTTGTGCTTCTGGAAGCTTAGCCAAAGTTGCTGCAATAGAAGGGAACTATGTAAGAGGTCTGGGTATTAAACTCTTGACCACAACTAACTTTAAGAAGTGGAAGTCGTGCATGAAGAGTTTTCTTCTTTGCGAGGAGTTATGGGAGGTCATCGGTGGTGATGACGGGCAGGAGGTTACTGCTGCTTTTGGGGCTGCAGAGCAGGTGAGAGTCTGGAGGAAAACTAACACAAAGGCGGAGTTTACTCTCAAGAGGGCTGTTTCACCGGAGTTGTTTGATCACATCATTGGATGTGAGTCAGCTGCTGATATTTGGACAACTATTGATGGGTTGTTCAACAGGAAGAATGTGGCGAAGCTACAGTTCCTGGAGAATGAGTTGGCTAGGACAACTCAAGGAGACCTGACTATCTCGAAGTTCTTCTTGAAGATGAAGAGTCTGTGTGCTGAGATATCAGCGCTTGATCCTGATGAGCCCATCTCTGAGGCCAAGTTGAAAAGGCACATAATCCGCGAATTGCGGAAGGAGTATGTTGCTTTTGTAACTTCTATTCAAGGTTGGGCAACTCAGCCATCTCTACTGGAGCTTGATAACCTGCTTGCTTCGCAGGAAAGTTTGGCAAGACAGATGGCAGGAGTGACTATCCCTGAAGGAGGTAGTGAAGCGTTGTTCACGGGCAAGAAAAAGAAGAGATGGGAAGGGAAGAAGAAGAATACTGCTGCTAAAAATGAGCCTTCAACTTCTTATCAGTCAGAGAGGAGCACTGCTCCTAAGAAGGATTGGAAGAAGAACTTGAAGTGCTACAGGTGTCATTAGTGGGGACACTTCAAGCATGACTACAAGGTCAAACTGCAGCATGGGCATGCTGCAGGCAAGGAGGAAGCTTGCTTGAGTACTAAAGAAGCTGGTTGGGGCGAACTTTCATGATGGGCACTTGTGTCTGTGCTTTGTCCGCTGTCGACTTCAACGACGAGTGGATCGTGGACTCCGGGTGTGGTCATCACCTCATCGGAGACAAGTCGAAGTTCTCTTCTCTGCAAGCTTACTCAGGTAATGAAGTTATCATAACTGCCAATAATATTATTTCTGCAGTAGAGAATGAGGGGGTCGTGTCCTTGGGTAGTGATAAGGGGCCACTCATGTTAAGGAGTGTGTATCATGTGTCGAGCATGAAGAAGAACTTCTTCTCTGTGACCAATGCGGTAGACGCGGGTTATCACGTTCTGTTTGGGGCAACAGAAGAGAAGTTCCTTCGCAACGTATCAGCGGTAAAGGTTGATGTTGCTCATGTTGGGAGGAGAGTTAAAAACTTATTTATTCTTGCAACAAACTCTCACGTTGATCGGATGAGGGCAAACAATAGCGCTGCTATATGACACGAGAGCCTGGGGCATGTAGGAATGGATAAATTGAAAGCTATGATAAACAGGAGCCTTGTGAGTGGCCTACCTAAGCTATCTTCCTTTGGTGACGGTCACGTTTGCATGGGATGTCAGTACAGTAAGGCTCATCGTCTTCCGTTTGACAAGTCACAAACGAGGAGCAAGAGACCATTAGAGTGTATCCATGGTGACTTGATGGGACCAACCGTCACTGCTAGCCTTGGTGGGAGCAAATACATGCTTGTTCTGATAGATGACTACTCAAGATACACTTGGGTTTATTTCTTGAAGGAGAAGTCAGAAGCTTTCCAGGTGTTTGTGGAGTTCAAGGAGCTAGTGGAGGGCCGGCTTGGCCTGTGGATCAAGAAGTTTAGAATAGACAACGGTGGTGAGTTTGTCTCCTCCGAGTTTTCTAACTTCTGCAGGAAGTACGGGATCCAGAGAGCTTACATGTGCTCATACTCCACAACAAAATGGAGTAGCGGAGCGGAAGATCCGTCATCTGACGAAAACCTGCAAATGTTGGCTTCATGCGAAAGATATTCCTAGGTCTTTCTGGGCAGAGGGGATGTCTTGTGCTTCTTAAGTCATCAATCGGATGTCGCTCAGTCCGATCAACATGAAGTCTCCTTTTGAGATGTTGCTGAATGAGAAGCCAAGTGTGGAACACCTTCGGGTGTTTGGATCAACTTGCTATGTGCATGTCCCGATGTTTTAAGGATAAAGTTTGATACAAAGGAAAGGAAGCTTGTCTTTGTTGGATATGATGAGCGGAAGAAGGGATGGAAATGCATGGATACTGTGACGAAGAAGTTTGTTGTATCAAGAGATGTGGTCTTTGATGAACTGACGTCGTATGGAGGTGGGTCAGTTGATCTACTAGAGAGCAAGGTTGATGAAGAGCAGAAGGTGGCTGCTGAAGTTCTTGAAGAGGAGCGTGTTGTTTCACCAGCAGCTCCTAGTGCTTCAAGCTCTGGTACTGAGGTTTCTGGCTCAGGAAGCAGGGGGAGCATTGCTCAAAGCTTGCCCGAAGTTAAAGTTGAGCCTAAAGAAGCAATAGATGTGGTGAGCAAGGAGCAGACCCTTCTGAGATCAAAGAAGGTTGTTAAGCCACTAGCTCGGTACTGTGATGGGAATACCGTGAGTTTTGTCTCCTACTTATTTGAAGGTTCTCTAGATGAGCGAGAGCCTGCAAACTTGAATGAGGCCACTGGAGTCAAGGAGTGGGAAGATGTCATGAAGGAGGAGATCTCTACTCTCAAGAAGAATGAAACCTGGGATCTTGTACCCAAGGTTGATGGCATTTCTCCAGTGACTTGCAAGTGGGTGTATAGGTTGAAGAAGAAGGCTGATGGGAGCATTGATAGATACAAAGCTCGCCTGGTTGCTCGAGGATTCTCATAACAGTATGAAGAATACTATGAGGAGACATTTAGTCCAGTTGCAAAGATGACTTTAGTTTGGGTGGTGATCGCCTTGGATGCTTGCAAGGGATGGAGAATGTGGCAGCTTGATGTGAAGAACATTTTTCTTTATGGAGAGATTGATAAGGACATCTTCATGGATCAGCCGCTTGGATTTGTTTCTGAAGTTCATCCGGACTATGTCAGCAAACTCAGGAAGGCTCTTTACGGGTTGAAGCAAGCTCCTAGAGCTTGGTATGGAAAGATAGCAGAGTATCTTCAATTCTGTGGTTATCTTGCTTCCAACTCAGATTCCAGCTTGTTCATTGTTAGGTACATTGGTTTAAATGTACCTGATTTGAAGAAGCCTCACCCAACTCAATGATATACATCAAAATGTATTTGATGTATTTTGAGTTTACTTGTGCAGGCTAAGTATTTGCAGGAAAGAAGAAAAAGTTTATAAGTCCATGTGTCGACACCCAGAGGGAAAGTGTCGACACTTAAGAAAACTTGTGTCGACACCCAGGCAAGCAGTGTCGACACTTGGAGTCATTGTGTCGACACCAGGGATGCTGAGTCGACACCATACAGAAAGTGTCGACACAAGGAGCTGTGTCGACACTCAATGAAGAAGAGTGCAGTGAAGCTGTGTCGACACATAGCAGTTGTGTCGACACCCAGTGAAACTATGTCTACACCAGAAAGTGTCGACACTTGGAGGCTGTGTCGACACTCAGCAAAAATCAGCAGAGACTAAGTACAAGTGTCGACACCCAGAACAATGTGTCGACACACTGAAGAAGAGTCAACACTTGAAGAAAGTGTCGACACAAGAAAGTATGTGTCGACACTCAGCTGAAGACTCAACACTTGAAGAAAGTGTCGACACAAGGAGTTGTGTTGACACTTACCAAATATCAGCAAAGTTCAACAAAATATTCTAAGTACAAGTGTCGACACTAAGGGTATGTATCGACACTCAGCCAGAGTCTCGACAGAAGAAGAATGTGTCGACACCCAGAGCAATGTGTCGACACTCAGCAAGTATCAACACTAAAGACATGTGTCGACAACAAGAAGAAGTGTCGACACTCAGCAAGTTTCAACACTGAAGACATGTGTCGACACCAAGAAGCTGTGTCGACACTTAACAGATTCAACACATGAAGATGTGTCGACACAAAGGTGTTGTGTCAACACTTAGAAGAATTCAGCAAAATACTGAAGTACAAGTACTTGTGTCGACACTCAATTTCAGTGTCGACACATGAAGAAGAAGTAGTGTCGAGATATAAAATCTACAACACAAGGAGATATGTCGACACCTTGTAGGCTAGTGTCGACACTTAGACAACATGTGTCGACACTTGGTCTATAAGTGTCGACACTTAAAGACAGAAAGTCTCGACACTTGCAGACAGTTACAGAATCTTCAAGAACTGACTGGATGACTTGACAGCTGCCATTCCAGCCGGTCTACTGCACCTGTCAGAGTTGTCAGAATTCAGTTATGGACCGGACCAGCCGGTTACCATGAAGAAGGCCTATAAATAGGCTTATGCTATCTACAGAAAGTGGTTGTTGGAGAGATCAATTGAACTCAAGTTCAGATTGTTGTTCAAGTAATTCAAAGAAGATCTAGCTGTTAAGTGAAGATCTAAGAAGTTGGAGAGAGAGAGCTCCATCCAAGTAATCAGCCGTTGGAACCAGGCTGAGAAGAAGGGTTCAGATCTATTCTGAATCTTAAGTAGCAGAGATCAAGGATCAACTGCAGAAGGAGTCAATCTTATTGAGTTCTGCATTCAAGAAGCTTTGAAGAAAGCTAAGTCAGATTGATTTCAGCTGAGTTCTTCCAAGAACTCATCAAGAAACTCACAACTCTCCTCTCTTGTCTCTGAGTTGCTGAGTTAATATTATTGTATTCATTTTATCTTGTAGGATCCTTTGGATCTGAGTCTTGTAAGCCTGTAATTATAAAGGCTGAGTGTAGGGCTTGAGAGCCTGAGTGTAGGAGATTGAAATCTCTGAGTGTAGGCCTTGGTGGCTGAGTGTAGGCCTTGGTGGCTGAGTGTAGGCCTTTGTGGCTGAGTGTAGGCTTTGTGAAGAAGCTGAGTTGTAGGGCCTTGGGCCTGAGGTGTAGGAACCAGTTTTGGATTCTAAGATAGTGGAGGAGTTTGGCCGAATCTAGTACACTGCTAGATAGGCGAAGGGGGAAAGTGGATGTACCCAAACCTTGGGGAACCACTATAAAACTGTGTATCTTCTGTTTGATGTGGTTTGCTGTGAATGTTGTGTGATTGCTGTGCAATAGTAGATATAAATCTGTGTTAAAAACTGATTGCTGCCATAAAAAGTTAAAAAGAATTTGGTCACCTATTCACCCTCACCCCCCTCTAGGTGTTTAGGTACTATATCTTTCAAGTGGTATCAGAGGCAGGTTACTCAAAAAAGGACATAACTGTCTGAGTAGATCTTGTTGGCAGATTCAGTCTAAGTCAATTACAGAATCAAGAAAATCAAGAACCATGGGTTCCACTGAGAATCACAAGCAATTGGGATCCATGAAGCTACCCATATGTAGGAAAGAGATCTTTAGGATCTGGAAGGAAAGGGTGAGACTTTTTATGGAAGCCTCAGACCCTAGGATTTATATCACAGTAAAAGAAGGGTTATATGTGACCATGAAGGTGTCAGTCTTAGATGCAAATCAAAGAACACCTAAGGATTTCTTAGAAATGACAAAGGATGAAATTGTTCTAGCCACTATGGACAAAAGGGCTCAGAACATCATAGTAAGTGCAATAGATGATGCAACTTTTCAGAATCTGATACACTGTAAGACAGCTAAAGAAATGTGGGATACTCTTATTGTGTACATGGAGGGTTCTGAAGAAGTGAGACAAGATAGAAAATCCTTGCTAAATCAAGAATATGAAAGTTTTAGACAAGGAAAAGCTGATAGCATAACTGAATGCTATAAAAAGTTCTATAGGATTGTGAATGAGCTCATGTCCTATGCCAGAGAGTTCAGTAATTATGAACTCAATGATAAGTTTCTAAGGTCCCTAACAAAAGATTGAGACACCAAGATCTGTGTCATTAGGGAAATGGCAAAGTTAGCAGAAATTCCTCCACCAACACTGTTTGGTAAACTGCTGTGCTATGAAATGCAGTTAATGGTGAGGAAAGAAGAGGAGAAATCCACAAGAAATGAACACAAAGAAAGGACAGTGGCCTTTAAAACAGAAGCCCCCAGAAAGTACAGAAGTAAGTCACCTTCTCCACCACCAAAAGCAGCTGAATCTGAGTCAGATGAGTCAGTCAGCAGAAAATCTGAAAGCAGTGAAAGTGATGAGGACTTTGCTGCCTTCACAAGACATTTTCAGAAATTCTTAAAGAAGAAACAGTGAAGGACAAGGCCTTCTACATCACAGAGAAAAGAAGACTATTACCAGGACAAAAAGTCTTCAAAGAAAGACAGGAAAAAGACTAAGTCTAGCAAGGCAACTCTTTCAAAAATAGTATGCTATTGCTATAATAGACAAGGTCATGTCATTGCAGACTGTCCAGAGAAGAGGAAGGAGTCTAGTGACAAGAAAAAGACTCAATATAAGGGAAAGAAAGAAAAGTCTTTTGTTGCCAAAAAGGACAAGAGCCTGTCAGATTTATCTTCATCAGAAACTGAGTCAGATGCAGAAGCATATATAGGGCTGTTTGCTGAGGAAGAAGAAGAAGAGTTCATGCAGATTATGAATTCTATATATGAACAAGAGGACAGTCAGTGCCAAGGACTAATGGAATTGACTGAAAGTGACAAAATCCTGGAGCAGCCAGGACCTAGTAAGGTACAAAGTTCAACTTTAAGTTCAGTTTCTTGTGCCAGTACAGAATCAGATTCATCCTCATCAAATGATGAGAGTGCATCTGAGTCTGAAGAAGACATTCATCAGTTGATAGATGAATATAGAGTTCTGTTGCAAGCTTATAAGAAGAGCAAGTCCCTAGCCAAAAGTCAGGCAAAGGAAATTGCTATTCTCAAAGCTGCTGCAACTGATTTTGAGAAGTTATTTGATCAAAAGCTTAATGAGATAGCCAGATTGAAGCACATAACTGTGATTCAAATGGGAACTATATCATTTAAGAATGATCAAATCAAGAGTCTGGAGATTAATCTTCAGAAGGAGAAGGACTTAGTTGCTAGGTTTTCTAAACCAAAGTCTGTTTTACCCATAATTGATGAATTTATTCATCACAAAGGTAAAGCTGGACTGGGGTTTACTAGACCTACAAGGACTGTTCAGTCCAAGTCCAAGTCCAAGGGCAAAGCCCCAACTCTCAACAAGTCTGCTGTAGATAAAACAGCAAAGACAGTACCTAAGCAAAGGTACAATAAGTTTGAGTGTTGGTGTTGTGGCAAGGTAGGCCACTATGCAATGGACTGTTGGCACAATGCTAGTGCCAAAGTGAGTAGCAATCTGCCTGTTGGAAAACCAGCAGGTAGCCTTGTCAGAATGCAAACTAACAAGTACCAAGGACCCAAGAATTCTTTGGGTTCTAAGGTTCATTAATCTGTTTTACAGGTGAGTCCAAGTGGTCATGCCCCAATATGGTACTTGGACAGTGGATGTTCCAGACATAGACTGGAACAAGGGAATTACTAAAGGACTACACACCAATAAAGGATGGTCCAAAAGTCACCTTTGGTGGTTCTGAAAAAGGAATCATCAAAGGGTTTGGTAACATTTCTAGTAACTTAGTTACCATTACTCAAGTGGCTTATGTTAAAGGTTTGAAACACAACCTAATTAGTATAAGTTAATTAAGTGATGTAGGATATGACATCTCATTTGTTAAGGATGGTTGTCATATCAAGAGGTCAAATGATCAAGAGATCATTTTGACTGGCTATAGAAAAAGAAATGTCTACTGCTTAGACATTATGTGTGAGACCAATGGTTCTCAAGTGTGTCTTGTAGCTGATGAGAAAGTCTCTCATTGTGTCAAATGGCACAAGAGGCTAGCCCATCTTAATTACAAGACAATTGGCAAACTCTTTAGTAAAGAGTTAGTGAGGAATGGTCCTCAAGTTAAGTGTATTAAAGATGGTATTTGCTCAGCTTGTCAAAAGGGCAAGCAGACTAGATCCACCTTTAGAAGCATAGAAAACAAAGATGTTGTGAGGTGCTTATACCTCTTGCATATGGATCTCTTTGGTCCAATGCCAGTTCACAGCCTAGGTAGGAAGGTCTATACCTTTGTAGTTGTAGATGACTACTCAAGGTTTTCCTGGGTGTTCTTTCTTAGACAGAAATCTGAAACACCCAATGTCTTCTATAGCTTTGTTAGACAAATTCAGAATGAACTAAATAGTACAGTGGTCAAAATAAGAAGTGACCATGGTACTGAGTTTCAGTCTGATAGCATGACAAAACTATGTGAAGACTTTGGGATATTTCAAGAGTTTTCTTCATCAAGAATACCTCAGCAAAATGGCATTGCTGAAAGGAAGAATAGAACCTTGATTGAGGCTGGTAGGACCCTATTAAATGATACAACATTACCAGAATACTTCTGGGCTGAGGCAGTGAATACTGCATGCCATGTTATTAATAGGGCTACCATAACTAAAAGCCTCAACAAGACCCCCTATGAGGTTGTGAAAGGCAGGAAACCAAACCTATCCTACTTCAGGATCTTTGGTTGTAAGTGCTTTATACTTAACAATGGAAAGTCTTACTTGACTAAGTTTGCTGTCAAGTCCCAAGAGGGAATTTTTGTTGGGTACAGCAACAATAGTAAGGCTTATAGAGTCTACAACCTGTCTACTCAAGTTGTAGAAGAGACTGTACATGTAGTATTTGATGAAACTAGGCTTATTAACAATGAGTTGTCTAGTAGTGTATGTAGTTCCTCAGGTATAACCAAGAAGATGGACAAGCTTACTATAGAAGAAGAACCTACTGCAAGACAGCAAGTAGAAGACAGTGGCTGTTGTCCAGGGGGAGTACTACATGTACCAAATGCAGATGAAGTTCAAGGTGTACAGCATGATGAAGATGTTGATGAAGCCCAACCTGAAGCCAGGATGCCTCCAGCCAATAGGCATCTTAGAGATCATCCAGCTGAGCAAATTATTGGTGATCCAAGACAAGGGGTACAGACAAGGAGCAGAAATCTGAATGCAGCAATCTACTCCAGTTTTCTATCCCAAGTTGAACCAAAGAAGTTTGAAGAAGCCATCCTAGACCCTCACTGGATTGAGGCAATGCAAGAAGAACTCAATCAGTTCAAGAGATGCAAGGTCTGGGAGCTTGTTCCTAAACCTAAAGACCACAATATAATTGGAACCAAGTGGATCTATAGGAACAAGATGGATGAACAAGGAGTCATCATTAAGAACAAAGCAAGATTGGTTGCTAAAGGATATAGGCAGGAAGAAGGTATTGATTTTGATCAAACCTTTGCTCCAGTAGCCAGACTGGAAGCCATAAGAATGTTCCTGGCCTATGCAACCTTTCAAGGATTCAAAGTTTACCAAATGGATGTCAAGTCAGCATTTCTGAATGGTAATCTTAAAGAGGAAGTCTATGTGGAACAGCCCTCAGGTTTTGTTGATTCAACTCTACCTAATCATGTCTATAGACTTAGGAAAGCTTTATATGGGTTAAAGCAAGCCCCTAGGGCTTGGTATGAAACCCTGTCTAGTTTCCTCATTGTGAATAAGTTCACAAGGGGGAAAATAGACAAGACTCTATTCCTTAGGGAATCTAGAGGCAAAGTAATACTAGTCCAAATATATGTAGATGACATTATATTTGGGTCTACTGAAAGTAGCCTTTGCAAAAAGTTTGCAAAACTTATGCAAAGTCAATTTGAGATGAGTAGTATGGGAGAGCTAAAGTTCTTCTTGGGTCTCCAAGTAAGACAGACTGAGAGTGGTTTATCCATATGCCAGTCCAAGTTCACCCTAGAACTCATAAGGAAGTATGGTATGGATTCATCCAGTACCATGAAGACTCCTATGGGGTCAAGTATGTCTCTTAGCAAGGATGATGCAGGGAAGCCTGTAGATGAAACCTTGTATAGAGGGATAGTTGGCTCCCTATTATACTTTATTGCAAGTAGACCAGATATCATGTATGCTACATGTGTCTGTGCAAGGTATCAAGCCTGCCCTAAAGAGTCTCATTTGACAGCAATCAAAAGAATATTGAGATATCTAAAGGGCACTCCTTATCTAGGCCTCTGGTACCCTAGGAATGGGGATTTTGAACTAACAGGTTATTCAGATGCAGACTTTGCAGGATGCAAAGAAGACAGAAAAAGCACAACTGGAACCTGTCAATTCCTAGGTGGAAGACTGATTTCATGGAGTAGCAAAAAGCAAACAAGTGTGGCTATCTCCACTGCAGAGTCAGAATATGTGGCTATAGGAAGTTGCTGTGCTCAACTTCTGTGGATACAACATCAGCTTGAGGACTATGGATTTCAGGTAAGTAGAACTCCACTCTTCTGTGATTCTACAAGTGCTATTTCAATTGCACATAATCCTGTTTCTCATAGTAGAACTAAACATATTGAGATAAAATATCATTTTCTTAGGGAGCATGTAGAGAAAGAAGATATTTTACTAGAATATGTTAAAACTGATAATCAACTAGCTGATATGTATACTAAGCCCCTAGAAGAAACTAAGTTCAATATGTTTAAAATTGAACTAGGAATGATGAACTTAGAGTAAGTTTATAGTATTGGAAATTGGCTAAGTAAGAAGGTGTCGACACACAGAGATATCTGTGTCGACACAGAACATTGGTGTCGACACTTCAGGGAAAAGGTGTCGACACATCTAGAAAGTTAGTGTCGACACTTCAGAATATTAGTGTCGACACATGACAAGTTGGTGTCGACACAACCAAGGTGGTGTCGACACATAGTGTTTACTCAGAATTATCTAAGTAAAGTCTCGACTAAATGTCGAGTTATGTGGTGTCGACACACAAACAAGTGTCGACATATATAATCTGTTGACTAAACTTGTGTTGACACCTTGGTGTCGAGACATTATAAGTCAGTGTCGACACTTATCGCCAGTGTCGACACAATTTAAGTTCGCTGCCCGCCCTTTCATCTTCAAAATTAGAAAGGTATAAATAGGGTTTTGCCTTATTCTGTCGACACGCTTTCAAAAGTTTCGAGACCAAAACTTGTGTGTCGACACCTCTCTTCTCTCCAGTCATATTCTTCAAACCCTAATGGCGCCAAAGCTTGAGGAGAATGTCAACGAAGGCTACGAGCTGGTGCGCAATGCTTTTGATGATGCAGACCTGGAGATCAAGACTGTAGTAACCCTAGTTGCCGACTCAGGGTTAGAATATCTTGTTTCAGAGCCAACAAAAATTTGGAAGAAGGAAGTCTTGGAATTCCTTAATGGAGCTAAGGTAGACGACACTGAATTGAAGATCAAGTCCAGGGTCCATGGTGAAAAGGTGAAGGTGTCACCAAAAAGTCTGAGAAAAGTCCTTCAGTTGCCAAGAACTAAGGAAGAAGAAGAGATTACTGCTTCCAGGACCAGAGATGCATTGGCATGGTGTGGTCTGGATTCTAAGATGAAGATTGGTTCAGTTTTCAATAGAAAAGGAATGAACAGTCAGGGGAAATTCCTGTCTGAAATTGTTGGGAAAGTGATATTGAGCAAGCCAGGAGGGCATGACAGAGTGTCTGCCCATATGTTCAGCATTATGACCAGAATAATCTTCAATCTGAAAACTGACTGGTCTATATTAGTTTTTGAAAAGATCAAGGAAAGCCTGAAGAAGCCCAACCTGGGCAGAATTTTAAGTCTATACCTTGCTGGTGTTATACCAGACGTTATAGGTCAAGCTGCTGGAAGTAAAATAAATCATATGAGGAAAATGGATATGAGAATATTCTCTAGATGGGACAGGGTGTTGTCTAAAGAGATGCCAACACCTGAGAAGATCACTTCTAAGAAGGAAATTCCACTAAAGAAGAAGAGGAAAACTGCACCAGTGGCTCAAGTGTCCACTAGCAGCTCTGACAGTGAAGAGCAAGTGGTCTTCACACCTGATGTTGAAGACAATGGAACTGAAGTAATTGCTGAAAGGCAGAGGGAGCTACCACCAGCTAGCCCCTTACACCAGGATCAAATCCAGGGGGAGCCACTAGTTGTGAAAGAGCCAACTCCACTGGAAAGTGAGCAAGCTACAACCACAATACTAGAGGTAATCACTGAGCTTAATGCTTTAGTTTTTCCTTTAGAGGATACTGATTTGTCTGATGTTTATCAGTAACCACAGACTGCTAGTCAAGTCCCAGATGTTGTAGTGAAAGACACATCTGTTGTAGATCATGAAGTTGTATCTGATCCAGTGGTTGAAGAGCCAAGAATTTCTCCAGCTCATTCTCCACAAGAGTTTACTATGGAAGATTTATTTCTAAATCTGGATCAAGAAGATTTTGATAAGGAAACTGCTGCTGAAGGGGAGAATGCTCCAATTGAGGGGGAGCAAGTAGTACATGTTGAAGAGCCTGCAAGGCAAGAAACTGAGAAGGCACCAGAAGTGCAGAAGGAGTTACCTCCAAGCCATAAGGAGAGGGTAGACATAGCCAGCTCCTCAGCATCTGAAGATGAGGAGGCTACAAGAGCTAAGAAACAGAAGTTTCAAGTCTTCAAAAGAAGGATCCAAAGTTATAAGAGGGCTTTACAAACTATTGCTCCACAGCCTATATCACAGCCAGCTCCAACTGTTGATTATAGTGCTCTCATGATTGCAATGCAGATTAAACTAGATGAACACAGGAAGGCTATTGAAACTTATGTGGATGAGGGGCACAAATCACTCCAGTTTGATCTTGCCCAGGATATAAAGTCAATAAGATTTGAAATGAATCTTAATAAGAAGGAAATGATATACTGCTTCCACAAGGGAGGGAATGCAGTAGTCTATCTTGCTACACATCAAGAAAAGATTAAAGTTCAAGTAGATGACATTGCACAGAAGCAAGGGTATGTACTTGAAAATCAAATCAGAATGAATGATAACTTAACTGCTTCCCATAATGCAATTGTTACAGAGATGAAGAACATGGCTGCTGGCTTACCTACTTCTACTGCTGCTGCTAAAGCAGAATTTGACAAAGTATTCCTAGAAGAAATCATTGTTGTTAAGACTACCATTCAAGATTCTCAAAAGTTGATAACTGACAAACTCCAAAGGTTAAAACCTTTCTTTAAAGATGGAGTTAATTATTTGGATAATCAAGTGAGATTTCAGAAAGATGATGTCAGAGATCATATAGAAAGAGAAGTCATAAAGGGGGAGAGAGTGTTAGTCAATGCCAGCTCTGATCATGCTAAGTGGATATCTAATTCCATCAGAGCAACTCTTGGATATCCTCCTCTTTGTGATGATGATAATGTTGCAGAATTTGGAATACATCCTGCATATCTTGGAGGTGAGCAACCAGAAGTAGCTCAAGTTATCTATCCTCCACCAGATTTTGATATGGTTCATGCTGACATACAGTCCATATATAGCCCACCTGGGGGAAAGGACAATGTCATTATAGAAAAGGTTGTTCAGCTAATATCTGAAGCTATGCAAGAAGCACTGCAGAAAGAGGAAGAGACAAGATTGTCTAAAAAGAGGTTTAGGGAGCAAGCTGAACAGAGACCAGATTTTGAGCAGTGGAGCCCTACTTCAAGAAATATTATTTTGACTGCATGGAAAGCTGCAAAAGATAACATTCATGACAGGAACAAGTGGTTTTCTGAGGCTAAATGGAGAAAGCATGAGACAAAGCAGGAGGCTATAGTTCAATACAGAAGAAAGGCCAAGATGGGAAAGCTACCTCCTAGTGCCCAGGAGCCTAGCAAGTACTTTCCCAAGCCTTATCATTATTTTGAAAGACAAAAGATTAAGGCTGAGGAACTTAAGAAGAAAGATCTGAAAGGTAAGAAGCCTGTTGATGCTGAAGTTGCTGAAGCTCCTATTCAAGCCAAAGTTCAAGCTGGAAAAGGAATAGTGATCAAGGAGCCTGAACAGAAATATAATTAGAATTTTCTTAAAGTTTACTATGTAATCTTTTGATATAAAACATTCTGTAAACTTTTCGAAATATGAATATGACAAAGTATTAGAACAATGTGTTATATGTTAAATCTATTTCATATTTGTTCTGTGATGATGTCTATGTATACATGTTTGATTGATACATGCTTATGATTGCCCTGCTATATATAATCCTGCTTTACATCATTTTGTAATTTTATTATGAATGGTGTATATCATTGACTAAGGGTTATGACTTCTCCAAATAGGGGGAGATTGTTGGGTACATTGGTTTAAATGTACCTGATTTGAAGAAGCCTCACCCAACTCAATGATATACATCAAAATGTATTTGATATATTTTGAGTTTACTTGTGCAGGCTAAATATTTGCAGGAAAGAAGAAAAAGTTTCTAAGTCCATGTGTCAACACCCAGAGGGAAAGTGTCGACACTTAAGAAGACTTGTGTCGACACCCAGGCAAGCAGTGTCGACACTTGGAGTCATTGTGTCGACAGCAGGGATGTTGAGTCGACACCAAACAGAAAGTGTCGACACAAGGAGCTGTGTCGACACTCAATGAAGAAGAGTGCAGTGAAGTTGTGTCGACACATAGCAGTTGTGTCGACACCCAGTGAAACTGTGTCTACACCAGAAAGTGTCGACACTTGGAGGCTGTGTCGACACTCAGCAAAAATCAGCAGAGACTAAGTACAAGTGTCGACACCCAGAACAATGTGTCGACACACTGAAGAAGAGTCAACACTTGAAGAAAGTGTCGACATAAGAAAGTATGTGTTGACACTCAGCTGAAGACTCAACACTTGAAGAAAGTGTCGACACAAGGAGCTATGTCGACACTTACCAAAGATCAGCAAAGTTCAACAAAATATTCTAAGTACAAGTGTCGACACTAAGGGTATGTGTCGACACTCAGCCAGAGTCTCGACAGAAGAAGAATGTGTCGACACCCAGAGCAATGTGTCGACACTCAGCAAGTATCAACACTAAAGACATGTGTCGACAACAAGAAGAAGTGTCGACACTCAGCAAGTTTCAACACTGAAGACATGTGTCGACACCAAGAAGCTGTGTCGACACTTAACAGATTCAACACATGAAGATGTGTCGACACAAAGGTGTTGTGTCGACACTTAGAAGAATTCAGCAAAATACTGAAGTACAAGTACTTGTGTCGACACTCAATTTCAGTGTCGACACATGAAGAAGAAGCAGTGTCGAGATAAAAAATCTACAACACAAGGAGATGTGTCGACACCTTGTAGGCTAGTGTCGACACTTAGACAACATGTGTCGACACTTGGTCTATAAGTGTCGACACTTAAAGACAGAAAGTCTCGACACTTGCAGACAGTTATAGAATCTTCAAGAACTGACTGGATGACTTGACAGCTGTCATTCCAGCCGGTCTACTGCACCTGTCAGAGTTGTCAGAATTCAGTTATGGATCGAACCAGCCGGTTACCATGAAGAAGGCCTATAAATAGGCTTATGCTGTCTACAGAAAGTGGTTGTTGGAGATATCAATTGAACTCAAGTTCAGATTGTTGTTCAAGTAATTCAAAGAAGATCTAGCTGTCAAGTGAAGATCTAAGAAGTTGGAGAGAGAGAGCTCCATCCAAGTAATCAGCTGTTGGAACCAGGCTGAGAAGAAGGGTTCAGATCTATTTTGAATCTTAAGTAGCAGGGATCAAGGATCAACTGCAGAAGGAGTCAATCTTATTGAGTTCTGCATTCAAGAAGCTTTGAAGAAAGCTAAGTCAGATTGATTTCAGCTGAGTTCTTCAAAGAACTCATCAAGAAACTCACAACTCTCCTCTCTTGTCTCTGAGTTGCTGAGTTAACATTATTGTATTCATTTTATCTTGTAGGATCCTTTGGATCTGAGTCTTGTAAGCCTGTAATTATAAAGGCTGAGTGTAGGGCTTGAGAGCCTGAGTGTAGGAGATTGAAATCTCTGAGTGTAGGCCTTGGTGGCTGAGTGTAGGCCTTGGTGGCTGAGTGTAGGCCTTTGTGGCTGAGTATAGGCTTTGTGAAGAAGCTGAGTTGTAGGGCCTTGGGCCTGAGGTGTAGGAACCAGTTTTGGGTTCTGAGATAGTGGAGGAGTTTGGCCGAATCTAGTACACTGCTAGATAGGCGAAGGGGGAAAGTGGATGTACCCAAACCTTGGGGAACCACTATAAAACTGTGTGTCTTCTGTTTGATGTGGTTTGCTGTGAATGTTGTGTGATTGCTGTGCAATAGTAGATATAAATCTGTGTTAAAAACTGATTGCTGCCATAAAAAGTTAAAAAGAATTTGGTCACCTATTCACCCCCCCCCCCTCTAGGTGTTTAGGTACTATATCTTTCATTCATCAAGAAGAAGGGGAAGATGCAAGTCTTGGTCCTGCTATATGTTGATGATATGATCATCACAGGGAATTCAGAGGAGGAGGTGGTTAGACTCAGGGCTGAGCTAGCTATTCGCTTTGAGATGAAAGACTTGGGAGAGCTTCATCACTTTCTTGGTCTTGAAGTGGAGAGGAAGGAGAACGGGATACTAATTTTCCAGAAAGGATATGTGGATCGCATTGTGAATCGATTCGGTATAGGCGAAGGGAAGAGTTGTTCTACTCCACTGGATCTTGGTCTGAAGCTTCGACGAGATGAAGGAAGGATTCTTTCTGATCCCTTGGTGTTCTGAGCTCTAGTTGGGAGCTTAACATATTTAATGATTACAAGGCCAGACATTGCTTATGTTGTTGGCCGAGTAAGTCGGTTTATGGCTGAACCAAGGAAGTCTCATCTGGTAGCGGCAAAGAACATCTTGAAGTATGTCAAGGCGACTTCTGATATGAGACTCCTCTACAGTAGGGACACAGTGTTTTCTTTACTTGGATACACGGATGATGATTATGGTGGTGACTCGGATGACCGAAGATCAACTTCGGGTTATGTGTTCACTTGTGAATCAGCTTGCATTTTGTGGTGTAGCAAGAAGCAAGACTCAGTGTTTGTGTCTACTACGGAAGCAGAGTATAAAGCTTCGGCCTTGGCTGCTCGGGAAGCTATCTGGTTGAGAAGGCTTGTAGAGGATGTTCACGAGGAAGTGCAAGGTCCCACTTTACTCTAGGGTGACAATGAGAGTGCTCTCAAACTGGTGAACAATCCAGTGTGTCACGCAAGGACCAAGTATATTGAGATCGAGCACCACTTCATAAGGGAGAAGGTGTTGGAGGGATCTCTTGCGGCCGGGCATGTTCGGAGTGAAGACAATCCTGTTGACATCTTCACGAAGCCGCTGTCGAAGGGGTCATTTCAACGGTTACGAGGGTTGCTGGGCTTGATCACCACTTCTCACTTCAAGGGGGAGTGTTGAAATTTATGAAGTGAAAGTGGGTGATGGAGCAGGCCGGGCGGTCTGAGCGGCCTAAGCGGCCTGAGTCCGTGGCCTGGGCGGACTGCTGGTTGCGGCCTGGGGGACCTGGCTTGGACGGTGGCTTAGCTATTCTTGTGGAGCGGCCTGTGCAGCCTCTGTTTCGATCTGGGCGGTCTGGTGTGAGGCCTGGATGGTGTATGGCCAAGGAAGTCTTGAAACTTTGCCATCGAGTGGAGCGGCCTAAGCGGACTGTGTTGGCGGTCTGTTGGCGGCGCTCAGGTTGATCTGCGGCCTTGTAGTTGACTAGCTCTTGTGGTAGCCGGGCGGATTGGAAGTAGTATCCACAGTGTGTTGGCGGACTTATTTATTGCATCCACAGAGTCCACATTTATGTACTGGCTTTGGAGATAGGCTTTTGTTCTTGCCGAGCTCTCCATGATGTGATGGATGTTTCACATCCTTGTGGCAGATGGTCCTGCTGAATGGCGGTCTGGGTCTTCTGTGTCTGCCATGCTCGCGCCAGTTGCTTGTTGGGCTGCTGGACTTGGTCATTTTCTGTGACAATTCCATGGTGTCTGCAGAGTCCGTAGAGTCCGCTGTTGACCGGGCGGACGGCATGTTGGTTGTAGACCCGTGGCAGGCTATAGCGTTGTTGTCGAGCTATACAGACTGCCTCTTTGTCCACGTACAATATGCGGACTGATGCAACATGAGTTGTGGATGTGTCCGTGTGTTGTGGTGTATTGCGTACTGATGCAACATGAGTTGCGGGTGTGTCCGCATGCTGTGTTGAGTGGCGGTCTGGCGATATGCTTGCGTGTGGCGGGCTGGCGCTGTGCTTATGTTGTGCGGGCTGGATGTGTGTCCGCATAATGGCGGATTGTCTTTAATCTGGTGCCTGGAGGATTGAAGTCTGGCCAAGTCCTTCCGGACTTGGTGGACTGGGTTTTGTTAGCGCGCAAGCTGAGGTGGTGACTCTATTCACTAGGGTGTTGACCACACTCCTCACCTCACCTATAAATAGACCCCCCGGCACATCTACAGTAACTGAGTAAACAGTAAGTGAGGGCTTGGTTATTTGTTGCGGTCTGGATTTTCCTGTCCGCGCGAGTTGAGTAGAGTTGACTATTTGTTGTTTGCAGGTTGCGCGGCTAACACTGAGGAGCCAGGAGTTTGGCTTTGACTGCGGTCAGCATCAGTGAAGTTTGCGGTTATAATCGGCGGTCTCAGCAGGTCGCTTCTGCGGCTTAGCAGTTTTCTCTGCTTCAGCTTTCCAAGTTCAATAACCTGTCCGCCGAACTCGGCGGTCTATGCTGTCTGTTCTTCAGTTCAGCAACAACTTGTAGCAGTCAGCGAATAACGGTGTGTCCGTGCGACCTCGCGGTCTCGGAGGACTTCGTGTTCTATTCGTCTTCTAGCAGCAGCAGCAGTTCGGGCGGCATCGGTGACTTTGGTGGACTGGGCGGTCTCGGCGGTCTCCAATGTTGTCCGCTCGAATTATTTTTCTTTCATTTTTCCTGTTCCTTTGTACTGGTGAAATCATGTCTCGCCATGTATACATCGCCTTGTAAAGAAGAAATAATATATGATCTGCTTGCCCCTGTAATTGCATTTGGTTGTTGAGCATGCTTTCCTGGTTTTCGCACGATTAAGGTGTGATCTTGATAGTTCTGAGGATATTAATTTGGCATTAGGCAATCTCGTTGACCACTTTGAGAAAATTCAACAGGCATTCCAGAACTCTTTTATGGACAGGGTGCGTCCTGGAAACTGGCGACCGTTATGACTTACCCACTATAACTTTACATCAACTTCTAACATGAAGGTCGCAAACTCAGACTACTTCTCCACTGGAGTCTCTACCGCCCTCAGCAGTTCTTGGATCCTCGCCCACTAGTCCTCTGCATCGGTCGGCATGCCGACTCCCTTAAATGTTGGAGGATGGAAACTCAGAAAATACTCATCTGTCAGTCTCCATGCCCGACGATCACTATCTCAACCAATGGCTCTGCTGGCCTAGATCCTCCGCCCGATGCGACTGGTGTCACATTAGAGGTAACAGGAGTCGCTACTTGTGCAACAGGGGTCACAACTTGTGTTGTCATTACGGCTTGGGCCGCTACCATTGCCTCTGCAGCATACGACAAAAGTCGTCTGGGGTTATCTCCATGCCCATCGGACCTGGAGCAGTAGTACTGCTCGCCGAAGGCTACTCTTGCGGTCCCGACGTCCCTGCCTCGTTGCTTGCACCCTCAGCAAAAGCAAGGTAAAACAAGAATCAGCTTCTCTCGCAAAATCTTAGTCATAAGGACACTCATGGTCCCGCGATACTCCTATGTGGATAACTTCTTAACATGATCCGATTATGACATTCGACCACAAATGCTTACCTTGGACACTAACCTAGCTCTGATACCAAATTGTAACGTCTCCCCTGTAATGTCCATATAATATGGGTCTGGTCGGGGCACCACAACATATAGACTCCACAGCTTAAGCATTATAAGATAATATAAACTACCCAACTCAAAACACAGACTATAAACACAACTGAAACAAACAGCCAAACTAGAAGTTATCAACTACTACATGAGTATCCAATGACCTTAAGGCCTTACAACATTCACAAATCCAAATACTAAAATATTACATCAACTTATCAACGTGTTTTAGCACACCTAAGCTACCTCGGCATGCAAGCTGAATCATAGTTGTTAAAACAAAGCATTCAGCAAAACATAAGTAAAACAAGAGAGTTCACTTCATGAAGTTTAGGCCTTTTTGGCCGTCGAACTTGTTCCCGCTTGCGATCCTTGCCCTGTAAAAATTGGTGGTAACGTATGTTAGCAAAGGCTGACCTCAACTGTGTAACCAACACATCTCCTCCCGGCCGTCCCTAGCAGACCCCGGGGCACTCCATCACCCTACAGGTCAGCACTTCATAAGCAAATATACAAGAACATATAAAGTAGTAAAACAGGTTTGGATGTCTCATACAATAAACATGTTTCTATGTTGAGCATATAATAAAAATGGGTCTAATATGCAGCATGTATGCAAACCTGGGTTTCACCTAAGACACCTTATAACACATGAATCTAACACATCATTAGCATCATCAAACGGGTACTTCCAATTTCCCTGTCGGCGTTCATGCTGCAAACACACGGGTACTTCCAATTTCCCCATCTGTGTTCAAGCCGCAAACACACGGGTACTTCCAATTTCCCCTAAAGACATACAATCCGCCACACAGAACTCTTGCCAAGGCCCCATCCGCTTGTGAGTCTCAAAACCCGGGCTTGCCAGCAAGCTCTGGCTTCTCACGTCAGGATATCATCTCACAAATCACAACCCGATGCTAAGAACCCTTGCTAGACCCCACCCGCTCGTGATGACCCGGGACTGGCTGCAAATCGGGACCAAGTCCAGCGAAGGAAACCCAACGGGACCCAGCTGGCATTGTCCGGGCTTGTCCAAAGCTTGGCGTTCTCTTCAGTTTCATAAAAGGGGACTTGTCTCTCTGGGACACTCTCCATACATGACTTTGCAACGTCACGGGCTAGTCAGTCAACCACAGAGATAAAGTCACGCCTTAGCACATCACAATCAAAAGCCTTTCCCGCCCTATTCCACCATTCGTACTCACACGAAAATAAGGGGGGATAATCATCACAAACGGCTTCTTGCCACAAACTGATTTCTAGCAAAATCCTTAAGACTCGTTATGCAGCATCACCGAGTCGAACTAATGGTTGCGGCTATGGCTTCACCCACAATGCCTAATCCACTAGCAGAGTGGATTTCTAATGCAACATCATGTCGGGGACAGACACAATCGACCCGCTGACTCCTCTTGAACCATGGCAACCCGAACCCCTCTCATTTGAGAGATCTGGTGCCTAAATGCTTGAAAGAAAGCAAGAACAACATTGATGTCATGCACGCATCCTAAAGACCGAGAGGAGAAGTGTTGTTATCTTATGACTCATCTTCCTTGCCAAGGAAAACTCGACTTGCACGGATGAAAATGTGCGCCTTCAAGTCCTCTCCACAGATTTGGCCTCGGGCCGACGATCGGAGCCCCGAAGCTTTGTCAATGGCGGAGAAAGACTTTCTTCTTCCTCCTCCAAACTCTTGCTCTTAAACCCTAGCCCCTACTTCAAAGAGAAGAGAATGAAGTTTTAGATCGTTTTAGGCCTTATAGGACCTTTGGGCGGAGCATCCTGAGCCATAGAATCAAATCCTAAGAGAAAACGGACGACCAAGATCCCAAACGACAAAATAGCTCCTGTCTACTACCACCGAGTGGTAACCACATACTGCGCCGCGGTAGCTTCCTGAGCGCTCGACCAGAAAAATAATGTCGCGCTATCGTCGGCGGTAAGAATAACGTTGCGCGGTAGCTCACTCAACGCCTACCACTCAAAACCTCCACTAAACGCCTGCCTCTCAACGCATTCAACGCCAAACTACCGCCGACCGATAGCTAACTAACGTCGCGTGCAAGTACTCAATGCTCTCAATGCTTGGTTTCGACGAAACAAGGCTATCGCCGAGCGATAGCTACCTATCATCGCGCGATAACTTTCTGAGGCTCAAGATCTAGAAAAATTGGGGTGTTACAAACTGGCTTCACTCAACGCTGCTGGACTTAGCCGATTTCTTCACTTTCTCTGGCTTTGACTGAAGCAGCTTGATTCAACACTTCCTTCTTCAAGCGTCGAGAGTCGTGTTCACTTGACACTTCTGGACTTAGTTGATTTTCTGCTTGCCACTGCTTAACCTTTGACAAACTCAGCTAAACACGCCGCTTTTTGATATATGACGTTGAGTGAACTGCCTTCACTCAATTCCTGTGGACTTAGCCGCAATATTGTCTCTGCAACCTGCTGGCTTTGACTGTCTTGTCTTTACTCAACACTTTTGCAGTCTGACGTTGAGTGAATTGGCTTCACTCAACGCATGTGGACTTAGCCTCTTTTTCGTCTTTGTTAGCATTCTTCCTTGACAACTGACATTGAGTGAGCTTGCTTCACTCAATGCATATGGAGTTCGTCGAATATCGATATCTGGCATTGAGTGAGCTTGCTTCACTCAATACCTGTGGACTTAGGCAAATTCCTGTCTTTCCAGTCAGCTTCTTTGTGTCCACCTGTCGTTGTCACTTAAGCCACCTGTCCAATCAATGTGACAAAGAGCAACTTACCTGCATGAACTTGAACATATATCAAATACAACTATGTATATATCATTGACTTGTTTGAGTTCTTACAAATCTGGGACATTGGGATCAATATACCCAACAATTTGCATGTAAAAACATAAGTGATAATTGATTTAAAGTGATAGGGCTTTGATGAGATTCATGTTTAGGGTTAGGGATTTTGCAGTAAATAAATTAAAGACCGCTGGAATTGCACATTTTATGGATAAAAATACTAATTTTTGTTCATAGGAATAATATGAAGGTTGTCCATAAGAAGAAACTTGCTGAAATTACCTAAAATTATCTCTGGATTTCTATCTTTTATAATAATATTGCTGAAATTGGTCTTATGGATGCTAAGGTTGTTGTCTATTATAATATTATTACTGATATCAGTATCATGCTTCTATTTTTCCCCATTAGAAGGTTGTTTTTCCCATGTAAGTGCTGTTTTTACATAGGAAATTTATATTTTCAGAATTGCCAATTATAAAGCATGATAATTTGGGGATGCCCTTAATTTTAATAGTAAGTGAATGTCATATTAATATTGAATGGATGATAGTTTTGTTGAATCTAAATGTTAAATATGCTCTACAAGACATTTTAAGATTGAATCTGTTTAGGATTAGTATGACGAACCTTTTAAAATTGTGAAAATTTGTATTATGACATGTTAAATGAATTTCACTAACTTATACTGATGTCTAGTTAATCATTGTAGCGATCATGAAAGTAACATGAGATTTTTGATGCGGAGCAGACACGAGGAAGAGTTTTGGGCCCATTTGGGGCTGATTTGGAGACTTATCATATATGGTGTGCCCGGATCGACGATCTGACTCCATAGATGCGTCAGAATTCGCATTGTGAATCAATTTCATATAGAACTTTGTAGTTTTCTGATTCTATTTCATGTAATTTTGGCCCCGAGACCAACGACCAATCATAGCTGTTGATTTTGGGTGCCCTAATTTTTATTTCTTATAAATAGATGGTTTAGGGTTGCCGTCATTTCTCATTGTTGAATGTTTGGAGAAGAGAGTGTCTTCCTTCATTCCGGTGATCTCCTTCGCGGTGCCGACTCCTTGGGTAAGGTCTTCTATCTTTGTATTTTCCTCCACCCCAACCCTCCAACTTTCCTAATTTGTTGTCCCCTCCAGCCACCCTAACTGCAGAAAGTTTCTCACTGATGTTCGTCGTTGCCAACCCACCTAACACCCCCCTCCAGCCGCCCAATTCCCTCCAGATCCCCGTAAAAGCCCCTCCCTCCATAACGCCATCTCCCCTACAGCCCCTTGGCTGTTTTCCTCCCAAAACAGTCCAAATCTGGCCTGTTCCAACCAAATCCAACCACCACGCTTATTCTTGTTTGCCTCCATCACCCTCATCTCGTGGATCCACCTCAAAACAGCCACCCAACGCTAAATTTGTCCAGATCTGGGTATTTTAGCCCGGTTCCAGCCACCCCCTGCCCTGATCCAACCCTCTTAATCCCCAACCAGCCCTCCCCTTACCCGATTCGGTCCACCAACCACCAGAATCCCTCTTTGAGCCCTCCAATATTCAAATCTATTTCATTGGCAGCAACCATCATATTTTGTGGTGTTTTGTGCTGGTATTTAGTTGTAAAACAATGTTATGGTATTATTATTTAATACTTCCTTAAGATTAATGTTTATTATGTTATTTGCTCCTTGAAAATCTCTAACTGTAGGAAAGGTTTATTCGTCGCGTGCTCTTGTTTTGGGCCTTCATGCGGAGGAAAGTCTAATCTTGCTTTTGCCCTAATAAAAATATTTTGCCTTGTCGTGGATTTATTTTGCGTGAGATGTTTTATTTATTATCCAATTGTGATCTAACCGTCAGATTTGCATAGCATGTAGGGTTAGGTCGCAGATTTTCCGCCGCCTATAGATTCGTCCTGCGTCAATTGGTATCAGAGGCGGAGGTTGCACACACTTTTTGATATGTAGTCATAGATGTTATAGGTTTTTCATTATGTCTAGGTATCACCACTTGTCCCCACCTCACTTTGGAGGTCTTGAGTCCACTTGCACCCGCTGCCACAGAGCCCCGTCAGGGAGATCCTCAAATTATTACGACGATCATTCTCGATCGCAGTGCACTACTTTCAGAGATCGCGTTGGCCCACCGACACAACCCCACTATGTTAGAGATGATCAGTATGATGATTGTCATTGTGCTTATCCGTACACCCGAGCAAATCGTTATGATCCTTCGACACTACTCGGTTACCTTAGGAATGATTATTATGAGGATAGTCATTCCGAGAGAGATCTTGAGAGTCAGTTTCGTACTGCTTCCCCTTCCTTTGACGGCTCATCGAGTCCCGAGTCTTTCAGCAATTGGTCCGTGGATATGAAGTATTATTTAGATCATTTTGAGTTATTCGGTGAGCGTCGCGTCAAGTTTATGAAACTTAGACTTTTAGATCAAGTGAGGGCTTATTGGGCTAGCTTTGAGAGGACCCGCGAGCGAGACCGTCTTCGTCGCATCACTAGTTGGGCGGACATGAAACATATATTGTGTCAGAGATATTTGTCTTCGTCATATCGGAGTCGCTTGCTCGACCAATTATTTTACCTTCAGCAAGGATCCATGTTTGTCGTTGTGTACAGAGATCGCTTTGATGAGTTAGTTGTGAGGAGTGATATACGAGAGGACCCAGCCATAGCCACTACAATATTTCAGTTTGGGCTTCAATCTGACATTCGTACTAAGGTAGTTTATCATAGCTCGGAGTCCCTCGAGCAGACATATCAGCTCGCCCTTCGTTATGAACGATCATTGAGATCTACAAGAGCTGGTCAATGGAATTCTCACCTTGACCTCTGCAGCATGAGTCACTCCCGTACTGAGGCCACCACGATGCATACCACTGTCATGCCAGGCACGACAAAAGTGATATCATATGTGGATTACTCTCACCACAGTGAGGTGCTTAGCCGAGTGAGTGACATATATCTTGTTTCTGACCCGCCTCTTGTGACCCCGACTGAGAGTGATCCTGAGCGACCTATTGAGTCTGCAGTATTGTGTGTGTCTCACCCACACCTCTTCTTCTACCATGCACCAGGTTAGTTAACACCCTCACCGTAGATCCAATTCTTGACACTACACCCACATACCATTCTTGAGTGTAGGTCTATGTTGCTCTCCCATTGTCATTGCCCTGAGTCACATCACGACCGATACCCCAAAGCTTGATGTTGATCTCAAAGTGACTATGTCACCTATTCACGGGGACGCGGTATAACGTCCCGATTTAGAGCTTAGAGGAACACTGTGTAACAGTGCAGCTTGTCTCACCCTAGTGCTCCGCTACAGGACTACAGTCCGTGCCACCCAAACCCATCTCCGGTCTGTTTCGCAGCACAGCGAGTTTTTGCAAATGCGGGGATTCGAACCCACGCCACTGGTGATGAGGACTGTGGAAGGTGCTGTAACATCCCCACTCGACACATGGCATGTAACGGTGGGTCCGGCCGGGGCCCCACGTCATATGTCACAGACAAGCGACAGAATTACTGGTGGAAATCAAAATCTACTCGCATCCTAACCCAATACATTCTAGCGCAGCATTTTCAGTTACCATGAATTCAACTCAGAGAATATCCACTCCTATATAAATGACACATTTATATATCAAAACCAGGAATGTATACAACTCACGCACACTGGCCTTAAGGCCTTACAGATTTCTCTTTACACAAATACATTTTCGTACATTGGCACGCAGACCGGCCACACATGAAATCCAACCACGATTCGCACGACCTTCAAGGGCCTTTAGCAGCAAACCTCCATTCCGCTCAAGCAAATTAATTCAAGCATCAACACCTGCAATTAGCCATCCAATACAAAGCGGAAAACAAAGTAATGGTCAGCTTTAGCTGACCACTTATAACGACCCTACCCCTTACCCGGGGCAGTGGTTCCTTCCCTACATACATTGTCATCTCATAATCATTTCAATCTAGCAAATCTACCAATCACGTTCACATCACAAACGTCGGTATCCACCAGACGCTCCGTGCACTCAGGGCACCTTATGGTGTACCGGACTCCGTAGCAACACCATCGATTAGAGGTTATTAACATATTGGTTGGCCGGTCCTAGTCCACCAGCGCGCAGACCGGCGACATTCCACCCAGACCACTCAGAGGTGAGAACCTCACGGCAAACTTGAGCATTATCAAATCGATCCACCATTGCTATGCAGCAAGTAGGGTCTACCTCACTTCCTCCCACACCTTGCTAGTAATCGACCTCTCCACTAGGAGCAGGTTGGCCTTTCCCGTTGCCCAATACGTCAGTAGCGCAGTACTAGACGCGGGTCGGCCTTCCCTCCTGAGTATCCACAATTAGCGCCCATCGCGCTCACATCACAAGGGACGCACAAGCCCCACTGCGCTTACACGTCCAATTCATATGCATCCAATACACAAAGCATATATTTCATAGCATTAAATCCACGGACTCTTCTCCGGTTTACCCATGATCATCACCAATCCAGACTACCAGTCCAGATGGGCTTCACACAGCATGCATATGCCGTACTTCACACTTCCGGCTCTAAATGCAAACTCAACCAAGGAATCACTTCCGAAATTCACCTCTCGGTGGAGGATTCCACGCACATGCATAAAGAGAGGACTTCGATGTCCAAGAAGGAGATCGTTACCCTTGAAGATCGCTTCGGCGTCATGAAGTAGCCGGATGGAAGTCACCGCATCGGCTTTGCCTTCACGAAACTGCTCTTGGATCTTCAATCCGGACTCCACAGCTCCTTCAATAGCTGGTTCTCTTTCCTCCTTCCTTCCCTTATTCTCCCCTTCTCTTTCTCTCTCTCTCTCTTGAAATGAGAAGAAGAAGAAGGAGAATGAAAAATGAGGGAAGAAACCTTATTCTCGGCCCCTTAAAACCACCGGGAAGAGTTCTGGACCATTAGATCCAGAATAAGGAAATAAACGGCCAGAAAATGCTGACAAAAACACTTTTCGGGCCTGACACGCCCTGTGACATGCCCGTGTCACAGGGCGTGTACCTTAAGCGGCACACTAACCGACCTATCCAAACTTATCCACAACAAGGTGACACGACCATGTCACGCCCGTGTCAGCCTAGTCACGCCCGTGACACGGGGCGTGTAACCCACTCGAGACCTACTCGAGAGGACTTACTCGAGAGAAAACCAACTACTCGAGTACCCAGATAGGACACGCCCATGTCACAGGAATGACACGCCCGTGTCACCCCCCTCTTACTCGAGTACTTTTTCACCTACTCGAGTACATTTCGACCTACACGAGAACTACTCGAGTATGAGCGGGACACCCCCTGTGACACGCCTGTGTCACAGGCCATGTACCCTCTTTCTCGAGTATTCGTCGACCTTAACTACTCGAGAGAAAATCGTCAACTAGGGGAGGACACGCCCTAGGTCACGCCCCCTGCACGCCCGTGTCACGGGCGTGTACCTCCCGAAAATTCGTCGAACGAATTTCGTCGACCACACGTGTAACGCCCCCGGTTTTTCTGTGCTTTGTTTGATCTTTGGCTGGCATTACGATGGCGTATTTCCGGCTTTTTGCCGTTGTAGAGCGTGGTCTTAGCTCTTAGGGTTCCCTGTGTAGCCTGTTTGTAGCCTGTTAGCAAGATTCCCCAGCTAGCCGGAGTCTTTTGATGACTCGGTTGGGCCTCTTAGGGAATGCTTGTGTTTTGGTTTCGGGAGGTGTTATCCCGGGTTTTGTTCGTCGAATGTTAATTTCGACTTCGTAGTTGCGTTCGTAGCGTAGGTTTTTAGCTGCGGCGTGAATTTCGTCTTTTTCCGAGAAGTTTCGGGTTTCGGGTTGTTTTGCTATTGTGTGTAAATAATTATTGATTTGTGGTTTGTTTATTATTAAAACTGGTATATATTTAGTCTTGGGTCAGTTTTAGGGCCCTTCTTGTTCTTTTCCTGTTTCCTTGCTTGGTAGAAGTCGTCGCCCGTCGCCTGTACGAGAGGAAGAGCATCGCCGGCCTACCCTAGCCTTCGGACGCCGTTTTCCTGGAGTTTTTGCGGTCGGATTTTGGTTTCGAGAGTGGATCTGTACTGCCCTCGCCGGGATCTGCACTCTTTCTGCTCCTCAGCTGGTGCTCTGCGGCCAGATCCGAGAGTGGGGGACGTCGCCGGCCAAGCTTTTCTGGTATTGAGGCAAGTGATGTACCCTCATCCTTGCCTTAGTTGATCTTTGCCTTCTGTTGATTTAAATTTTTGTCTCTTTCTTGTTGGGATTTTAGGTGTAAGCTAGGGCTTGTTCCCGATCATACTGTGGTTAGTGTAGAAGGTTCCAGTTAATCTCAGTTTTCCTGAGGGATTGTGTCTATTAGGGACAGATTTGGTTCGGTCTAGGTCGAGTAGTTACCATTGCCGATGGAGGTTGTACTCGAGAGAGAAGAGAGAATCCCCGTTCTTGTTTTTGGTCGTTGCTGGATCTGGCTCCTGTAGCCAGGTGGGGTGTCGACACTGTTGTGTCGACACCGGCCAGTCTTGGTGTCGTCAGTTGGTGTGGACACCGGCCAATCGTGGTGTCGACACTTGGTGTCGACACCAGCAGCGGCAGTGTCGACACAAGGTATCGACACCGGCTGCAGTGGTGTCGACACTTGGTGTCGACACCAGTAGCTGTAGTGTCGACACCATGTGTCGACACCGGCAGCAGTGGTGTCGACACTTGGTGTCGACACCAGCAGCTGCAGTGTCGACACCATGTGTCGACACCGGCAGCGGTGGTGTCGACACTTGGTGTCGACACCAGCCGCGGCAGTGTCGACGCATCATGTCGACACCGGTCGCTGTAGTGTCGACACTTGGTGTCGACACCGGCCGTGGTTGTGTCGACACCATGTGTCGACACCGGCAGCGGTGGTGTCGACACTTGGTGTCGACACCAGCCGCGGCAGTGTCGACGCATCATGTCGACACCGGTCGCTGTAGTGTCGACACTTGGTGTCGACACCGGCCGTGGTTGTGTCGACACCTTGTGTCGACACCGGCTTGTCGAGGTGGCGACACGTCATGTCGACACTGGTGCTGCGCTTGTTTTGGGGTCAGGTAGACTCGGGGTTGGTTCGGGTTAGGCGTGCAAGGCCACGTCGGTGGGACCCGACGTTTTGCCTTGGGTTCGTGTGTTTCTTAGGATTGTTAGAATTACTTTTTCCCTAGGGGGTGCTTTGGGTGGTCGGATAATTTCTGCATGCCGACTCTTGGGTCGTAGCAGGTGGTGGAGTTTTGGTGGCCTCTAGAGGGGTGGTTTTATATGGAGAGCTGTGGCCACCGCCTTTTGCCCCGGTTTGGGTTGGTGTGTGTGGGACCCTAAAGCTGCCACTGTTTGACCCCTTAGCCCTTTTTGGGGCTGATTCTAGTTATGCAATCCGACTCATGTTTGACCACTGCCACTTACCCACGTGTTAGGACTGTTAGTCCCTTTCCTGTTTATGCTTTCCTTTCTTTTGGCATATATATGTCTTGATGCTGTTGCAGGCTTTATTGGTAGGGCATGTTGGTTTTAATGCTCACCCTTGGTGTGCCCTGCGGTGTCTTAGACAGTACTCTTTTCTTGCTGCCTTTCCCTTTTTCTTTTCTTATAGCAGCTTGTTGCCGGGTTGGTAAACCCTTCATCTTATTGCTCATTAACCTATTGCTCTAATTACTTTTGATTATTTCTTTACTGAGGTGTTCTTTTCTTGAATGCCTCAGGTCCAGGTTGTAGCCTGTTCAGCAGCTAGTTCTTTAGAGGGGCTTGTTGGTGGCCTCTAGGGTAGCTGAGATTGCTGATCCCCGTTCATTGTGAGGTAGTTCTTTACTCTTCTGTATAGACATACATACTCGCCAGTGGGTTCGTGTCAGGTTGTTGGCGCCCACTGGTGGCTTTTTGTGATGCTGAATATGAATTTAAACTGTTGTGTTTGCCTATTTGAGGTTGGTTACTTGCTTCTAGGAAGGATTTATGTTAGGTTGTATGTTACATATTTTAAAACCTAAGAGTATTATTATATGTACCCCCATGCATAACATGTTTCTAAATCAAAGACACTACTTTTCCTCAACGTAAAATACTATTTTTCATACCTATTATATTCACCTTAGAGTCATGCAGGTATAAGTCGTCCCCCGGGGATACTTATGCTCATTTAGGGTGTCAAGTTAATTGAACCAAAGTATTTTCTGCTGCGTATAAATATAGTTTTAACTGTGGACTAGCTGATCCACCGAGCCGAGGGATACGGCCATTCAACATAACTGATTTTCTTTCATACTTAATTAACCATTTTCCTAAAAATCTAACGTTTGGGGTTTTGCCTGAGCGTGTGCAGTTATCCCCTGCACGATGTGGCATCACGGCGCGTGTTTTCTCCTACTCTGATACGATTTTTACCGTGGAGAGAATGCGGGTTGTGACAGTTGGTATCAGAGGGAGGTTGCTTGACAAATGGTTGAGCAACCTTTCCCTTGTCTGCATTAGTGTTTAGCATCATACCATTCACACACCGATATGTCATCAGCACGTCTTGGCCGAAGCACGAACACTACACTCATGAGCATAAAGAAGTATACAGGGCATATTATGTAGTATGGGATGCATAATATGTGTTTGTATATGGATCCACCATAGGAGGCAACATGTGAGGGTTATGTAGTATGGGATGCATAACCTCACCACATGAATGCGGCTAGCACGTTTTCTTTTCTCGTTACATGGGAATGTTATGTAGTATGGGATGCATAACATTTTCATGTGTACGCCGCCCATGGCATGCACTAAGGTTTTTTTTAGAATGCATAGCACATCATGCATAGCATATCATTTCATAAGCACAACGTGCCAAGCTAAAGATTTGCAAGATGACATATGTACACACATGGTTTTGAGTCAAAAAGAATACAAATACATGCATTCATGGTTTAGGCACCTGAGTTAGTATGATGGTGGTGAACCATCTTAGGATAAGCATAACATCATCATGGTAAAAACAACTCCCAGAGAAAGTTTTGCAATTGAAGTTCATATTTAAGTGTGTTTGTCCGTACCTGGTAGTTTTGTTCTAGTTGATGGGCTAGGATTTGTCTAAAGCTTGTGCGATTCTAGGATGGCGAGACGTCCTACGACGAGATCGACCCCCCAATCCGAGGGTGAGACGTCAGGAGCGCAGAGCGATGCGTTGGTAGAAAGCTTGCGGCAAAGTAATGAGGAGTTATCGAGGCAGGTAGTGGCTATGCAGGCTCAGATTCAGTCCCTTGTAGCAGTTGTGGCGGGACAGCCCCCGAGAGCTCAGAACCCCGCAGAGGGGGTAGCTGTCCCTGCCCCTCCTGCTCCTCCCGTGCCTTTGGTTGTAGTGCCTCCGGAGATGGCGTTCATATCCCAGTTTCAGCGGCTGAGACCCCCTACCTATGATGGACAGGAAGATTTCATGATTTTGGATGACTGGCTGATTACCATTGAGGAAATGTTCTCGTACTCAGGGATTACGGACGATCAGAGAGTGATGCTCGCTGCCTACCAGCTCAAGGGCTTAGCAAAGAATTGGTGGCTGAGGGAGAAAGAGAGCTTAGTGGCAGGTTGCACTTGGGAGTCATTTAAGGTGTTGTTGTTAAGTAAGTTCCTGCCTTCAGTCGAACGGGACCGGCTAATGAACGACTTTCTTCACTTAAAGCAGAGGAAACTCACGGTTAGTGAGTATGAGATTGAGTTTAGTAAGTTGAGTCGGTTTGCTCCGGGTCTGGTGAGTGTTGAGGCAGACCGAGTTAAGCGATTTCTGGGTGGATTAAGAAGCGACATATAGCAGTTAGCGAATGCCTATGGAGCAGTCAGTTACGCCAGTGCGGTTGAAGCTGCTTTGAGAGTTGAGGCCATTGAGAATGCCAAGAATAGAGGCCAGCAGTTAAGGAAAGATAAGTGGAAGTCCGGTGGAGGGAAGAGCCCTCAGGAACCTGATGCTGTCGCAAGAAAGAAGGCCAAAGAAATTTGTAGCTTTTGTGGCCGGCCAGGCCACCCCTTTGAGAAGTGTTTCAAAAGGTTGGGAGCGCAGAAGAAGGAACAGGTGCACGCGATTCAGGGTACTTCCAGGGGAGACTTGGTGTGTGCCTTGTATGGAAGGAAGGGGCATGAGGCTGCCCGTTGTTGGTTAAAAGATGAGGTCTGTTTTCAGTGCGGCCAGAAGGGTCATCTCAAGACAAGGTGCCCTCAGACCCAGTCTATTCTGCAGCCAGTTCCCCTCCAGGCTCTGCCACCGCCTCAGCAAGTGGATAAAGGAAAAGGAAAGCTGAATGTGCTCTCGGCAGACGAAGCGCAGACCTCGACCCAGGTTATCTCAGGTTCGACTCCTCCCCAGTCGTTTCGTTACGTTCTCTTTTCGGGTGTAGTTTTCGTTTTAGCGCTTGTTGCCTTAGATGCGTATGCAATTCGTAGGGCGATTTAAGATAAAGAACCGCTGGGCGCGCGTTCTCTTCGATTCCGGCGCTACCCACTCGTTTGTGGCTAGAGCCTTTGTGGAGCGGTTCAGTCTGGACCTAGATCGTGTTGGTGGTGCCTTCTGCGTTAAGTTCCCCTCCGGTGACTCTGTGGTTACAGACCTGGGTATCCTCGATTGTCCTATTTTGTTGGGAGATTTTCTAGCCAAGGCAGATTTGAAGGTGATTGACCTGGAGGACTTCGACGTTATTTTGGGCATGGACTGGTTGTCAAGGTACGATGCTGTGATCCAGTGCAAGGGTAAGCGCTTGGACTTCGTCAAAGACAACGGTCAGCCAGGGAGCGTTTATGGGTGTTCTCTCCAGGAGTCTCCAATCATTTTTGTGGTGCGTGCTCGGAAGTTGCTTGTTTCTGGCTGTTTTGCATGTGTGGTTTCCCTGGTAGGGTCGATTGTTAGTGAGCCCCGTTTGGAAGAAATTCCCGTGGTGTGTGACTTTTCTGATGTGTTTCCAGACGACCTTCCCGGTCTTCCACCCGATCGAGATGTCGAGTTTGTAATAGATTTGGAGCCAGGCACGCATCCTATCGTAAAGGCGCCGTACCGGATGGCCCCGCGAGAGCTGGAAGAGTTGCGAGTTCAGCTGGATGAGTTATTGGAAAAGGGCTTTATAAGGCCGAGTTCTTCGCCTTGGGGTGCGCCAGTGCTGTTCGTTAAAAAGAAGGATGGGTCGATGAGGTTATGCATCGACTATAGAGAGCTGAACAAGGTTACTATTAAGAACAGGTACCCTTTGCCGCGAATCGACGATTTGTTTGACCAACTGCGTGGTAGTGCCGTGTTTTCCAAGATAGATCTTCGTTCGGGCTATCACCAGTTGAGGGTTCGGGAGTCAGATGTTCCGCGGACGTCGTTCCGCTCTCGTCATGGGCATTTTGAGTTTTTGGTTATGTCATTCGGTTTGACTAATGCGCCCTCAGCTTTTATGGATTTGATGAACAGAGTTTTCAAGGATTTTCTAGATAAGTTTGTGATTGTCTTTATAGACGATGTTTTGGTGTATTCTAAGGATGTGAAGGAGCATGATCAACATTTGCGGCTGGTCTTGGCGACTCTGAGAGACCATAAGTTGTACGCCAAGCTGAGCAAATGTGAGTTTTGGTTGCCTCAAGTTTCATTTCTAGGCCACGTGATTAATAAGGAGGGAATATCGGTGGACCCAGAAAAGATCGCTGCTGTTATGGAATGGGCGAGACCAGTTACCCCCAAAGAGATCAGAAGCTTCTTGGGTTTGGCTGGTTATTATAGAAGGTTTGTAGAAGGTTTCTCTACCTTGTCCGCGCCGTTGACCAAGTTGACGCAGAAGAATGTAGCCTTTATATGGGATGACAAGTGTGAGAAGGCTTTTGAGGAACTAAAAAGAAGGCTATGTTCGGCTCCAATTTTGTCTTTGCCTACGGAGGGCAGTGAGTATGATATTTATGTGGATGCGTCGCATGTCGGTCTGGGCTGCGTTTTGATGCAGGGCGGAAAGGTGATTGCGTATGGGTCGAGGCAGCTAAAGACTCACGAGAGGAACTACCCTACACATGACCTGGAGTTTGCAGCGGTGATCTATGCGTTGAAATTGTGGAGGCATTTGCTTTATGGCGCGCAGTGCAAGATTTTCACGGATCATAAGAGTTTGAAGTATGTCTTCACTCAGAAAGAACTGAATCTGCGCCAGCGGCGGTGGTTGGAGTACGTGGCCGACTATGATGTTGAAATTCAGTATCATCCAGGCAAGGCAAATGTGGTGGCCGATGCCCTGAGTCGGAAGTCAGGTAAGATTTTTAATCTTTCCGTCGAGCGTCTAGTGGAAGAGTTTTTGTTGATGGACATTTCTGTGGGAAGCTGTGATTCGCAAAGTAGCATAGCAGTAGCGGAACCTTCGTGGATTACGCTTATGAGACTGCATCAGAGGGACGATCCCGATCTTCTGCATTTGTATCTTCGAGCTGAGAAGGGTGAATTACCAGACTTCTCTATAGATGATGCGGGTACCTTGAAGTACCGTGGCAGGTTTTGCATCCCCGCAGGTGGGGATATCCGGGATATGGTGTGCAGAGACGCCCACGGATCCAGTGTTGCCTACCATCCAGGGTCTACCAAGATGTATCATGTGAAAGTCCACCTAGTGTCAGCTATGTACACCTATGGGGGGGGGGAATAGGTGACGTGTGGTTCTTTTGCGGAATTTACGGATGTACCTGCACAATAAAAACAACAAGCACAGCACACAGAATACACAGCAAATTTATAGTGGTTCCCCGACTTGGGTACATCCACTTTCCCCCTTCGACCTATCTCCCAACAAGGGACGACTCGGTCACTTCTCCAACGGGATTGAAATCCAATCCCTTCACTAACGGAAGGAGCCCTTCCACACGTGAGAGTCAACACTCCCACAAAACGGGTTGCACCCAACCATTACAACACGGAACAAAAGTTCCCTTACAACGAAATTAAATGTAGAGTGTACACGTGATACAAACTTCTTTTGGAGACTACGGTGTTCCTCTTTGTTCGACGACGTGTTCTTGAAGTCGATGAAGAGTCTACGACCTTGGTCTCACTTGGAGAGGATCTCCCCGGAACCGGCGGCGGCACACGAGCGGCGGCTAGCTTCGGGATCGGCGGCTACGATGAAGAGCGGCTGCTGATCATGGAGATCCAAACTTCGTAGCAAAGCAAACTAGGTCTGCCAACGGTCACTCTAGGATCGGTCGTCTCGATCGATTCGGACGGGGGAGTTTTTCCCGGTCAACAAATCGAGAGACAAGAGATCTCTGGATAGACACGTGAGACTCGAGCTTTGCTAAGCTTCTGTCGCCGGAGATCACGAAGAAGAACGATCAGCGGCGGCGACGTACTTGCCCGAGCGCGACGGCGGCGGAGGAGAGGAGTCGCGGATCTAGGGTTTGGTTGCGGCTCGGTTTCTTTTTTTTTTCTCCGTACATTTACTGTTCAAAATACCCATGTATTTATACCCTGTAGATACAACAAATTTGACCGTTGTGGGACCCACAAAAGAAATCCCCAAATTCCGGTTCAAATTAGTCCAGAAGCAGAATCCGGTCCAGCAGCATCCTGAGAGAACGCCAAGTGAAAATCGGCGAGAATCGCAGACGATTCTCGACGAATCGGCGAGAATCACCAAGTGATTCTCGACGATTCGTCGAGAATCGTTTGTGATTCTCGTCGAATCACTTATCGATTCTCAACGAATTTTACTTTGTGTACAAGGGCTGCTTGGCCACTGGTTCGGCGGGAATTACAAGTGATTCTCGCCGAATCTTACTTGGCACCATTTTGAGATGGCCAGAAGGAGTCGGCGAGAATCACTGATGATTCTCGTCGATTCGGCGAGAATCACTAGTGATTCTCGTCGAATTTGCCTTGGACGAATTTTCGTCTTCCACCTAGGAGCTGCTTCTTGATCCTCCATGCTCTTTGTCTCTTCTTGCATATGAACGGCCCTGTACTTGAAAGTAAGTGCACTCCAATAGAGAGAGTACACATAGGCCAACACACTGATCTGCTCAACGAGAGATTACGTCGTGCAGACCCGTGTATATTGACCTACTGCACCCTGACATTGGTGTGCACTTAGTGTGGAGGAACTGCAAGTACAACTTAAGATGTTTCGTCAAATACATTGTGAATTCATCTTAGCTTGACAGGTGGCTTCCTCAAATCTAGGTAATCGTGGATACAATACCCAACAATCTCCCCCTATTTGACGAAGCCAAAACCCTACTAGCTAAGATGAATAACACCTATCAAATAATAACATAGCATTCAAAAATTAAACATGCAACACAAGAGAATATATGCAATCAGAACAGGACTTGAGTCATTCACACATTCAAATATATATATACCAAGAGAAATATATTCACATATAATCCAGAATCGTTCATACGACAGTAATAATCATTAAATGTTCTTAAGACACAGTGACCAGCTATAAAATGATGACTATTTGTCCTTAGCTACGTCACCCTTAAGAGTTTGAGCCAAGTACTGTTTGCTTTGCCTTTCCATGTATTCCTTGGGCTTCGGGTAGTACCTAGGAGGAGCAACTTTGTCTGGATCCTTGTTGTTTCTGAAAAAGATGTTGCGTTTCGCTTCAAATGCTTTGTGCGTTTCCCATTCATACTGGCTATATGCTTCATTTCGATTGATCTCTCCTCTTTCGTACAGCCGGAAGGTGTCTAAGATGATGTTCCTTGAAACTGGACTCCACCTTTCGTTTCGTACATCCTCCTCACTCATTCTGATTCGCTTCTCAGCTGGAGTCTCCTTGGAGGTCCCTTCCTGAACTTTTCTCTTTCCCCTGGCTTTTGCTAAGGCCTCTTGGTCAAACATGCTCCTCAATTTAGCTTTGGAGAGAGCCCTAGCATCAGCTTCATGTGTGGGAATATCTGCAGCAACACTTGCACTAACATCCTCAGCAACACTTGCTTCCTCAGCAGCCTTAGATGTCTCAGGGACATGAATACCGGCAGGGTTGTCAGGTAGGACGACGCCTAACGTACCTAGCGCCTGTTGGAGCATCCACCAGCAGCTCTCATAGACGTATTTGCTTGATTGTGCGAAGTTTGCATCCATGCTTTCTTGGAGCTCGGCCAGCTTAGCGATATACTCTTTCTCCCCCTTTTTGGCTTTGACAGCTATGCAGTCGGCATATGAGTGCAGAGAGTCATCAATATGCTTAGTTGTCTTGGTGAATTCAGTGATCAGGGTCTGCTGATTGGCATTTAAGGTGACCATATTACCATCAAATTTCTGAATATTGTTGGCTACAACGTGTGCGTTCTGATTTACGATAGCAAGAGTATCTGTATTCTTTTTCAAGCCGGCCATTAGGAGTGTGACAGCTGTGCCAGCCGCGGTATACTTTTCGTCAAATTTCTTCTCCATCACATCCAGTTTATGGTTGATCTCTACCATATTTTTAAGCATGAGATGTTCAGAAGTCTTAATCTTTTTCAGCAGTGTTTTCTGAGCTGTATCAAAAGAGTCTTTAAGCTCATTCACTATTCCTTGAATGACATTGATAGTGTGAGTGGCCAGCTCATCGCGTAACGGTATGGTCGGAGGCACTTGTGGGCCTTGCATTTCTGCAGACGCATCTGTGGAGCTGGAGACCATCACAGTCTCTATCGGAGGAGTGTGGGTGGCCTATGTAGATTTATTTAACTCCCCCTCCACTGGTGCAGACTTATCAGAAGGAGGTTCGACAGTATCCGGAGACTCAAACACTTCATGGCCCTCATTTACATCGTCTTCTCCGTCCTCATCCAAAAATTCATCCATATCAGCAGCTTCTTCCACTTCTTGATCAGCAGTGTCCAGTGCTTCAGCGTCGGTTCCTTGTGTGTTTCTGTTCAGGACCTCCTCATTCTCCAACTCAGGTTCACTTACTTCATGAATTTCGGCTACCGCATCCTTGGCCACCTGGGCGATTTCAGATAGTATATCCATATGAGTGGGTAGAGTCTCCCCCTCGATTCCTGCAGTCACAGTATCAGGAATTTCACCGGGGGAGACTGCGGGAGATACTTCCTCGTGCTCTTCCACAGCAGGCTGCCCGATGCGCCGCTCCCATCGATCAAACACAGTAGCATCCATCTTTTTCAAGTAGTGGAGAGGAACTCCTCTGCTCATGTCGAACTTGTCTCCGTTGAGCTGGTTGAGATATAGACTGATGATGCGGCCGAAACTTGGAGTGCCCAGAGTGTCCTTGATCTTTTGGAACAGCAACTCCCCCCAGTTGAACCTCTTGCGGCAGACCACAGCTATGAGAATTTTGAACATATCTCCGGAGATATGATCATGGGAGCCTGGCTTACAGATGAGCACTTTTCCAATGACGTCAGATAGGAGCTTCCCTTCTTCATTCATCTCTTTTCTCTTTACTGATCGAGTGCCTCTTGGAAGACCGCAGAACAAGAGAGTTCTGGCTTTGTCCTCGTCCTCTAGATAGTCCTCCTGCTCCGAACTTGAAAGCTGCAGGTAGCGAGTTAGCTTATCGGCAGACATCTTTACTTTTGTCCCAGCCACCTTGCTCTTGATGATGGAGTCTCTATCTCGGAGTCTTGCGGTAGAGAAGAACTCCAGCACCTCTTTATCCAGGACTTTGCAAGGGTGCTCCAATACGAAGGTTAGCCCAGCCTCTTCTAGCATTAGAATGATATTCCGGAACTCGTCCGAGGCATGAGAAAATCCAGTGCGAACCAGCTCGCAGCCAGAAATCAAACCTGCAGTCGTCCTTGGAGCCATGGAAGATCTAGAGAGAAGCCCTACTGAAAATGTTAATGAACTTTCAAAAAGAAAACTTCATTAGTGGATGCTTCGGGCGAGGGGATACCTAGAGGTGAAGTCGGTGAGGCGGTTTGAGCAGAGCAAAATCGAGACTTGGGGAGATCGACGGTGCGGGCTTCGGCGGGAGTCGTCGGGAGCCTTTCGAAGAGAACGTCGCGAGACCCTAGCGGGAGCTTAGGAGGAGATCTCACGAGCTGCTGCGAGTCGGCGGAAGAATTCCTGCGGGTTGTGGAGAATTCTTGCGGGAGAAATCTTGTGGGTGTCGGGGTACTTGCTGCAGCGTGAGGCGGGAGTCGTGAGGAAGGCGAAGGGTTTTGCGGGATTTAAACGATTCGGCGAGATTTGTCAAGAATGCGAAGGGTCTTTCGGTATTTGACTGATTCGGCTTTGTCAAATTCGGCGGGATTCAGGAGATTTGGTTAATTCGGCTTCTGATACTATTTATCTGATTCGAAATTGAGGGGTCTCTTGACTAGGGATTTTCACATTTGAGAAGCTTGCAATATTTTAGAAATTTTCCGATGTAAAAAAAATGATAAATACACGTATATTCTAAAGTCAATCTATTTGAATTTTACTGAGGTTTTTCAAAAGTCTTCTTAATGTCAATTGTGTGTTGTCGAGATTTACAACGACATGTCTTCGTTAACCCTTTATTGAGGTGTAAAGGTTTGCATGCATCGAGTTAACCAATCCTTAGACGTGCATACATACACTAATATACAAAGAAGGATCTGTATATGATGATATATATAAGTATATGTATTTTGAATGAGGATCCATCATGACACAAGTCCTTGAACTGATCAAAATTACCTGGGATTTTGAGAGTTATTGGCTCAGTCCCACAAGTAGAACACATCAGAAGCTCAATGTGAGTATGCTCAAACAGGAAGCACATCTGTTATTTCAGATGCTTGTTCCACGTTAGCCTTGAGCCACCCACTGTCCAGATCCCATCGTATTTACGGGGATCTAGACTACCCTGCAAGACAGAATTACTTTACCTTAGGAACCCAAATCATATTGGGTCCTAGGTTTCTATTAGCATAAGCACGCAACTGCCTTCCTTCAGAAAGCCTGTCTGGAAGACTGCCTCTGTCCCTATAATGTGGATAAGCCCTTGCTGTGGGCACAGAGAGGTTGTGCCAACAGTCAATGGCAAAGTGTCCCACTTTGCCGCAGCACCAACAAGGGTGAATGTTGTATCGCCGTTTTCGACATGATCTAGTGACTGATGTAGTCACGGTCCTAGGTCTAAAAGGGATAGGGCATGTTCTTGTCGCACAAATTCCTCTTCCATCGAGGCATGAGGAAGGGTGGAACGAATGCATGATGTGAGCGTTATGAGGCCGAGAAGGTGATGCCATTCTTTCAGGCATCTTCCTTGCTGAGGCTCCATGAAGCCTGACATCATGACTTCTATTCTCCCTATCCCGTGTCCTCGAATGGAGAGAATTCTTCTGTGAACTAGGACATGCAGATCCACACTTTGTTGTGGCAGTGGCCGTGAATACAAAGGGCTCAGAATGAGCCTTAGGTATTTCCTCATGGGTGGCCATGACGCCTCTTGCACTATGGACGTTTCCACATGGGGACAAATCACCCTTGCAGTGACCACGATTATTCCTGTGGTCATACCTGAAGGCATGATGAGTTGCCTTCCCGCTTGGAGTGGGAGGTCGGAACACCGTTTCCCCATTTCTCCATCCCTGGATAATCCGGGAGATCCACCCGGTTTCTTGTTTTCTCTTTATAGCATCAACTTTGGAAAAGTTAGATACTATACGTTTCTCATTATCTAGACTATTCTCTAGAGCTGAGATCTTAGAGTCCTTGACCTTGTTGGACGCCAATTGGAGAACCAACAAGATCTTCAGTCGAGCAATCTCTCGAGCTTGCTCCTCAGCAAGTAGATTGCTTTCCTGAAGGGCTCTCTTCAGGGAATCAGTATTTTCTGAAGGAGAGTAGTTTCTGTCTTCAGAAAAGTCGAAAGATATGGGGCAGGATGAAGATGATACCTTCTCATCTGAGTTATTGTCATTAGAATCAGTGACCAATGTTTCGTCCTCGTCGGAGCTGCTTTCCTCACTATCTTCATCAGTCTCTGACAAGGATACTGGAGCTCTGATGCAATCCGAAGGATCCTTGCATTCATCTTCAGAAGTGAGGACCCCCACATACGCTTCATCCTCTGATTGGCAGCATATTTCAGATTTCTCTGACCCCCCCCCCCCCCCATCAGCTCTGAGATCATCATCCACAGAGATTTAGCCGTTTTACATTTTTCCAATCTAGAGCGAGAGGCTCCAGACCAGACATCCATGATAATTTGTCGAATCCTCTGGTCCAGTTGGAAAAATGAGAGTTCCATCTCTGTCATCTCAGCAATGCACATGGGCACCTGGATCCCAGAGTCGGAGGTCTTCATGGGAATAAACGGACCCTCCTCCAGGATGAAGGATGCTCGAGGATCGATAGCATCAAGGTGACATGACACTCTCATTCGCCAGATGGGATAATAATCCTTTGTGCAGGCGGGGAGTTTGAGTGGCGGCATCTCATACTCTAGCTCCATGCTTCTGACACTGGTGGCAGGATTCTACTCAAGGTGTTAACCTTTTTGATGAGTAACCTCGCTTTGATACCACTTGAAAGTCCACCTAGTGTCAGCTATGTACACCTATGGGGGGGGGAATAGGTGACGTGTGGTTCTTTTGAGGAATTTACGGATGTACCTGCACAATAAAAACAACAAGCACAACACACAGAATACACACCAAATTTATAGTGGTTCCCCGACTTGGGTACATCCACTTTCCCCCTTCGACCTATCTCCCCAACAAGAGACGACTCGGTCACTTCTCCAACGGGATTGAAATCCAATTCCTTCACTAACGGAAGGAGCCCTTCCACACGTGAGAGTCAACACTCCCACAAAACGGGTTGCACCCAACCCTTACAACACGGAACAAAAGTTCCCTTACAACGAAATTAAATGTAGAGTGTACACGTGATACAAACTACTTTTGGAGACTACGGTGTTCCTCTTTGTTCGACGACGTGTTCTTGAAGTCGATGAAGAGTCTACGACCTTGGTCTCACTTGGAGAGGATCTCCCCGGAACCGGCGGCGGCACACGAGCGGCGGCTAGCTTCGGGATCGGCGGCTACGATGAAGAGCGGCTGCTGATCATGGAGATCCAAACTTCGTAGCAAAGCAAACTAGGTCTGCCAACGGTCACTCTAGGATCGGTCGTCTCGATCGATTCGGACGGGGGAGTTTTTCCCGGTCAACAAATCGAGAGACAAGAGATCTCTGGATAGACACGTGAGACTCGAGCTTTGCTAAGCTTCTGTCGCCGGAGATCACGAAGAAGAACGATCAGCGGCTGTGACGTACTTGCCCGAGCGCGACGGCGGCGGAGGAGAGGAGTCGCGGATCTAGGGTTTGGTTGCGGCTCGGTTTCTTTTTCTTTTCTCCGTACATTTACTGTTCAAAATACCCATGTATTTATACCCTGTAGATACAACAAATTTGACCGTTGTGGGACCCACAAAAGAAATCCCCAAATTCCGGTTCAAATTAGTCCAGAAGCAGAATCCGGTCCAGCAGCATCCTGAGAGAACGCCAAGTGAAAATCGGCGAGAATCGCAGACGATTCTCGACGAATCGGCGAGAATCACCAAGTGATTCTCGACGATTCGTCGAGAATCGTTTGTGATTCTCGTCGAATCACTTATCGATTCTCAACGAATTTTACTTTGTGTACAAGGGCTGCTTGGCCACTGGTTCGGCGGGAATTACAAGTGATTCTCGCCGAATCTTACTTGGCACCATTTTGAGATGGCCAGAAGGAGTCGGCGAGAATCACTAGTGATTCTCGCCGAATCGGCGAGAATCACTAGTGATTCTCGCCGAATCGGCGAGAATCACTTGGTGATTCTCGTCGAATTTGCCTTGGACGAATTTTCGTCTTCCACCTAGGAGCTGCTCCTTGATCCTCCATGCTCCTTGTCTCTTCTTGCATATGAACGGCCCTGTACTTGAAAGTAAGTGCACTCCAATAGAGAGAGTACACATAGGCCAACACACTGATCTGCTCAACGAGAGATTACGTCATGCAGACTCGTGTATATTGACCTACTGCACCCTGACATTGGTGTGCACTTAGTGTGGAGGAACTGCAAGTACAACTTAAGATGTTTCGTCAAATACATTGTGAATTCATCTTAGCTTGACAGGTGGCTTCCTCAAATCTAGGTAATCGTGGATACAATACCCAACATCATGATTTAAAACAAATTTCCTGGTGGTACGGGATGAAGGACATAGCCAGATTTGTTTCAGAGTGTTTCACTTGCAGGCGTGTGAAAGCCGACCATGGGAGGCCTGGTGGCAAGCTGACTCCCTTGGAGATTCCGATTTGGAAGTGGGAGAGTATCTCGATGGATTTCATTACCGGTTTACCGAGATCTCCTAAGGGGCATGATTCAGTTTGGGTAATTGTAGAGAGATTGACGAAGAGCGCTCACTTCGTACCGTTTAAGATCGATTATCCGATGAGGAAGATAGCCGAGCTGTATCTGGAAGAGGTTGTCAGATTGCATGGTGTACCCGTAAGTATCATATCAGATCGAGACTCCAGGTTCACGTCTCGTTTTTGGAAGAGTCTTCAAGAAGGGTTGGGTACAGATTTGAGATATTCCACAGCTTATCATCCGCAGACCAATGGTCAGACGGAGCGAGTAAATCAGATTGTGGAAGATATGATCCGATGCTACATTCTGGACCACGGAGGAGCGTGGGACGAGCGCTTGCGGCTTATGGAGTTCGCATATAACAACAGTTACCAAGAAAGCTTGCAAATGGCTCCTTTTGAAGCTTTATATGGGAGGCGCTGCAGGACTCCCTTGTTTTGGGCTGAGCTTGGCGAGGGACCTTTGTTGGGACCAGAAGCGCTTGAGGAGATGGAAACTGATGTGAAGCTTATTCGGGAAAAGCTTCGGTTAGCCCAAGAGAGATATGAGAAGAACACCAATCGGCGTAGATCGGACTTGGAATTTGCTGTGGGGGACTCGGTGTTCTTAAAGGTCTCCTCGTTGATTGGAGTCAAGCGGTTTGGCAAGAATAGGAAGTTGGACCCGAGGTACGTGGGGCCGTTTTCGATTGTTGAGCGGATTGGGGTATCAGCCTACAGGCTGGCTTTGCCCGCAAATTTCCCTGGCGTACATGATGTCTTTCACGTCAGTCAGCTGCGAAAATGTGTGATAAATGGCAGGCAGGTATTGGATTCTGTGCCTCAGTTGGAGCCGAATCTTTCTTATGTGGAGGTGCCTGTCCGAATTTTGGATTCTCAAGTTCGGGTGTTGCGGAAGAAGACTATTCCTATGGTTAAAGTTTTATGGAGGAATCAGGATGTGGAGAGCGCGACTTGGGAGTTGGAGTCGGCTATGAGGGAGGCTCACCCTCGTCTGTTTCCCTGATCTTGTGTCTGGTATGCTCTGTTTTGTTCTTATTTATTTGTGGCTCTTTCCTGACTCCTTCTCTATCCTACGTTATAGGAGTGTTGTGAGTAAAGTTTCGAGGCGAAACTTTCTTTTAGGGGGGGTGGTTGTAACGCCCCCGGTTTTTCTGTGCTTTGTTTGATCTTTGGCTGGCGTTACGATGGCATATTTCCGGCTTTTTGCCGTTGTAGAGCGTGGTCTTAGCTCTTAGAGTTCCCTGTGTAGCCTGTTTGTAGCCTGTTAGCAAGATTCCCCAGCTAGCCGGAGTCTTTTGATGACTCGGTTGGGCCTCTTAGGGAATGCTTGTGTTTTGGCTTCAGGAGGTGTTATCCCGGGTTTTGTTCGTCAAATGTTAATTTCGACTTCGTAGTTGCGTTCGTAGCGTGGGTTTTTAGCTGCGGCGTGAATTTCGTCTTTTTTCCGAGAAGTTTCGGGTTTCGGGTTGTTTTGCTATTGAGTGTAAATAATTATTGATTTGTGGTTTGTTTATTATTAAAACTGGTATATATTTAGTCTTGGGTCAGTTTTAGGGCCCTTCTTATTCTTTTCCTGTTTCCTTGCTTGGTAGAAGCCGTCGCCCGTCGCCTGTACGAGAGGAAGAGCATCGCCGGCCTACCCTAGCCTTCGGACGCCGTTTTCCTGGAGTTTTTGCGGTCGGATTTTGGTTTCGAGAGTGGATCTGGACTGCCCTCGCCGGGATCTGCACTCTTTCTGCTCCTCAGCTAGTGCTCTGCGGCTAGATCCGAGAGTGGGGGACGCCGCCGGCCAAGCTTTTCTGGTATTGAGGCAAGTGATGTACCCTCATCCTTGCCTTAGTTGATCTTTGCCTTCTGTTGATTTAAATTTTTGTCTCTTTCTTGTTGGGATTTTATGTGTAAGCTAGGGCTTGTTCCCGATCATACCGTGGTTAGTGTAGAAGGTTCCAGTTAATCTCAGTTTTCCTGAGGGATTGTGTCTATTAGGGACAGATTTGGTTCGGTCTAGGTCGAGTAGTTACCATTGCCGATGGAGGTTGTACTCGAGAGAGAAGAGAGAATCCCCGTTCTCATTTTTGGTCGTTGCTGGATCTGGCTCCTGTAGCCAGGTGGGGTGTTGACACTGTTGTGTCGACACCGGCCAGTCTTGGTGTCGAGAGTTGGTGTCGACACCGGCCAATCGTGGTGTCGACACTTGGTGTCGACACCAGCAGCGGCAGTGTCGACACCATGTGTCGACACCGGCAGCAGTGGTGTCGACACTTGGTGTCGACACCAGCAGCTGCAGTGTCGACACCATGTGTCGACACCGGCAGCAGTGGTGTCGACACTTGGTGTCGACACCAGCAGCTGCAGTGTCGACACCATGTGTCGACACCGGCAGCAGTGGTGTCGACACTTGGTGTCGACACCAGCAGCTATAGTGTCGACACCGGCAGCGGTGGTGTCGACACTTGGTGTCGACACCAGCCGCGGCAGTGTCGACACATCATGTCGACACCGGTCGCTGTAGTGTCGACACTTGGTGTCGACACCGGCCGTGGTTGTGTCGACACCTTGTGTCGACACCGGCTTGTCGAGGTGTCGACACGTCATGTCGACACTGGTGCTGCGCTTGTTTTGGGGTCAGGTAGACTCGGGGTTGGTTCGGGTTAGGCGTGCAAGGCCGCGTCGGTGGGACCCGATGTTTTGCCTTGGGTTCGTGTGTTTCTTAGGATTGTTAGAATGACTTTTTCCCTAGGGGGGTGCTTTGGGTGGTCGGCTAATTTCTGCATGTCGACTCTTGGGTCGTAGCAGGTGGTGGAGTTTTGGTGGCCTCTAGAGGGGTGGTTTTATGTGGAGAGCTGTGGCCACCGCCTTTTGCCCCGGTTTGGGTTGGTGTGTGTGGGACCCTAAAGCTGCCACTGTTTGACCCCTTAGCCCTTTTTGGGGCTGATTCTAGTTATGCAATCAGACCCATGTTTGACCACTGCTACTTACCCACGTGTTAGGACTGTTAGTCCCTTTCCTGTTTATGCTTTCCTTTCTTTTGGCATATATATGTCTTGATGCTGTTGCAGGCTTTATTGGTAGGGCATGTTGGTTTTAATGCTCACCCTTGGTGTGCCCTGCGGTGTCTTAGACAGTACTCTTTTCTTGTTGTCTTTCCCTTTTTCTTTTTTTATAGCAGCTTGTTGCCGGGTTGGTAAACCCTTCATCTTATTGCTCATTAACCTATTGCTCTAATTACTTTTGATTGTTTCCTTGCTGAGGTGTTCTTTTCTTGAATGCCTCAGGTCCAGGTTGTAGCTTGTTCAGCGGCTAGTTCTTTAGAGGGGCTTGTTGGTGGCCTCTAGGGTAGCTGAGATTGCTGATCCCCGTTAATTGTGAGGTAGTTCTTTACTCTTCTGTATAGACATACATACTCGCCAGTGGGTTCGTGTCAGGTTGTTGGCGCCCACTGGTGGCTTTTTGTGATGCTGAATATGAATTTAAACTGCTGTGTTTGCCTATTTGAGGTTGGTTATTTGCTTCTGGGAAGGATTTATGCTAGGTTGCATGTTACATATTTTAAAACCTAAGAGTATTATTATATGTACCTCCATGCATAACATGTTTCTAAATCAAAGACACTACTTTTCCTCAACGTAAAATACTATTTTTCATACCTATTATATTCACCTTAGAGTCATGCAGGTATAAGTCGTCCCCCGGGGATACTTATGCTCATTTAGGGTGTCAAGTTAATTGAACCAAAGTATTTTCTGCTGCGTATAAATATAGTTTTAACTGTGGACTAGCTGATCCACCGAGCCGAGGGATACGGCCATTCAACATAACTGATTTTCTTTTATACTTAATTAACCATTTTCCTAAAAATCTAATGTTTGGGGTTTTGCCTGAGCGTGTGCAGTTATCCCCTGCACGACGTGGCATCACGGCGCGTGTTTTCTCCTACTCTGATACGATTTTTACCGTGGAGAGAATGCGGGTTGTGACAACACGCCCATCTGCTCAACCCGAGCAGGACACGCCCTGGGACACGCCCGTGTCCCAGGCCGTGCCACCCAATATCTTCCCATTCTGAAATTTGGGATGTTACAACCCTCCCCTCCTACAAGAAATTTCGTCCTCGAAATTCGTATACAGGAGGGAAACCAGCAACTGAACTGTTATAACATCACAATTTATGTTACAACAACATTTAGACTATACAACCACGTTGCCCCATTTGCAACCGAGCACTCAACAAGGCGAGCCGGGTTTGAGCTCAGAGGCCGCGGCTTGTCTCACCCAAGGCATTGCACAAACAAAACAAACATACAACACATACATACATTCCTAGCTTCCAACTGTGCACATGTAATCACGAACTTTATCAAGTGATCGAAAAACAAACACATCATCTAGCTATATCACAATCGAGTGATCACTTCCATATCACAAATGTGCACCAACATGTCAACATGTAACATGACATATTCACATCACCTTATACACCGCATTATTCACATCACTAAAGTGATACAAGTCGTTACTCTTATTTCCGCTCAGCCTCTCGATTTTGCATTTCTCGCGTAAGAGCCAAATTAAACACTCGAGGCTGAATTTCACCAATTGAGCTTTGCGGCTCTTGTACTTCCAAATTATGCAATCGAGGTTGCGTCCGGGATGCAGATGATTCGGCCACTGCTTTACCCTTGTCTTCATAAGACGCGCCTGTCTTTTTCTCACTTCTGGAAAGACCACCCCAACAATCACGGGCGATATGTCCCGGCTTTCCGCACTTAAAACATGTGCGTATTTCACTTCGTCCTTGCCCATAGGTTGCCCCAGACGAAACAGTAGATGGAGTTAGTTCAGTCCTAAACTTTTTCTTCTCTTGTCTCTTAAACTCCAACTGTTCTGACTGCAGAACTTTAAATTCCTATTTTTCCACCGCCAAGCTCCTCTTCTCTTGTACCCGCTTTAGATCTTTCTCCAACGCCCGGGCTGTATCTACCAACGCATGGAAGCCTTGGCTCACCGAACTCGGGAGTGCCAACCACAACTCGTCGCGCAATCCCTCATAAAACCGATTCGTCTTTCGTGCTTCCTCAGCGAAAGTAGTCCATGCATAACGCCCCAGTCTGGTGAACTCATGCAGGTAAGTATCAATATCCCGCTCACCCTGCACCAGACGTAGAAACTCATTCTCCATGGCAATCCGCTGTGATACTAGCACATACTTTGCCAGAAATAACTGTGAGAATTCTTCGATCAATACTTCTTCCAATCTTCGTCCCACCAAGTGATGCACTTCCACTTTGTCCCACCACAGCCGTGCATCACCTTCCAACAGAAATGTGGCTAAAGTCACTTTCTGTGCCTCCGCAGTCCTAAGTGCAGTCAGGATCCGCTTCACTCTTGCCAACCAATCTTCCGCCTGCATTGGGGAGATCGCCCCACCAAACGTAGGTGGATGAAAGTCCATAAACCGCTTCAACTGCTCATCTGTTCCTTGTTCTGCCATTACGACTTCAGCACACCCTTGCCTTGCACCAGGCCATACTGGCACCCCGGCAGGCCTTGTCTGTCCAGTAGGTTGTGCCTGTAACACCGCCAGCACCGTCTCAGTCACCACACGTATAGTCTCCGCCGAAGGAGGCATAGGCACTTCAACTGGTGTCTCACTCTCATCGGACCGCTGGGGCTCAGACTGCCCCGCACCACTCCTCGCCACCTATCAATGTACAAAACACCATTAATCATTAATGTCATAATGGTCATTATACATTGCCTACACACTCACATACTGTACGTGCATGAACCATATTCCTAGTGGACATTCGTGAGTTCAATTATGTTCTCTCCTCCCAAACAATCTAAACCTGGCTCTGATACCACTTTATAACGCCCCCACTCATCACATGGCATATAACGGTGGGTCCGGCCGGGGCCCCACGCCATATGTCACAGACAAACGATGAAATTACTGGTGGAAATTGAAAGATATGGTACCTAAACACCTAGAGGGGGGGTGAATAGGTGACCTAATCCTTTTCTAACTTTACTGGCAGCAAACAGTTTATTATCACAGATTTTTAACTTTTGCACAACAATCACAAAGTATTCACAGCATACACAGCACAATCACAGCACAACACAGTGGTTTATAGTGGTTCCCCAAGATATGGGTACATCCACTTTTCCCCTTCGCCTATCTAGCAGTGTACTAGATTCGGCCAAACTCCTCCACTGTCTCAGAACCCAAATTGGTTCCTACACCTCAGGCCCAAAGCCTTACAACTCAGCTTTGTCCCAAAGCCTACACTCAGCCAATCAAGGCCTACACTCAGCCAACCAAGGCCTACACTCAGCCAACAAGGCCTACACTCAGAGATCTCTATCTCCTACACTCAGGCTAACAAGCCCTACCCTCAGCCTTTATAAATACAGGCTTACAAATCACTCACATCCAAAGGATCCTACAAGTTAAAATGTATTACAACTAATAACTCTACAACTCAGAAATAAAAGAGGGGAGTTGAGAGTTTCTTGATGAGTTCTTGGAAGAACTCAGCTGGATTCACTCTGACTTAGCTTTTTTCAAAGCTTCTTGAGTAGAACTGAATAAGACTGAATCCTCCTGCAGTAGTTCCTTGACCTCTGCTACTTAAGATCCAGAATTGAATCTGAATCCTTCTTCTCAGCCTAGTTCCAGAGGCTGATTTCTTGGAAGGAGCCCTCTCTCTCCAACTTCTTAGATCTGCACTTGGACTGCAAGATCTTCTTGTGTTGATACTCTTGGTACCACTTCAATAATTTGTTTTTTCAACAAACTAAACTTTTTAACAATAATCTGATCCACAATTTCTGTAAACTGTAGATGCCTATTTATAGGCCTTCTTCATGGTAACCGGCTGGTCCAGTCCATAACTGACTTCTGATATCTCTGACAGGTGCTGTAGACTTGCTAGAACGACAGCTGTCAAGTCATCCAGTCATTTCTTGAAAATCTCTAACTGTCTGTAAGTGTCGAGACTTTCTGTCTTTAAGTGTCGACACTTATAGTCCAAGTGTCGACACATGTTGTGTAAGTGTCGACACAAGTCTACAAGGTGTCGACACATTTCCTTGTATGTCTCGACACAGATTCTTCTGCATGTGTCGACACTGAAATTGAGTGTCGACACAAGTACTTGTTCTTCTAGCTTTTGCTGAATTCTTCTAAGTGTCGACACATCTCCTTTGTGTCGACACAACTTCTTGTGTTGAATCTGTCAAGTGTCGACACTGCTTCTTGGTGTCGACACATAGTCTTCATTGTCGTTACTTGCTGAGTGTCGACACAGCTCCTTGTGTCGACACACCTTCTTCTTGTTGAGACTTCAGCTAAGTGTCGACACATTCCCTTAGTGTCGACACTTGTACTTAGAATATTTTTGTTGAACTTTCTGATCTTTGCTAAGTGTCGACACAGCTCCTTGTGTCGACACTTTCTTCAAGTGTAGAGTCTTTAGCTGAGTGTCGACACATTGTGTTGGGTGTCGACACTTACTTCATGTGTTGACTCTTCTGGTTGTGTGTCGACGCATTGTGTTGAGTGTCGACACTTGTACTTAGTCTCTGCAGACTTTTGCTGAGTGTCGACACAGCTCCAAGTGTCGACACTTTCTGGTGTAGACACAGCTTCACTGGGTGTCGACACAGCTCCTTGTGTCGACACATTCTGTCTGCACTTTTCTTCACTGAGTGTCGACACAGCTCCTTGTGTCGACACTTTTTGTCTGGTGTCGACTCTGCATCCCAGGTGTCGACACAATGACTCCAAGTGTCGACACTGCTTGTCTGGGTGTCGACACAAGCCTTCTTAAGTGTCGACACTTTCTCTCTGGGTGTCGACACATGGACTTAGAAACTTTTTGCTTTAGTCCAGTGATTACTTAACCTGCACAAGTAAACTCAACATACATCAAATACATTATGATGTATATCATTGAGTTGGGTGAGGCTTCTTCAAATCAGGTACATTTGACCAATGTACCCAACAATCTCCCCCTATTTGGAGAAGTCATAACCCTTAGTCAATGATATACACCATTCATAATTAAAAATTACAAAATGATGTAAAGCAGGATAATGTATAACAGGGTAAACATAACATGTATTAAATCACACATGTATACACACACATCAACACAGAACAATTTAAGAAATAGACATATTCACAGAACAAATATGAATTATATTGATCATATATTGTTCTAACATTTGTCTAATACACCTTCAATGGTTTACAAAAATGTTTTACATTTAAAAGATTATAAAATAATCTTTCAAGTAATTTCTTAATCTATTTTTGGTCTGGTTCTTTGATAACTATGCCTTTGCCAGGTTGGACTTGAGCTTTGACAGTGGCTTCAGCAGTTTCAGCAACAGCAGGCTTCTTGCCTTTTAGATCTTTCTGTTTGAGTGCTTCTGCCTTGATCTTCTGCCTCTCAAAGTAGTGATATGGCTTGGGGAAGTACTTGCTAGGCTCCACTGCAGTAGGAGGTAGCTTTCCCATCTTAGCCTTCCTTCTGAATTGAACAATGGCCTCTTGTCTTATTTCATGTTTTCTCCATTCAGCTTCAGAGAACCATTTGTTCCTGTCATGTGTATTGTCCTTGGCAGCTTTCCAGGCAGTTAAAATTATATTCCTAGAGGTAGGGCTCCACTGTTCAAAATCTGGCTTTTGTTCTGCTTGTTCCCTAAACCTCTTCTTGGACAACCTTGTCTCTTCCTCTTTTTGTAGAGCCTCTTGCATGGCTTCAGATATAGGTTGAACAACCTTTTCAATATGGACATTGTCCTTGCCCCCAGATGGGCTATACATTGTGCTCACATCTGCTTGAATCATTTCAAAGTCTGGAGGTGGATAAATGACCTTAGCTACCTCTGGTTGCTCACCTCCAAAATAAGCAGGTTAATGCCTGATTCAGCAACAACTTGGTCATCACACAGAGGAGGGTATCCAAGTGTAGCCCTGATGGAATTTGATATCCATTTTGCATGCTCAGAACTTGCCTTGACTAACACTCTCTCCCCTTTTATGACTTCTCTGGCCATATGGTCTCTGACATCATCCTTTTGAAATCTGATCTGACTATCCAAATACCTGATTTCATCTTTAAAGTAAGGTTTTAGCTTTTGAAGTTGTTCAGAGATGACCTTCTGGGAGGCTTGGATGGCAGTCTTTACAGCAGTAATTTTCTCTTGAAAGACTTTATCAAATTTAGCTTTAGCAGCATCAGTAGATGTAGAAGGTTCAGCAGCCTGATTCTTTAACTCAGAGACTATAGCATTATGGGATTCAGTCAAATTGTCATTCATTCTTAATTGATTTTCAAGAACATATCCTTGTTTCAATGCTATATCATCTACCTGTGCTTTTATCTGTTCCTGGTGTGTTGCCAAAAACACCACTGCATTTCCACCCTTGTGGAAGCAGTCGGTCATCTCCTTCTTGTTGAGATTCATCTCAAACCTTATAGATTTTATATCTTGGGCCAGATCAAATTGTAAAGTCTTCTGCCCTTCATCCACATAAGCCTCTATAGCCTTTCTTTGTTCATCAAGTTTTATCTGCATGGCAATCATTAAGGCACTATAATCAACAGTTGGGGCTTGTTGAATTATAGGCTGTGGGGCTATAGATTGCAGAGCTTTCTTGTAACTCTGACTTCTCCTTTTAAAAACATATAATTTCTTCTTCTTTGCCCTAGCACTCTCCTCATCTTCAGAGGCAGAAGTGCTGGCTATCTCAACCCTATCCTTAGGGCTTTGAGGTTTTTCAGTTTGCACATCAGGTGCCTTCTCATTTTCTGGCCTAATAGGCTCTTTCAGATCTTGTACTTGCTCCCCCTCAGCAGCAGCAGTATCTCTTCCAGCAGCTTCTTTGTCCATGTCAAAATCAACTTGATCTAGATTGAGAAATAGATCTTCCATGGTGAACTCTTGAGGTGATTGAGCTGGAGACATTCTTTGCTCTTCAACTACTGGAACAGCAGATGTGTCTTTGATAACAACATCTGGTTCTTGACTAGGCAGCTGAGTTTGCTGAGGAACATCAGACAAATCAGCATCTTCTATAAGATATTCTAAAATTTTTAGGTCAGTGAGTACCTCTTGGATGATGATGGTGGCTTGCTCACTGTCCAGTGTAGATGCTGCTTCTACAACTGGATGCTCCCCCTGGCTTTGATCCCTGGGGATGGAGCTAACTGGTGGTAGCTCCCCCTGGATCTCTGCATCAGCTGGAGGAGCAGGAGACTTCTCTACAGGCACTTCCTCTTGATCATCAGGAGTGAAAACAACATGTTCTTCACTCCCAGAACTGCTGGAGGACTCTTGTGGCACAGGAACTTTCTTCCTTTTCTTTTTGGGTGGACTGTCTTTCTCAGTAACTGTCTTCTTTAGGGTTGGCAATTCCTTGGACAACACCCTGACCCATCTAGAAAAGATCCTTAGATCCATCTTCCTCATATGATTTATTTTGCTACCTGCAGCTGCACTCATCACCTCTGGTATGGTACCAGCAAGGTAGAGACTAATGATCCTGCCCAGATTGGGCTTCTTCAAGCTCTCCTTAATCTTGTCAAATACTATGATTGACCAATCAGTTCTTAGATTAAAGATAATTCTTGTCATTACTCCAAACATATTGGCAGACACTCTGTCATGCCCTCCTGGCTTACTGAGTAAGACTTTTCCCACAATCTCAGACATGAATTTTCCTTGAGTATTCATGCCTTTCCTGTTAAAGACAGAACCTATTTTCATCTTTGGATCAAGACCACACCAGGTTAAAGCTTCCCTGGTCTTTGAAGCAGTAACCTCTTCTTCATCTTGAGTTCTTGGTAGCTGGAGCACCTTCCTCAGACTTTTAGGTGAAACCTTGACCTTAGTTCCATGAACTCTGGATTTGATTCTGTATCCAGAGTCATCTACTGCAGCTCCATTAAGGAATTCAAGCACTTCCTTCTTCCATATCTTAGTTGGTTCTGAAACTAAGTATTCCAACCCTGAATCGGTGACTAGGGTTACTACGGCCCTGATTTCTTGATCAGCATCGTCGAACGCGCCGCGCACAAGCTCATAGCCTTCGTTAATGTTCTCCTCAATCTTAGGTGCCATTAGGGTTTGTAGAATTTGTCTTCAGAAGAGAGAGGTGTCGACACAGTAGTTTTGGTCTCGAAACTTTGAAAGCGTGTCGACAAACAAAGACAGAACCCTATTTATACCTTTCTGATTTTAAAGATGAACAGGCGGGACAGCTAACTTAAAATGTGTCGACACTGGCAACAAGTGTCGACACTGACTTATAATGTCTCGACACATATGTGTCGACACAAGTTTAGTCAACAGATTTTATGTGTCGACACTTGATTATGTGTCGACACAACATAACTCGACACATTGTCGAGACTTTACTTAGAAAATTCTGAGTAAAACATAAGTGTCGACACCACATTGGATGTGTCGACACCTACTAGACATGTGTCGACACTAACATTCTGAAGTGTCGACACCAACATCCTAGATGTGTCGACACCTTTTTCCTGAAGTGTCGACACCACTATTCTGTGTCGACAAATACTTGTCTATGTGTCGACACCTTTTTACTTAGTCATTTTCAAATCTGTAAACTTACTCTAAGTTTATCATTCCTAGTTCAATTTTGAATCTATTGAACTTAGCTTCTTCTAGTGGCTTAGTAAACATATCAGCTACTTGTTCATATGTTTTAACATATTCTAATAAAATATCTTCTCTTTCTACATGCTCCCTAAGAAAATGATATTTAATTTCAATATATTTTGTCCTACTATGGGATACAGGGTTATTAGCTATTGAAATAGCACTTGTAGAATCACAGAAAAGTGGAGTTCTACTTACCTGAAATCCATAGTCCTCTAGCTGATGTTGAATCCACAGAAGTTGAGCACAGCAACTTCCTACAGCCACATACTCTGACTCTGCTGTGGAGATAGCCACATTGGTTTGCTTTTTGCTACTCCATGAAATTAGTCTCCCACCTAGGAATTGACAGGTTCCAGTAGTGCTCTTTCTATCCTCTTTGCATCCTGCAAAGTCTGCATCTGAATAACCTGTTAGATCAAAGTCTCCATTCCTAGGGTACCAGAGGCCTAGATAGGGAGTGCCCTTTAGATATCTCAATATTCTCTTGACTGCAGTCAAGTGAGACTCTTTAGTGCAGGCTTGATACCTTGCACAAACACATGTAGCATACATGATGTCTGGTCTACTAGCAGTCAAGTATAATAGGGAGCCAACTATCCCTCTATACAAGGTTTCATCTACAGGTTTCCCTGCATCATCCTTACTAAGAGACATACTTGACCCCATAAGAGTCTTCATGGTGCTGGATGAATCCATACCATACTTCCTTATGAGTTCTAGGGTGAACTTGGACTGACAAATGGACAAACCATTTTCAGTCTGTTTAACTTGGATACCTAAGAAAAACTTCAGCTCTCCCATACTACTCATCTCAAACTGACCTTGCATAAGTTTTGCAAACTTTTTGCAAAGGCTGCTTTCAGTAGACCCAAATATTATGTCATCTACATATATTTGGACTAGTATGACTTTGCCTCTAGATTCCCTAAGGAATAGAGTCTTATCTATTTTCCCCCTTGAGAACTTATTCTCAATGAGGAAACTAGATAGGGTTTCATACCAAGCCCTAGGGGCTTGCTTTAACCCATATAAAGCTTTCCTAAGTCTATAGACATAATGAGGTAGAGTTGGATCAACAAAACCTGCAGGCTGTTCCACATAGACTTCTTCCTTAAGATTACCATTCAGGAATGCTGACTTGACATCCATTTGGTATACCTTGAATCCTTGATAGGTTGCATAGGCCAAGAACATCCTTATGGCTTCCAGTCTGGCTACTGGAGCAAAGGTTTGATCAAAGTCAATACCTTCTTCTTGCCTATATCCTTTAGCAACCAGTCTTGCTTTATTCTTAATGATGACCCCTTGTTCGTCCATCTTATTCCTGTAGATCCACTTAGTTCCTATTACATTGTGGTCTTTAGGTTTAGGAACTAGTTCCCAAACCTTGCACCTCTTGAACTGATTAAGCTCTTCTTGCATTGCTTCAGTCCATTGTGGATCTTGTATTGCTTCTTCAAACTTTTTAGGTTCCACTTGTGACAGAAAGCTGGAGTAGATTGCTGCATTCATGTTTCTACTCCTGGTTTGTACTCCTTGTCTTGGATCTCCAATAATCAGCTCTACTAGATGATCTTTAAGATGCCTGTAAGCTGGAGGCATCCTAACTTCTGGTTGAACCACTTCAGCATCTGCATCATGCTGTATACCTTGTATTTCTTCAGCAACTAGCACATGTAGTTCTCCCCCTGGACAACAGCTACTCTCCTCTCCTTGCTGTCTTGTAGCAGGTACTTCTTCGAGAGTAAGCTTGTCCATTTTCTTTGTTAAACATGTGGGGCTGCATACAGAATTAGACAACTCATTGTTAATAAGCTTAGTCTCATCAAAAACTACATGCACAGATTCTTCTACAACTTGTGTAGACAAGTTGTAGACTCTATAAGCCTTACTATTATTGTTGTACCCAACAAAAATTCCCTCTTGGGACTTGGCAGCAAACTTAGTTAAGTAAGACTTCTCATTGTTAAGTATGAAGCATTTACAACCAAAGATCCTAAAATAGGATAGGTTTGGTTTCCTGCCTTTCACTACTTTATAGGGGGTCTTGTTTAGCCCTTTAGTGATGGTAGCCCTATTTATAACATGGCATGCAGTGTTAACTGCTTCAGCCCAGAAATACTCAGGCAGTGATGTATCACTTAGTAGGGTTCTACCAACCTCTATCAAGGTCCTATTCTTTCTCTCAGCAATGTCATTTTGCTGAGGTGTTCTAGGTGAAGAGAATTCTTGAAATAACCCAAAGTCTTCACATAGTTTTGTCATGCTTTCAGACTGAAACTCAGTACCATGGTCACTTCTAATTTTGACCACAGTACTATTTAGTTCATTCTGAATTTGCTTGACAAAGCTGTAGAAGACACTAGGTGTTTCAGATTTCTGTCTTAAGAAGAACACCCAGGAAAACCTTGAGTAGTCATCTACAACTACAAGGGTATAGACCTTCCTACCTAAGCTGTGAACTGGCATTGGACCAAAAAGATCCAAATGCAAGAGGTACAAACACCTCACAGCATCTTTGTTTTCTATGCTTTTAAAGGTGGATTTAGTCTGCTTGCCCTTTTGACAAGCTGAGCAAATACCATCTTTGACACACTTAACTTGAGGACCATTCCTCACTAACTCTTTGCTAAAGAGTTTGCTAATAGTCTTGTAGTTAAGATGGGCTAGCCTCTTGTGCCATTTGACACAATGAGAGACTGTCTCATCAGCTACAAGACAAACTGGAGAACCATTGTTCTCAATCATAATGTTTAGGCAGTAGACATTCCTCTTCCTATAACCTGTCAAAATGATCTCTTGATCACTTGACCTCTTGATATGACAACCATTTTTAACAAATGAGATGTCATACCCTACATCACTTAATTGACTTATACTTATTAGGTTGTGTTTCAACCCTTTAACATAAGCCACTTGAGTAATGGTAACTAAGTTTGTAGAAATGTTACCAAATCCTTTGATGATTCCTTTTTCAGAACCACCAAAGGTTACTTTTGGACCATCTTTTACTGGAATGTAGTCCTTTAGTAATCTTCTTGTTCCAGTCATATGTCTGGAACATCCACTGTCCAAGTATCATGTTGGGTTATGGCCACTTGGACTTACCTGCAAAACAGATTTAATGAACCTTAGAACCCAAAGAAGTCTTGGGTCCTTGGTACATGTTAGTCTGCAATCTGACAAAACTACCTACTGGCTTTCCACCAGGTAGCTTGCTACTCACCTTGGCACTGACATTGTGCCAACAGTCCACTGCAAAATGGCCAATCTTGCCACAACACCAACATTCAAACTTGTTGTACATTTGCTTAGGTACTGCCTTGGCTGTCTTGTCTACAGCAGGCTTGTTGAATGTTGGGGCTTTGCCCTTGGACTTAGACTTGGACTGCTCAGTCCTTACAGGTCTAATAAAGCCCAGCCCAGCCTTGCCTTTATGATGAACAAAATCATCAATTAAAGGTAACACTGACTTAGGTTTAGAAAACCTAGCAACTAAGTCCTTCTCCTTCTGAAGATTGATCTCCAGATTCTTAATTTGATCATTCTTAAATGATATAGTACCCATCTGAATCACTGTTATGTGTTTCAGCCTAGCTATCTCATTCAACTTTTGATCAAACTGCTTCTCAAAATTTGTTGCACCAGCTTTAAGTTCAGCAATTTCCTTTGCCTGACTTTTGACTAGGGATTTGCTTTTCTTGTAAGCTTGCAACAGCACCTTATATTCATCTATAAGTTGATGAATATCATCCTCAGACTCAGATACACTTTCATCACTTGATGAAGATGAATCTGATTCTGAACTAGAACAAAAAACTGAATTTAAACTTGAACTTTGTACCTGACTGGGCATTGACAACAAGTTATTTTGACACTCTCTGTCAAAGCCATTAGCCCTTGGCATTGACTGTCTTCTTGTTCATAGATAGACTCCATTAACTGCATGAATTCTTCCTCTTCTTCTTCAGCAAACAGCCCTATGTAGGCTTCAGCATCAGACTCAGATTCTGAAGAAGAAATGTCTGATAGAGTCTTCTCCTTCTTGGCTACTAAAGACTTTTCCTTCTTGCCTTTGAAGTGAGTCTTTTTCCTGTCACCAGATTCTTTTCTCTTCTCTGGACAATCTGCAATAACATGGCCCTGTCTATTGCAGCAGTAGCATACTATCTTAGATCCAGTTGCCTTGCTTGACTTTGTCCTCTTCCTGTCTTTCTTTGAAGGCTTTTTCTCCTGATAAAAGACTTCCTTTCTCTTTGAAGAAGAAGGTCTTGACCTCCACTATTTCTTCTTCAAGAATTTCTGAAAGTGCCTAGTGAAGGCAGCAAAGTCTTCATCACTTTCACTACTCTCACTCTTTGTGCTGACTGACTCATCAGACTCTGAATCAACTACCTCTGGAGGTGGAGTTGATGACTTATTCCTGCACTTTTTGGGAACTTCTGTTTTGAAAGCAACTGATCTTTCCTTGTGTTCAATCCTTGTTGATTTCTCCTCCTCTTTCCTCACTGTCAATTGCATCTCATATGACAATAACTTGCCAAACAGTGTAGGAGGAGGAATTTCCCCCAACTTAGCCATTTCTCTTATGGCACAGATCTTTGTGTCCCAATCTTTGGTTAGGGACCTTAAGAACTTATCATTTAGTTCATAGTTACTGAACTCTCTTCCATAAGACATGAGTTCATTAACTATTCTGTAGAACTTCTTGTACCACTCAGTTATGCTATCACCTTTACCTTGTCTAAAGCTCTCATACTCCTGATTTAGCAAGGATTTTATATCTTGCCTGACTTCTTCAGATCCTTCCATATACACTATAAGAGTGTCCCACATCTCCTTGACTGTCTTACAGTGTATAAGATTCTGAAAAGTTGCATCATCTATGTCACTTACAATAATGTTTTGTGCCCTCTTGTCCATTGTAGCTAGGACAATCTCATCCTTAGTCATCTCAGAGAAATCTTTGGAGTTCTCTGATTTGCATCCAAACTGAAATCTTCATTGGCACATAAGGCCCTTCCTTTACTGTGATGTAGATTCTAGGGTCAGAGGCTTCCATAAATAGCCTTACCCTTTCCTTCCAGATCCCAAAGATCTCTTTCCTGCATATGGGTAATTTCATGGAACCCAATTTCTTGTGATTCTCAGAAGAACCCATGTTTCTTGATTTTCTTGAATTTCTTGAAACTGTGTTTTGTCTTATACTGAATCTGCCAACAGGATCTCCTCAGACTGTTAGTCCTTTTTGAGTAACCTCGCTCTGATACCACTTGAAAGATATGGTACATAAACACCTAGAGGGGGGGGGGGGTGAATAGGTGACCTATCCTTTTCTAACTTTACTGGCAGCAAACAGTTTATTATCACAGATTTTTAACTTTTGCACAGCAATCACAAAGTATTCACAGTATACACAGCACAATCACAGCACAACACAGTGGTTTATAGTGGTTCCCCAAGATATGGGTACAAGTATCATGTTGGGTTATGGCCACTTGGACTTACCTGCAAAACAGATTTAATGAACCTTAGACCAAAGAAGTCTGGGTCCTTGGTACATGTTAGTCTGCAATCTGACAAAACTACCTACTGGCTTTCCACCAGGTAGCTTGCTACTCACCTTGGCACTGACATTGTGCCAACAGTCCACTGCAAAATGGCCAATCTTGCCACAACACCAACATTCAAACTTGTTGTCAAAGCCATTAGCCCTTGGCATTGACTGTCTTCTTGTTCATAGATAGACTCCATTAACTGCATGAATTCTTCTCTGTCAAAACTTGTTGATTTCTCCTCCTCTTTCCTCACTGTCAATTGCATCTCATATGACAATAACTTGCCAAACAGTGTAGGAGGAGGAATTTCCCCCAACTTAGCCATTTCTCTTATGGCACAGATCTTTGTGTCCAATCTTTGGTTAGGGACCTAAGAACTTATCATTTAGTTCATAGTTACTGAACTCTCTTCCATAAGACATGAGTTCATTAACTATTCTGTAGAACTTCTTGTACCACTCAGTTATGCTATCACCTTTACCTTGTCTAAAGCTCTCATACTCCTGATTTAGCAAGGATTTTATATCTTGCCTGACTTCTTCAGATCCTTCATATACACTATAAGAGTGTCCCACATCTCCTTGACTGTCTTACAGTGTATAAGATTCTGAAAAGTTGCATCATCTATGTCACTTACAATAATGTTTTGTGCCCTCTTGTCCATTGTAGCTAGGACAATCTCATCCTTAGTCATCTCAGAGAAATCCTTTGGAGTTCTCTGATTTGCATCCAAAACTGAAATCTTCATTGGCACATAAGGCCCTTCCTTTACTGTGATGTAGATTCTAGGGTCAGAGGCTTCCATAAATAGCCTTACCCTTTCCTTCCAGATCCCAAAGATCTCTTTCCTGCATATGGGTAATTTCATGGAACCCAATTTCTTGTGATTCTCAGAAGAACCCATGTTTCTTGATTTTCTTGAATTTCTTGAAACTGTGTTTTGTCTTATACTGAATCTGCCAAACAGGATCTCCTCAGACTGTTAGTCCTTTTTGAGTAACCTCGCTCTGATACCACTTGAAAGATATGGTACATAAACACCTAGAGGGGGGGGGGGTGAATAGGTGACCTAATCCTTTTCTAACTTTACTGGCAGCAAACAGTTTATTATCACAGATTTTTAACTTTTGCACAGCAATCACAAAGTATTCACAGTATACACAGCACAATCACAGCACAACACAGTGGTTTATAGTGGTTCCCCAAGATATGGGTACATCCACTTTCCCCCTTCGCCTATCTAGCAGTGTACTAGATTCGGCCAAACTCCTCCACTGTCTCAGAACCCAAATTGGTTCCTACACCTCAGGCCCAAAGCCTTACAACTCAGCTTTATCCCAAAGCCTACACTCAGCCAATCAAGGCCTACACTCAGCCAACCAAGGCCTACACTCAGCCAACAAGGCCTACACTCAGAGATCTCTATCTCCTACACTCAGGCTAACAAGCCCTACCCTCAGCCTTTATAAATACAGGCTTACAAATCACTCAGATCTAAAGGATCCTACAAGTTAAAATGTATTACAAATAATAACTCTACAACTCAGAAATAAAAGAGGGGAGTTGAGAGTTTCTTGATGAGTTCTTGGAAGAACTCAGCTGGATTCACTCTGACTTAGCTTTCTTCAAAGCTTCTTGAGTAGAACTGAATAAGACTGAATCCTCCTGCAGTAGTTCCTTGACCTCTGCTACTTAAGATCCAGAATTGAATCTGAATCCTTCTTCTCAGCCTAGTTCCAGAGGTTGATTTCTTGGAAGGAGCCCTCTCTCTCCAACTTCTTAGATCTGCACTTGGACTGCAAGATCTTCTTGTGTTGATACTCTTGGTACCACTTCAATAATTTGTTTTTTCAACAAACTAAACTTTTTAACAATAATCTGATCCACAATTTCTGTAAACTGTAGATGCCTATTTATAGGCCTTCTTCATGGTAACCAGCTGGTCCGGTCCATAACTGACTTCTGATATCTCTGACAGGTGCTGTAGACTGGCTAGAACGGCAGCTGTCAAGTCATCCAGTCATTTCTTGAAATCTCTAACTGTCTGTAAGTGTCGAGACTTTCTGTCTTTAAGTGTCGACACTTATAGTCCAAGTGTCGACACATGTTGTGTAAGTGTCGACACAAGTCTACAAGGTGTCGACACATTTCCTTGTATGTCTCGACACAGATTCTTCTGCATGTGTCGACACTGAAATTGAGTGTCGACACAAGTACTTGTTCTTCTAGCTTTTGCTGAATTCTTCTAAGTGTCGACACATCTCCTTTGTGTCGACACAACTTCTTGTGTTGAATCTGTCAAGTGTCGACACTGCTTCTTGGTGTCGACACATAGTCTTCATTGTCGTTACTTGCTGAGTGTCGACACAGCTCCTTGTGTCGACACACCTTCTTCTTGTTGAGACTTCAGCTAAGTGTCGACACATTCCCTTAGTGTCGACACTTGTACTTAGAATATTTTTGTTGAACTTTCTGATCTTTGCTAAGTGTCGACACAGCTCCTTGTGTCGACACTTTCTTCAAGTGTAGAGTCTTTAGCTGAGTGTCGACACATTGTGCTGGGTGTCGACACTTACTTCATGTGTTGACTCTTCTGGTTGTGTGTCGACGCATTGTGTTGAGTGTCGACACTTGTACTTAGTCTCTGCAGACTTTTGCTGAGTGTCGACACAGCTCCAAGTGTCGACACTTTCTGGTGTAGACACAGCTTCACTGGGTGTCGACACAGCTCCTTGTGTCGACACATTCTGTCTGCACTTTTCTTCACTGAGTGTCGACACAGCTCCTTGTGTCGACACTTTTTGTCTGGTGTCGACACTGCATCCCAGGTGTCGACACAATGACTCCAAGTGTCGACACTGCTTGTCTGGGTGTCGACACAAGCCTTCTTAAGTGTCGACACTTTCTCTCTGGGTGTCGACACATGGACTTAGAAACTTTTTGCTTTAGTCCAGTGATTACTTAACCTGCACAAGTAAACTCAACATACATCAAATACATTATGATGTATATCATTGAGTTGGGTGAGGCTTCTTCAAATCAGGTACATTTGACCAATGTACCCAACAGAAATCAAAATCTACTCGCATCCTAACTCAATACATTCTAGCGCAGCATTTTCAGTTACCATGAACTCAACTCAGAGAATGTCCACTCCTATATAAATGCCACATTTATATATCAAAACCAGGAATGTATACAACTCACACACACTGGCCTTAAGGCCTTACAGATTTCTCTTCACACAAATACATTTTCGTACATCGGCACGCAGGCCGGCCACACATGAAATCCAACCATGATTCGCACGACCTTCAAGGACCTTTAGCAGCAAACCTCCATTCCACTAAAGCAAATTAATTCAAGCATCAACACCTGCAATTAGCCATCCAATCCAAAGCGGAAAACAATGTAACGGTCAGCTTTAGCTGACCACTTATAATGACCATATCCCTTACCCGGGGCAGTGGTTCCTTCCCTGTATGCATTGCCATCTCATAATCATTTCAATCTAGCAAATCTACCAATCACATTCACATCACAAATGTCGGTATCCACCAGACGCTCCATGCACTCAGGGCACCTTACAGTGTACCAGACTCCGTAGCAACACCACCGATTAGAGGTTATTAACATGTTGGTTGGCTAGTCCTAGTCCAACAGCACGCAGACCGACGACATTCCGCCCAGACCACTCAGAGGTGAGAACCTCACGACAATCTTGAGCATTATAAAAATCGATCCACCATTACGGTGCAGCAAGTAGGATCTGCCTCACTTCCTCCCACACCTTGCCAGTAATCGACCTCTCCACCAGGAGCAGGTTGGCCTTTCCCGTTGCCCAATCCGTCAGTAGCGCAGTACTAGACGCAGGCCGACCTTCCCTCCTGAGTAGCCACAAGTAGCGCCCATCGCGCTCACATCACAAGGATGCGTAAGCCCCACCGCGCTTACACGTCCAATTCATATGCATCCAATACACAAAGCACATATTTCATAGCATTAAATCTACGGAGTCTTCTCCGGTTTACCCATGATCATCACTAATCCAGATTACCAGTCCAGATGGGCTTCACACAACATGCCTATACCGTACTTCACACTTCTAGCTCTAAATGCAAACTCAACCAAGGAATCACTTCTGAAATCCACCTCTTGGTGGAGGATTCCACGCACATGCATAAAGAGAGGACTTCGATGTCCAAGAAGGAGATCGTTACCCTTGAAGATCGCTTCGGCGCCATGAAGTAGCCGTATGGAAGTCACCGCCTCGGCTTTGCCTTCACGAAACCGCTCTCGGATCTTCAATCCGCACTCCACAGCTCCTTCAGCAGCTGGTTCTCTTTCCTCCTTCCTTCCCTTGTTCTCCCTTTCTCTTTCTCTCTCTCTCTCTTGAAATGATAAGAAGAAGAAGGAGAATGAAAAATGAGGGAAGAAACCTCATTCTCGGCCCCTTAAAACCACCGGGAAGAGTTCTGGACCATTAGATCTAGAACAAGGAAATGAACGGCCAAAAATGCTGACAAAAACACTTTTCTGGCCTGACACACCCTGTGACACGCCCGTGTCATAGGGCGTATACCTTAAGCAGCACACAAATCGACCTATCCAAACTTATCCACGACAAGGTGCCACGACCATGTCACGCCCGTGTCAGCCTAGTCACGCCCGTGACACGGGGCGTGTAACCCACTCGAGACCTACTCGAGAGGACTTACTCGAGAGAAAACCAACTACTCAAGTACCCAGATAGGACACGGCCGTGTCACAGGGATGACACGCCCGTGTCACCCCCTCTTACTCGAGTACTTTTCCACCTACTCAAGTACATTTCGACCTACACGAGAACTACTCGAGTATGAGCGGGACATGCCCTATGACACGCCCGTGTCACAGGTTGTGTACCCTCTTTCTCGAGTATTCATCGACCTTAACTACTCGAGAGAAAATCGTCGAGTAGGGGAGGACATGCCCTAGGTCACGCCCCCTGACACGCCCGTGTCACAGGCGTGTACCTCCCGAAAATTCGTGGAACGAATTTCGTCGACCACGCGCCCATCTGCTCAACCCGAGCAGGACACGCCCTGGGACACGCCCGTGTCCTAGGCCGTGTCACCTAATATCTTCCGATTCTGAAATTTGGGCTATTACAGGTGCCTTATCAAGGCGGCGTGTGTTCGAATCCCCACGTTTGCAAAAACCCGCTGTGCCGCGAAATAGGACGGAGATGGGTTTGGGTGGCACAGACTGCAATCCTGTAGCGGGGCACCGAAGCGAGACAAGATGCACTGTTACGCAGCGGGCCTCTGAGCTCTAAACTGTGACGTTACATAAAAGTGCACTTTTTTGTAATGACCCGGGAGGACCACGACATCACCCGACCCACCAGCAACCCAAGGTTCAGGGTCAGAGGCCCACTGCGTAACAGTGCAGCATGCCCGCCGCAAGGCGCGATGGTGGTACAGCCGGAATCTAAAAGGCCTGCAGGCCGTACACCTCAACCCATCTCTGTGACTGTTTCTCACCACGGAAGGTTGTTGCCACGGGGTTTCGAACCCGCAACCTTGATAAGACCCTCCTGCAAACAGGGCTCACCACCAACTGAGCTGCAGCTCAGTTGGTGGTGAGCCCTGTTTGCAGGAGGGTCTTATCAAGGTTGCGGGTTCGAAACCCCGTGGCAACAACCTTCCGTGGTGAGAAACAGTCACGGAGATGGGTTGGGGTGTACGGCCTGCAGGACTTGTAGATTTCGGTTGTACCACTGTGGCGCCTTGGGGCGGGCATGCTGCACTGTTATGCAGTGGGCCTCTGACCCTCAACCTTGGGCTGCTGGTGGGTCGGGCGATGTCGTGGTCCTCCTGGGTCATTACACACGACCCCTTATGATGGTACTCACATGGAAGATCATGACCCTATTGATGAGTTTTATGATGACCCCCTATTGAGCCTCCCGACGAGCCGCTACATCCTGGTGAGGATACGATTCAGGTGAGACGCTCATTTATGAGCTTTGAGTTATTGGTGTCTCTTTCGCTATCATCTATAGCCATGCTCTAGAGAATTGATCTTGCGTGGAGCATAACATATGTAGGGCCTTCCTTGAGTACGCTTGAGCATACTCATATTTTGAGGGCCTACCTTATGACGCATTGTACTATCAATGAGTTTTGGGAGGTATCACATGCTGTCCCACCAGATAAGCTCTTTCTTTTCAGGAACACGCACCACACTCGAGAATCACGTCTTCTAGTCAGTGTGCACGATCTTCATTCAGGTGGTTGCCTCATTCACGATGACTTCTCGTACACACCTCCTGGTGATCCCCTGATGTGTCACATTCCCTGAGAGACATTTGGCTCTTTAAGAGCACGTATTTGAGTATAGTTGTCTCTCACGATCATCTGAGCACTCGTCACACACAGGATGAGTTTTTCTACACTCCACCGAGAGAGCCCCCTGATAGGCCACCATATTTTAGAGACATCCCGGTCATTATTAGGCTTTCCTATAGTAGGTACGTTGTGTCAGTCATGTGTCATTTGCATTATTTGCATGAGTCTGTTGAGTCGTTTCGTCATCTTTTGCATGAGTCTGTTGTGTTGTCTGTTCATCATTTGCATGTGTGTCATGAGTCGAATAATCCATATTGGTAATAAATCTTGTAAATCACATGCAGATGTTCATTGGCAAGTGCAAGTACTTCATGAAGGCGATCGGGTGATGGTAAGAATCTGCATTGTGAGGCTCCGTGTGAGGCTAATGGCTCCCTGGTCAGTCCTGAGACGCATCAGGACAAATGCTTATGAGCTGGACATCCCCGCGAGCATGGGTACCCATACTGTGTTCAAAGTCGAGTACCTGATGTCATACTTTGCACCTCACAAGTTTTCGAGACCACATCTTGGTGTCCCTCCCGAGCCTTTACCACCGTTTTTACCACCCACCACTCAGTCTACCCTCGATCCCTTCCCCCACTTTCATTGCCTCGTGCTCAGCCCATTTCTGACCCTCACTTACCGGGATCCTGTCCTCAATGGTTCCACCATTGGCACCTCAGATCCCACCGGATCCTTCTGTTACTATGTTGAGAGATGAGATTATCACTGAGATCTTTACGCATGAGTCCGTCCCCTCCACAGACGGTCTTGTGTGTCACTACGTGGTTTGCGGGCGCGGACAATCCTTTATTGACGACACCTGGATGCTACCAGCGGAGCTTGATCGACTCACCCTGGACTTCGATTTCAGTATGACCGTCTCCATTCATTGGAGATGGAAGCTTTTCAGTCTGGAGGGGTTGATTGGCGAGGACACTTTTCCAGCGACGACACTTGGGTGACCTCCGGTGGACCTCTTCAAGCTTTACCTGGCATGCAATGAGAGAATTCTGATCCTTATTCATCGGGAGATGAATTCTTTCAAGCCGGAGAGAGTGATGCGGAGCAGAGACGAGGATGAGCTTTGAGCCCATTTGGAGCTGATTTGGAGACTTACCATATATGTCGTGCCCAGATCGACGATCCGACTCCGTGGATGCGTCCGGATTCGCGTTGCAAATCAATTTCATATACAGCTTTGTACATTTCGTATTCTATTTCATGTAATTTTGGCCCCAAGACCAACGACCAATCATAGCCGTTGATTCCGGGCGCCCTAATTTTTATTTCTTATAAATAGATGGTTTAGGGCTGCCGTCATTTCTCATTGCTGAATGTTTGGAGAAGAGAGTGTCTTCCTTCATTCCAGTGATCTCCTTCGCGGTGCCGACTCCGTGGAACCCCTTGGTGACGACTCCTTGGGTAAGGTCTTCTATCTTTGTGTTTTTCTCCTCCCCCCACCCTCCAACTTTCCTAATTTGTTGTGCCCTCCAGCCACCGTAACTGCAGAAATTTTCTCCCTCCTGTTCACCGTTGCCAACCTACCGAACACCCCCCTTCAGCCGGCCCAATTCCCTCCAGAGCCCCGTGAAAGCCCCTCACTCCCTACCGCCGTCTCCCCTATAACCCCTTGGCTGTTTTCCCCCAAAAACAGTTGAAATCTCAGCTGTTCCAACCAAATCCAGCCACCATGCCTATTCTCGTTTGCCTCCATCACCCTCATCCCGTGGATCCACCTCAAAACAGCCACCCAACGATAAATTTGTCCAGATCTAGGTATTTTAGCCCGGTTCCAGCCACCCCCTGCCCCGATCCAACCTTCCTAATCCCCAACCAGCCCTCCCCTTACCCGATTCGGTCCACCAACCACCGAAATCCCTCTTTGAGCCATCCAATATTCAAATCTATTTCATTGGCAGCAACCCTCATATTTTGTGGTGTTTTTGTGTTGGTATTCAGTTGCAAAACATTGTTATGGTATTGTTATTTGATACTTGTTTGAGATTATTTTTATTATGTTATTTGCTCCTTGAAAATATCTAACTGTAGGAAAAGTTTATTCGCCGCGTGCTCTTGTTTTGGTCCTCCACGCGGAGGAAAAGCCTAATCTTGCTTTTGCCCAAATAAATTTTTTTTTGCCTTGTCGTGGATTTATTTTGCGTGTGATGTTTTATTTATTATCCAATTGTGATCTAACCGTCAGATTTACATAGCATGTAGGGTTAGGTCGCAGATTTCCCGCCGCCTATAGATTCGTCCTGCGTCAATTTTAGTTTAAGATAATGCAATTTTGTGGTGTAAACATCATTTTCTTCTCCATTAGAATAATCTTTTGAAGCCTTCATCACATTTACTTTCCACTTCATAGATAACCAAATAAATCATGTTTAATTTATACACAGATGGATGGCATAACCCGATCGTCATGATGATGATCCGAAGAAAGATAACTTATGCTCGCATGAAAACTTTATGTAGTATGATTATTACCACCATAATACAAAATACTAGATGAAATGCTTCGATGCAAAATGTTAAGGCATCTGTAGACTGTTACAAATCTAGTTGAACCTTAGAGGTTTTAAACGAGTTGCGCACACTAAATTAAACACTCCGATCATCTTAGTTGGGCATTAATAGGCCTTATGCGAGTTGTTCACAATATAATTGATTTAGAGGAGTGAGCCTAAGACTAATTACTGATATACAATAACTCTTAACCAAACGAAATGAAAACATATAAAATTTAAAGAAAATGACAAAACTGAAGACATGAATATTGAAGTAAGAAACGATAATGGTTCTTTTATGTCATTTGACATCTCTTTCAATACAAGTGTGCAATTCATAGATTGCTTTACTTATATCATATAAACTAATAGACTGTTTCCCTACACTATATAAAAAGGATATGCCATGTTTTTTTTATAATTGTTTTGCTTGTACAATAGTTAAAAGAAATAAATTTCCTCGCTTAGTCTTTTATTTAAAGACTAATCATTTTTATTATAATGTTTTAGGAATTAAACCTAAACTAGAATAAAATGACGTTTTATCGTTTATTGTATCAAAGAAAAGTAGGAAATATTGAAGTGGCCAAAGCTTGTGAGAGTTGTTGCCGTGATAAAGAGCGCCCACAGGCGGATCCAAGCTTAGGCACGCTCGGGCACGTGCCCGAGCGGTTTTTATCGCAAACCTAGGTCAGTTCCATCGCTCCATCCCGCTGCTCCTGCGCTCCATCCCGCTGCTCCTGCTTCCCACGACCCGATCCCGTCGCCGCTCGGCCCGCTGCGTTCTGTGCCCTACCGACAGCTACCGTGCCCGTCGCCGCTCCCTGCTCCGGCGGATCCTGCTCCTCCTGCTTCCCAGGACCCGATCCCGTCCACTGTGGTACTTTTCGTCTTCTTCTTCTTCTTCTTCTTCTCTTCCTTCTTCTTCTTCTTCTTCTTCTTCTTCTGCTTCTTCTTCTTCTGCTTCTTCGTCTTCTTCTTCTTCTTCTTCTTCTTCTTCTTCTTCGTCTTCTTCTTCTTCTTCTTCTTCGTCTTCTTCTTCTTCTTCGTCTTCTTCTTCTTCTTCTGCAAGTTGTGAAATCTGTGAAATCTGTTGTGATATTGAAATTTGTAAAATCTGTTGTGAAACACTGAAACATTCATTTACATACATGGAAATCTGTGAAATCTGGACTGAAATTGCAGTCCAGATTTTACAAAAATCTGGACTGAAATTTCAGTCCAGATTTCTGTTATCTGACCAAGTACAGAGATAGAACTAATGAATATTTTTTGCACTATTTAAAATCACCACTTTCCTACACTCTCGGAGCTATTTTCATGCTTCTTTGTTATCAGACCAGGTACAAAGATAGAACTAATGAACCGTTCTAGGAATGCTTCATTTTCTATCATCTCTGAAATTCATATTTCCTTCGACTCTTGTTATCTGATTTATATATTCCACAATTCTTGTTATACCTAAGTTTTTCAAGACAGATGACAACCATCATTAGCTCATTATCTATATCAAGCCTCTTTTATTTTTTTCACAATGAGTTGAATTTAATATTCATAGTGATGATAAATGCTAATCAATTTTATCTTATATAACGTGTATTAATTATCAAATTTTATTTGTAGATTCTAATTGTGTAGTTAAAGTTTAATGGCTGAAATCAGATAGTATATTTATAAAATCAATGGACCTCATATGTCTTTTTGCTACTCTTTGCTGATCCACTTTTATTTTTGTAACACAAACAACCATGATTATTTGGAACTACACATGAAGTTAAGGAAATGCATAGTTTTGAAAGGTAATTTTGATAAGAACAAGAATATGAATTTCACAGAAATCTGGACTGAAATTTCAGTCCAGGATTGAAATTCAGTCCTTACAAAAATATCTTTGCAAAAAAAAATTTTCGGAGACACTGCCCCCGAACCCCCGCTCAGGGTGCGCTGCCCCCCGACATTTTGACGGTACTTAGATTGTGCCCGTGCGGCTTCAAAATCTTAGTTCCGCCACTGAGAGCGCCCCACTTGCCAAAGGATTTTTTTAATATAGTAGTGATGTTATACACTTGAATATACATGTTGTTTTGAACTTGTAATATTATGTTGGACATGTAATATTATGTAAATATCTAGAATAAGAGTTTACATTATGAACAGTCATTTCAATACTTATTTGTGGCAATTGTTGAGTGACTTTTAATGATTATTCTTATTATGCAATGTATACTGTTCCTCTACGACAGTCTCCAGGTCGTTACAGTAGATGCAGAGGACAATAGACTAATTGTCCGGGGAAAGCTACCGATAGGATGGTCAATGGTGACGATAACCAGCAAAGAAGAAAGCAATCCATTTCTATATGACATGATAAAGTGAGAGGAAGAAGGAAGAACTCTACCATTATCGCCTTCTAGTTAAAGGCAGAGGACTAATATTAAAAGTTGAAAGAAGTTTTTTTTTGTTTTATTCCCCACATTTCTGGCAATTGGTGGAAGAAGTTTGAGATTAAAATCTTCAAATTAAAAAAAACATTAGAGATTTAATTCTTAAAATACATGAAGATTATGGACAAAAACTAGCATTTAGCCTAAAAAAATCATATTCCTATAAAAATATTTAATAATTTTTTTTTTAAAAAACAGTCAAAATATAATTACAGAAAGAAATGCAATTATGCAAGTAACTTTGCTAAATGCTAACATCGCACCTAATATTCTCTCTTAAAAAAGAAAAAGAAATGACCAATGAAAAATTTGTTCTCTCTCCCGTCATATCAATCCCCGTCAACTATCTAGCCCATTCGCCGAATTCCTGGGTCCGCACCATTTTCTCCTTTGTTAGGGCAGAAGCAGATGCGAATGGAAGGTTAGTTCTTTTCCGGTCCTATCAATCGACATCAACTCCCTACCTTATTCGCCGGTGAAAGCCGGATGCAATTCTCCGACAGTGAGGGCCGGCGCCGTCTGATCCCCGTCGCAAAAAACTCTATCCGGTGAGGAATTGTATTTTGGATGCGCAAGCCTATCACCGTAATTATTCTTGGAGAATGACCGGAAAGGGAGGCGGCGAGGACTCAGTCGCACCGATTTCCTCGGCTCCACCGCCGCTGGATTGGAAATTTTCGCAAGTATTTGGCGAGCGGACCGCCGGAGAGGAAGTCCAAGAAGGTATGCCCCTTCTACCCGTCAATTTGTTCTAGATCCGCTGGCCCCGGAAGGGGTTGAAACCTTCATTTGTGAGTATGGTAAGTTTGCTATAATCTTCTGGTTCCGATGGTTAGATCGATTCAATATCTGCAGTAGTATCTGTCCCGTCGATTAGCTTCTAGCAACTGTTGCAATTTTTTCGAAATAATGTATATGGATCAATGAGGGATAAGATAGAGAAGGGTACTATGTGAATTGTCTTTTTACCCAGCCTTTTTTTTTCTATCGATAAAGCTACACAGCTTAGTCACTTGTTCTCTCTGTCTATTGCCATGTAAATGGACTCTACTAAGATATAAACTAGTTCATTGCTGAGTAGTCATCCAGCCTCGCGGCTCTTTGCTTATTCTACTTACTTTACATTTTTATACGCAAATATTATATCTTCCGCGGATGAAATCAATCGGTAAGCCATGCCATAAAAGCATTTAGCTCTTTTCACTTTGATAAAGGTGACTCATTTCAGCTGCTTCTTTATTTTCCTTGTTAGCGTATGCCTTATAAAGAGGGTTCCTTTTATTCTATTTGGATCTTCCTTTTAACAATTGTCCTGTCTATGATTTGGATTGGAATTATGCTTTCGTCAACCTTTTTTTGTTACTTCAGATACTTAAAGTCAGGCCTTTTATTTAGTTTGATAGGATTAAGATATGTGCATATGCCTATGGTTCACATGCATCTTGCATATTCTTCAAGAAGTGTTTGCGGTAAGCTGTCATCATGCTTTTCACTTTGCTCTGAAGTCTAGATGAGAAGCAAAGTCCTTAAATATGTAAATTATTACGCTTTTAGAGATTATTTTTTTGCCAGACTAGATTATCCTACCCAAAGTACTGTTATGATTAGCTTTTCAAGTACATTGAGGCTGGGGACTTCACCTAATGATTCAACTTATTGTAATTAATCTACATGACTGATGTAGACCGATGTTCACGAATGCTTTCACTTGTTTATTTATTTATTCATATTTGTTTCATTATTTATATTGGATATTTTTTATTCTCACATTGGCAACAAATGATCCATATAGCCGACCCCACTATATTGGGATAAAGGCTTGAGTGTTGTTGTTGTTGTTGTATTTTTTATTCTCACATTTGTTTGGCTCATTTACCTTCCCGCATTGTTGGAGGAACAATGATGGTGTATTCCTCAAGTGATTGTCATTATAGGTTAAGTTGAACCAACTTTTTTCCTAGCATTGTTTCAATTCTTGAGCCTTAGCCAATTTCTTTAGACACCTTTGATTTGTTCTCTGAAGTTGGTAAAAGAACTGAAAAAAAGAAAAAAATATTTATTGGAAAAAAAAGTAAAGAACAATATTTTTTTTTCATGTGAAGGCGGTGAAGCAAAGGTTTCGCATAAATCAACCATCTGAGGCAAATTCTTTACATGAATTAGCTTCCCAAAGTTCACGCGAGCGTGAATATTAGCTTCACGCGAATTAGCTTCCTGAAGTGTAAGCTTCACGGGAGTGTGAATAGTCACAGGAATTAATCCTGTGAATCCTCTTGCTGTGGTATATATAATCCCACAACTAACATCCTGTAGGTATTCAAAACCCTTGGAAAAAACTTATCAGCGGACACCAAACACTGTTGGGACTGTGGTGTCCTTCACCACTTTCCTTTTCCTTCACTTATATCTACCTCTCCACCATCTTCTTAGACCTCCCACCTCTTCCCCTTTATGACAACACCCCTTTCTTCTTTTCCTATTGCAGCACTCCTTGCTCTTTGCCGTTGCGAATACTATGTTTGGAGAGGGCTTCTCATCTTCCAATGAAACGTTTACTCAGTATTCACACATCATACCATCCTAATGAGACCTTTCCTTGATTGTTTTTGATCACCGCCTTTGTTTAGCCCGGTGTACTTAACCCTGTTCTTCCTGTGGGAGATTTATTATTTCAGCATTTTCACTCCTTTTTAAATTAATTTAATTAATTTATTTTACTATATTTTATTTTATTGTTTACTTTATTTTTTGATACCAAATTTATAGTTAATGGTTCCGATGCAATTAATAATTAACATTTATTGAACAATGCAGATTAATTCTTTGATATTGCATGAGATTTCACTTTTATAATTACAATTGTATTACATTAAGGGCGGACATTAACTCTACATAAATTTTGTATTTGTTGTATATTTAGTTCCACATTGGCAATTCCATATCTCCTTATCTAATTTGTATGCTTTTCAATTTATCTACCTAGTACCAATTAGTTTTAGATTTGATGTTTTTGTTCTAATATAGTATCATAGAATGCTTGTCCCACTTTATCTTGTCTCTCATGTCCCATGAGTTACGCCATTGGAGTAGCGTCCTGTTCCACATGTTCCTATGCTCGGGTGTGTGCTGGATATTTAGTCCCATATTGGAATCCTGTGTTGCCTTGTGTACTTTTTATGTTTTGGGTCTCTGCACCAGGGATAATTGGTTTTAAGTTGGGTGCTTGTGTTTAATGATATTCATATGGGATGCTAATGGGTCTTTTTTGAAGAGAGATGGCATATTATATACTTTTCCCTGATGTTAGTTCTAATCTTTCAGAAATAAGAGGAAAGTTAGAACTGCAGATAATGTTTAGTATTTAAAGGGCATAGACTTAGTAAAACAAAGAACAGTGTATAACATGTAGAATATGATTAATTATCAATAGGTATTATTTAAAAAAAGTGATACTTTATTATATGCAAAAGTTGATATAACTTCCAGAGTAAATTTTTTGAGGTCAATATAGAGAATAACTTCAAGAATATTCTGTCGGTAAAGCAATTTACTGGGGTCTTAAAGGTAAAATCCAGAAGACTGCTTTGTATTGATCCAAGTGATGACATTAGATACATTTATGATAGGCAACTTTAGGGTGGAAGAAATGCAAATTTTAAAATAAATATTTGGCAAAATTAGGAAAATTAAAGGCATGATTATATCAGAGGGATGGTTGAGGTAGAGAATTTAACTAATAGGAGCATAGATCAAATTTTTCTCGATGAATTGGAAGGAAAATGTGTAGACTGAGTCATATATGTGCCGCAATTGCAGAAAAATATTAACTAATAATGGGCTTAACATCTCATGCAAGAGTCATTATGAATGAATAAAAAGTGCAAATTCATAAAGTTAACCTCAGGTAGTTTTTGTACTTTTTATAAGGATGTAAGATAAGCATCACTTTAATCCTTAACTGCCACCTTTTATCGCAGAGGTTGCTATATGACAGTAAAAATCCTTAATATTAGGAACCTATACTGACATTACATTCTTTCTTTGGAGCATCTTCATGCTGTACATTGCACGAGTGCTGCTGCTATTTGTTCCTCTTCACCTTTTAGTTGGCTTGCCACGTTTCTTCAGTGAACTGTTATCTCCTGCAGTTGACATTATTTCTGCAATTGAATTTGATAAATCTGGAGACCACCTTGCCACTGGAGACAGAGGGGGCCGTGTGGTTTTATTCGAAAGGACAGATGTCAAGGAGGTATGCCACCTTGCATTTTCTACTATTTTTTGCAATGTAACACTGCTTAATTTTACCTTTTTTGATTTTTTAAAGTTTTATGATACATTCATTATGCAGCATGGCTCTAGAAGGGATCTGGAGAGGCAAGATTACTCAATTAGCAGGCATCCTGAATTTCGTTACAAAACAGAATTTCAAAGTCATGAACCTGAGGTACTATCCTGACTAAACTTGTTATGGTAGAATGTTTCTATTAATGCTTCCTTTGGTCCATAGTAGTCTCATTCTCTGCTCACAGTTTGACTACCTCAAAAGCTTGGAAATAGAAGAGAAAATCAACAAAATCAGATGGTGCCAATCTTCAAATAGTGCATTATTTCTTCTGTCAACTAATGATAAGACAATCAAGTTTTGGAAGGTGGGTTTTCATTCTTTAAATTGAGCTGTGACATGCATGAATGTCCTTGTTTGATTTCTTTGCGGACGAGTGTTTTATGAAAGCGCTTCTTGAGACGAACCTTTTTTCAGTGACTTCAGAAGATATGCTTTTTTAGTTGATATCTTCTGTCGTGCACCAGCATAGAATACAATTTTCTCATATGAAGCTTCCCTTATGATATCTGTATTGATTCATGCATGATGGTTGGGTTTGTCCTGATGAACTTTTTGGCGCTCAAACTTTTACTTAAGTTTGCATCCTTTAAGAATATTATTTTTTGTAATTTAAGAATTGGCTGCTTTTGATTTGTTGAAGTTTTAGGTTGGTGTTTTGGGCTTACTCGTACTGCATCAATATCTCGTCAGAAGTGATGGTGGAGGCGGAGATACAAGGTACCTTGCTTAATGTACAAAGAATACGATGAGAAGGGGAATGAAGGTGGAAGAGGGGCGCCATAATCTTCCCTAATACTAACTTAAAGTGTAGGGGAGAAGATTGGAGAGAACTAAGGGGGAGAGAGAGACTAAGAGATAAATGAAGATTCATTCATTGCTTTATTTCTTCATGATCCAACAGGCCCTTAAATAGGGAATACATGATACTTTTATGATAAGTCTACATACTCTTAACCAACTATAACAACCAAATATAATAACATAAGTCATCACATGAATACAAGACACAACTTAAAATAAGGACACAATATTCCTAACGACTCTAAACAATGACATACATAAAATGAACTGATAATAGATGGTGAGACAACAACATCCCAACCTTCTTAGCTTTGAGGTTGTTCGCACATAGCAGGATACAGATACTTGCCGGGTGGTTTATCCTACTTCCTTGATTTTACTTCAGAACAACTCCTTGTAGTGGGTCGTCGAAGCTGAGATGTCTTCGGGAAGGGTGCCTCCGCCGTGTTTGCTGATGATGCAAACTACTAGGGGGTCATTGCTTGTGGAGTGGTTGGATTAATGGGCCCTAGTGGGGCGGATAAGTGCTTGAGGATTATGGACTGCAGGGGTTTGGTGTGACAGAGGTGCTTGCTGTTAAAGTCCAAAGATGAAAAGCCCAAAAGGTGCCCATTGTATATTTTTCTTCTTTTATATTTAGTCTCACATCTCTAATTGTGCAATCTTACTCCTTTCGCCTGAATACTCCCGGACTTCCCGCAAAACCTGTCAAGTTTCTGTGATGCGTGATCTTTCTCAGTCTCACCTTAAATCCTCCTCGTACTCGCCAACCTGCTTCGTACTCGTATCCTTGCTCTCCTGGCCCAATCATGATCCTCGATCAAACTGATGGCCTCCACAGCCTTTTTTATTTTGCTGGAAGGAGAGGAACTTGCCACTCAGCTCACCGCTCCACATATTTGCAACATTCGGTTATCTTCGGCTTCTTTCGCGCACGTCTGTGGCTTTTGACCAGTCGAGTTCACATTCCCTCCCAAGCAGAGCTTGCTGCTTCTATTCAGTGTATTGACCTCCTCAGGTCATCCTAACAACAATCAACATGATCGATTCCCATTGCCTTCCAATGTGTAAGTACTTCCTGCGACTTCCTCCTCCCGACAGGCGTGTCCTTGCCTCGAGTAGCTTCTTGCAGCCCTTCGTCGACCTGCTCCCAATAACGACTTGCCTGTGCAGCGACTTCTCCCAGACTCTGATCCCACGAGTTCCTCCCTCCTACGGACTCCATCACAATTATTAGGATCGCGATCCGGATTGTAATATCTTACGATCCTACAATCTAGATTTTGTAAATCGATCCGGATCTTACCCAGGATCTAAATCGACACCTCTACGCCTGGGATCACGATCCAGATCTTAGGATCGTTAGGATCGCGATCCCGACCTGATTCTACCAGTCCAACCAAAGGGAACTAGAAACATGTCCAACCCTATCTCGACCCTATTCTACCACTTCAATGCCCATACCCCATCGCTTAACCCTATCCCAATCCTGACCCCCATACCCCATCACAGAATTATATCTTGCTGCTTAACCCTATCCCAATCCTGACCCCCATACCCCATCGCAGGATCATATATTGCCGCTTTACCCTATCTCAAGTGTTGATTGTCGACTGCAAATGAAGGACAAGAGCGACATCTTTGATCGCTTCCATTTCAGACAACTCTTACTTTCTTTCCTCACCTAGTCCCATTTCAGGTGGTGTTAGTGTATTCTCTTCCATTATAGCATATGAGCAATTCAATGGTCAGTAATCCAGTGGCTTCCTGCTTCCAAGTTGACGTTTTCTCTTCTTTCTAATGTACAAACAATCCGCCGACTAATAATCCAACGGCTAGAAATCCAGCATACGAGCAATCCAGGCTTCTTGCTTCCAACATACGATCAATCCAGGTTCGTCTTCCTGCTTCCAAGCTTCCAGCAATACAACAATCCAGATTCATTTTTATTATTAGTAGTTATTGTGCATCCTACCGGAAATTGAAAGTGAAGTTAGAACGATATAATTTTTTTGATTTAGTTATTCAATTATTTTTTAATATAATTATTCACATACTACTCAATTTAATAGTTTTTTTTGTTAATTGAGCATATAGTTGGATGATGTTCAATTTTATATTTTTAGTTGTAATTTATGATGATTTTAAGATCTTGCATTTCTCGATCCGATCCTATGATCCAATTCGATCCAACTTCAAAACGATCTCGCATAAGATCTCGATCCCGACAACCTTGGTCTTCCTTCGGGATCCCATGAGTATTGTGCTTACTGCCACCCTCCTAGATCGTTCTCTCAATGGCTTCCCGTGGCTTATGCACGATCACCAACAATGTTTGAGCTCTCTCCGAACAGAGTGTCTACGACTTACTGTGCTTTTTGCAACTTCTTGCGCATTCATTACAGAGAGACCCCTTCCCGCTCTCAGCGCAAGCCTATGTTTTCTCCATCAGGAGAAAATCCAAAGCTTCTTTGCGTTCTCGCCGACTCCTGAGTGCGAGCTCCATCTCTCCATACCATTTACTCTTGGAGACCACAAGCTTGTCGTACGACTACTCGCTACATAATCTCGCATCTCCATACTTATTAAAACTGGCCTATGGAGGCTCCACCGCTACCTTCTACAATTTCCTCCATTACCACTTTTGCAGGTAACACACATGTTGTTACTCGGGGTTAGTGGTTCATCGACTCTGGTGTCACTAATCATATGACTGAGAATTCTCTTCTCTTCTCTGACCTCGAGATGCATAACCAGTTACCACCTGTCTTTGTGTCCGATGGCTCTCTTGCTCCGGTTTGTGGATTTGACGTTGTGACTACCGCCACTCTTCTCCAGATGGAGGACTCTTTTCATCCCAATTTTTTCTTGTAATTTGTTGTCTGTCAATGCTCTTTTACGACAATTGCAATGCCCTGTCTCATTTTTATCACTGTTTGTTATTTTCAGGACCTTCACTCCAAGAGAACGATTGCTACTGGAACTGAACGCTGCAGCCTTTATTACCTCGACGATTTGCCTCTTTTCTTCGCAACTGCAATGTTCACTTCTCTGCTCCAGTGACATCATTGACTTGGTCATTGTCCGTTACGTCTCCTCCACCAGTTTTGCCATCTTCAAAGTCAGAAAACTCCATTTTAGAATGTGAGGCTTGCCAATATGGTAAGCATCACCGAACTTATTTCCCCGCTAAGTTTTGTATGATTTTTGTTTGTCCGTTTGGCCTTGTTCACTTAGACATATGGGGTCTTAGTCCCGCCAAGTCTTTTGGTTGAGGATGTCTGTCCTTTATAACTTTTATTGATAATTTCTAATATACGATAAAATGAGGTTTTTGAGAAAATATGATATTCTTAGGCATTCTATTTTAAAACTGATGTATGCCGAGCGGCCAAAAGTGAGTTTTGTGTGCGAAATTAAACTCGTTATGAACTTTAAGAGATTCGTTAATTTTATTCGAAGTGAACTCTCACGTATTTTACAAATTGAATCTTCCACAAGACTAATACATCTACAAGAAATTCACAAATAAATAATTTATGAATAGCGGTAATAAAATAGCGAGAATGTAAAGGCAAGATCAAAGTTACTTAAGTGAACAACATTAATTTAAACTAATAAAATGAAGCAAGGGTACGTCAAGGATATAACAGAGGATGCAGTTCGTCCCAAGTCTGTATTGCCAAGGGAAAATAAAGTCGTTTGTGGGTTGACCTGACTTCGAACGACTTGCCGAAGTGGGGAATCGTGGTCCGCAACTATAGAGGAGTTCTGGTCGTCGGATTAGGGAGTCGTAGTTGACGACGACCAGAGGTTTGAAATCAAGCCGGGAACGGGCGGAGTGTGCGTGCCTTTGTTCACTGGAGCTTCGATTGAAGACGACGAAGCCGAGTATGGAATCCACGGGAGCGTTTGTCGATGTGGGCGGCGGAGGTCGTGTCGCGTCCTCCTTCTGAGACTTTGGTGGGCTGGAATAGGGAGAAGTGACCGGTAAGTCAGAGAACGATCTAGGTCATCCCCTATCGTGATATTGTCCAGTTCTATTCCTACCTATTTTCTTCAGGTGTGGTTTTAGATAAAGGGCAATGTTGTCTCTTCTTCACGGTGTCCGTTGAATACTTGCCCCAAACAGTATTTCCAAATAATCATTATTTTCAAAGAAGCTTCCTGATTTTGATTATCAATTGATTTGTTTTGCAAATATTATATTTCCTACTAACTCTCCGTAACTATAATATTCTGATTTTGAATTTTAAACTTATATACGTACCTTAAATAATTTTGAGTTTGCCATTTACGTCCTAACTGCTAAAATTACCCGATCTTTTATTCAGGGACTCATTGGACAATCAAACCGATCAGCCTAAATACACAAACTGACGCCCGAGAAAGAAATACATGAAATGAAATAAATAATTGCATAATGAAAAAAACTATGATGCGTCGCAAGATGTATCAATTCTCCCAAGGTTGAGAGAGCCCAACCCCAACCCTAACAAAAACTCCCAAAAACTAGTAACAAAGGGATCTGGATGGCGTTGCTGTAACTTGTCAGTACTAATCCAAGTGATGTCTAGAATGTTTCATCCTCACCATGAAACCAAGTAGCGCTGATACGTCCCGTGGCGAGTGCGAAACTCTCGTACATCAAGAACTTGATCCATCTCCTCAGTGGTAGGCGTTTGCACTGGTGCTAAGTCAAGTGAAATTTCTGGAGCTATAGCAGGTGAACTGGGGATGGAACTAGGTAGATCTCCATAAAATGATATCAAATCAGCCATGTTAAATATCGGTGAAGTATCGAATCCAATGAGCAAATCTAGAAGGTATGCATTTTTCTTTTCCAGACTTGAAAAGGACCGAACTTCCTCCGCTGCAACTTATGATATGCATCCATGGTGAATCTTTACTTCATGAAATAAGTAAACATCAAATCTCCTTCTGAAAAGTATAAGTCCCGACGACGATGATCGACCATAGATTTATATTTTCAGAAGTTGCTCACAATTTATTAGAAATATTTTTATGCAATTTCTTTAAATAATCGATATGAGCTTGCGCATCAAAAGAAATACGTTTATGAGATGAGAGAGAAAGGTGATCAAGTAGATGATGTATAGAGAACCCAAAAAAAATCTCGAAAGAAGGTTTATTATGGGACCGATTATTAGAATTATTAATTGCGAATTCAGCTTGTGAAAGTATAAGATCCAATTGTTTCAGATTCTCCCTGATTAAACACCTCAGAAGATCCCCCAAACTCCTATTAACGACTTCAGTCTTTCCATCGGTCTGAGGGTGATACACACTACTAAACTCGAGTTTAGTTCTCAATCGGCCCCACAATGTTTTCCAAAAATATCTTGTAAAACGTGTATCTTTAAGAGATGATTGATGTAGGGATGCCGTGTAACCCAACGATTTCTCTAAAAAAAGTATATCGACGTGTACAATACTAGAGGTTTTCCTACACGGTATTAAATGTGCCATTTTTGAAAAACGATCAACTATTACAAAAATAGAATCGACTTTTCTCTGTGTGCGAGGAAGCGCTAACCACGAAATCTATCGAAATGTCATCTTACGGTCTTTTAGATATCGGTAAGGGCGTGTATGATCCAATGTTTTGAGCATTCCCCTTATATAATTGACATGCAGTACAATGCCTAATGAGTTCTGTTAGAAAAGCCCATTTGATGTAGGCCCATTATGTATCATTTATTGTTTTTTTCTCCCCTCTTTAGTCCCACATCATGTGTAGGAGCTTCTTCTCTCTTTCTCTCATCTATATATTTGTACTCATTCTTTGTATTTGACACAAGTGAACATATATACAAGGTTGACTTTTTTCCTTCTCTACATGGTATCAGAGCCACCAATTCTTCTTGAGCGGCTTCCCCTTTTTTAACCCGCGCGGTCTGTCTTCTGTCCGCTGCCCGCTCGGCCTCCCGCGGCCTGACTTCCTATCCGCTCCGCTCCTCTTCTTCCGCTCCCTCTTCTTCTCCGTGGTTCCACCCCTCCCCCCAGGCATTTTATAGCCTTCCCCCCTCTCTCTCGTCGGGTCCACTTTCCCTCTCTCCTCCAGACCGCTCTCTCTCTTGCGGCCTATTCTCTCACTCTGCGGTCTGTCTCTCTCACGGCCTGTTACAGCTCGCTGCGGCCTGCTGCTCTTACTGCCAGATCTTGCTCGCTGCGGCCTGCCTCTCTCAAGGCCTGCTCCAGCTCGCTGCGGCTTGATCTAGCTCGCTGCGGCCTGATCCTCCTCGCTGCGGCCTGCCTCTCTTGCGGCCTGTTCCAACTCGCTGTGGCTTGCTCTAGCTCGCTTCGGCCTGATCCTCCTCGCTGCGGCCTGCCTATCTTGCGGCCTGCTCCAGCTCGCAGCGGCCTGCCTCTTCTGCGGCCTGCCTCTCCTGCGGCCTGCCTCTCCTGTGGTTTGGCCCTGGTCGTTGCGGTCTCTTCTCTCTGCTCGTCGCTGGCCTCCTGTTTCTCGGACCGCTGCTGTGCTCAGCCAGACCGTGCGAACTCTTGCCTTCCCGTATTTTGGTCACGGTCTTCTCCTCTTTCCTTTCCTCGCGGCTTCTATCTGTCCGCTGCGACCTGCTCTCTCTCCCGGCCTCCGCCTCTGGTCGCGGACTCCTCCCGCAGTTGGTGTCTTCCCATCGTGACTGAGCGGTCTTTGCTCTGGTCACGCGGTCTCCTTTGTTGACCGGTCTGTTCTCCTAGCCGCTTCTCTTCTCCATGGCCTCCTCTGCTGATTCCGTTGGCACGACGGTTCCTCCTGCTGACCGCCCGACCTCTCTCCCGGAAGTCCGCGATGAGCTTCGTATTACTACAATCTCTCTGACCGGCAAGAAGAATTTTGTGCAATGGGCGCACTCTGTTCGCCGTGTCCTGCAATCCAAGGGGTTCCGTCATCACTTGACTTAGGCCGTTACCGGTATTCCTACTGATGATTGGTTACGCAATGATGGTCGGGTGCAGACTTGGCTTCTTAATTCTCTTGATGGCGAATCTTATCGCCTGACCATGTACCATGAAACGGCCAAAGGCATGTGGGACGAGCTCCATACCCTTTACTCTTTCAAGGATAGTCTCCACCATTTGTATGACATTATTACTGCTCTCCAGGCCCTCGATAGTAGTGGCGCGACCGATCTGACGTCCTTTGTTGCTCAGGCTCGGTCTCTGGTCGAGGCTTGGATCCACCATCAGCCTCCTACTCTGGATCTTGCTGCCCAACGTGCCCAAAAGGAAGCTGTGGGTATCGCCATTATGATGGCTCGGGTCCCGCATCATCTTCACAGTGTATGGGCTCACATCCTCTCCTCTACTATTACCCCGTCTTTCTCCGATGTGTGCTCGATGCTTCTCAAAGTATCCCCGCCTCCGGATGTGCCCGAGCCCCCTTCTCCGGCCCTTGTTTAGCAGACCCCTACTCCCTTATTGCCTCTTCCACCTTCCGCTCGTGGAGGCCGCTCTGATTCTCGAGGACGGGGTCACGGTGGACGGCCTCGGCCTAAGTGCTCGTTCTGCGGCAAAGACGGGCATCTTGAAGCCACATGTTATCGCAAACATGGTCGCCCTCCTCGTCCGCAGGCCTCTGTTGCTGCCACCGACTCCTCTTCCACTCGTACCGACCTCGACGAGGTTCGTCTTCAGCTACAACATTTTCATGGACTGCTCAGCCGCCCGCCTGCCTCGGTTGCCTCCGCTGCCTCCATCTCCAATGAAGGTATCACATGCCTCTCCTCTGGCCCGCGATGGATCCTCGATTCTGGTGCACTCATCACATCACCTCTGTTCGGCCGCCTCAGTACTTGTCTTCACTTCACCCGAAGTACATTACTGTGGCCAATGAGGCATCTGTTCCTGTCTCTGTATGTGCTGATATTCCCCTCACCTCTTCTCTGCTCCTGAGCTCGGCTCTTCACGTTCCGGGCTCTCCGTTCAATTTACTTTCCGTTGGTCGCCTTACTACTGATTCTAATTACTCCGTGAAATTTACTTGCTTTTCTTTTCTGATACAGGATCAGCAGACGCAGACTATCATTGGTAGGAGACGGCTGCAGAATGGGCTCTACCTCCTTGACGACTCTCCCACTATCCTCGCATCTATCTCCTCTTCGGATTGGCATCGCCGTCTTGGTCATGCTCCTCTTCTAGTCCTCCTGAAGGCTCTCCCGGATGTCTCTCTTCCTGCATTTCAGTGTGACACATGTATTTTGGGCAAACAACCTCGTTCATCTTTTCCTTCTCATTGTACTCGGAGCTCCGCTCCTTTTATTTTGGTACACTCCGATATATGGGGTCCGTACAAAATCACTAGTATTTCTGGCTACCGGTATTTTCTTACTTTTATTGATGATTACTCTCGCATGACGTGGTTGTATCTCCTCCGGGATCGCTCTGAGCTTCCCCGCGTCTTCCTGGCCTTCATTCTTGAGACTCACACTCAATTCTCTGCACCCATTCGTACTATTCGTACTGACAATGCGCGTGAGTACACTAGTCATACCTTCGCGACTCTCTGCTCTGAGTTCGGCATTCTTCACCAACCTCGTGTCCGTATACTCCACAGCAGAATGGTGTCGCCGAGCGCAAGAATCGTCACCTTCTTGATGTCGCCCGTTCCCTTATGCTTCAAATGCGGGTTCCCAAACCGTACTGGAACTTCGCGCTCTCCACGGCTTGTTTTCTCATCAACCGTCTACCTTCTTCCATCCTCCGGTATGTGACTCCCTTCGGCATCCTCTTTCCCTCCACTCCGCCTTTTCCTGTTCCTCCTCGGATTTTTGGTTGTACCTGCTACGTTCACCAACTTGGTCCCTCCACAGACAAGTTGGATCCCCGTGCCGCCAAACATATCTTTGTGGGCTACCCGCGCACTCACAAGGGTTATGTGTGCTATTCTCCCGCTACCCGCAAGGTTACTGTCTCTGCGGATGTCACTTTCCGCGAAGATCTTCCCTTCTTCTCTGATATGGATATCGCTCCTGGTCCACACCCCGTCGTTCATCCTGTCATCCCTGCTCCCCGATCCTCATCATGAGGAAACCTTCTCTCCGGTGGCTAAGCTCAACACCGTCCGTGTTCTTCTATCCGTGGCGGTGCACCGGCACTGGCCCCTTCATCAGCTTGATATCAAGAACGCCTTTTTGAATGGTGATCTTCAGGAAACCGTCTACATACGCCAACCGCCCGGGTTTGAGACCACGGGGGAGTCTCATGTGTGTCTTCTCAAGAAATCCATCTATGGTCTCAAACAGTCCCCTCGGACGTGGTTTGACAAGTTCAGCAAGGTGGTTCAGGACATGAGGTTCGCTCGGAGTTCTGCAGATTTCTCCCTATTCACCCGACACCGGGCCACTGGAACTGTCCTTCTGTTGGTTTATGTTGATGACATACTACTCACTGGGGATGACTCAAAGGGGATTCAAGAGGTCAAACAGCATCTGAGCACTGTGTTTCAGTCCAAAGACCTGGGGCATCTTCGCTACTTCCTTGGTCTTGAGATCGCACGAAGGCCAGATGGGCTTGTCCTCTCTCAACGGAAGTACTGTCTCGATCTTCTCAAAGACGCTGGTCAATCTGGTTGCAAGCCAGCTTGTACCCCGATGGAGGCAAATCACAAACTATGTTCTCATGCCTCTGATGATGATTTTCTTCTTCAGAACCCGGAATACTATCGACGCCTTGTGGGAAAGTTGATCTATCTAACGGTCACGAGCCCTGATATATCGTTTGCAGTTGGGGTTGTCAGTCGGTTCATGCATGCCCCCCGGGTGTCTCATCTCCAGGCGGTTGAACGGATTCTCCGATACCTTAAGGGAGCTCCGGGTCAAGGGCTAGTTTACAAAACCTCCGACTCGGCTCCCGCATTGGTCGCTTATTCTGATGTTGATTATGCCGGTTCCCTGGACGATCGGAGGTCAACAAGTGGGTTCTGCAATTATTTTGGTGGTCATCTCATTACATGGAAAAGTAAGAAACAAGCCGTGGTCGCTCGTTCCTCCGCGGAAGCTGAATACCGATCGATGACCTCGGTTGTCTCAGAACTCACATGGCTTGAAAGTCTCCTTACTGACCTGGGAGTAAAACTTCCTTCATCTGCTGTTCTATTCTGTGATAGTCAAGCCGCCATACACATAGCAAAGAACCCGGTGTTTCATGAGCGTACAAAACATATCGAAGTCGACTGTCACTTTATTCGAGAGAAAGTTCAATTGAAGAAACTTGAATTAAAACATGTTCCGGGCACTGATCAAGTTGCTGACATTCTCACAAAGGCTTTATCAAGTACCTTATTTTACCAGTGTTTGTCCAAGCTGGGTGCATATGACCTATACGCTCCAGCTTGCGGGGGAGTGTTAGAAAAGCCCATTTAATCTATGCCCATTATGTATCATTTATTGTTTTTTTCTCCCCTCTTTAGTCCCACATCATGTATAGGACCAGTGACGGATCCAGGAATTTAGAAAAGGGGGTGCACAAAAAAAAATTTAATAGCATAATATAGAAAATGGAAAATTTCTGATATTATAAAGTCATACACCATTTCATATAAATATCTTAATTGAAAATTACCAAATACCAGAAGAAATTACAGTTGTCCGCGACGAGTCTTCATTTTTTGAAAACGATCAATAACATCATCATCTGAAACTTTCAAAAATGCGTCTCTTTCAATGAATGTAACCAAACAGTCATTCAATGTCTGATTGCCCAAACTATTGCGTAATCTGTTCTTGACATAATTCATGTCTGAAAAGACTCTTTCAACACTTGCAGTGGCCACAGGAAGAATTAGTACAAACTTCAATAATTGTTGATAAGCAATATGTTTCCCGGTTTCAACAAGTTTCATAGAGAGATGACCAAGGTCGTTCAAGTCAAAAAACCTATCGTTGTTTTTCCAGTGTCACATGACTCACGTACTCAGTCCTCACGAATGTTGGCCACAATCTGTAACAGTATATGAAGAAGCACTTCAATATCTTGGAAATTGGAATAATTGTGCATAATAATTACAATTGATTTTCAGTTATGGAAAAGTTCTGAGAAGTGAGAAAAAGACATACCTTGGAATTCGAGTACATTTGGTGCCATAAGCCTATCTCCGGTCGCATTTTCCAACAAACGAAGCACTGCGGCGTAGATCCACTGAACAGAGCCCTGAAAAAGTGAAAAAGCTGTGAAACCTAATCATCTGATCTGGAAAGAGAGCTTTGTTAACTGGGGGAGAGTATGGGGTCTGAAGGTGGGACTTGGGAGAAACAGAAACAGAACTGGGGGAGAGCTTTAGGGCAGGAAGGAAGTGAGTGGAGCTGGGGCTTTTATAGGTTACGGGAAAATCCAAGAGATTTCAGTGAGGACCGACCGTGACAATGGAATATTCCGGCAGTTCAGATGGTGTTTGGGTTAGAGATGAGAAGTGAAATAGAGAGAATGCGACGGTGTTAAACCTCAGGACAATGAAACTGGGATCTACATATAAAAACTGGAATATTCCGGCAGGCGACAGTTCAGTCGGGACTCGGGAGGGAGAACCGGACTACCGGAGAAGGATGAGCCTGCCGCAGTGCTGCCTGGACGATCTGGAGAAGTGGAGCGGTGAGTCGGTGACCAGGACTTAAATACCCCGTGAAAAACAGCCAGAGACAACGATCGTCGATCGTCAGGCCGCGTTCGACGATCGTCGAACGCCGAACCACGTTCGAGACAGCGATCGTCGATCGCCAGGCCGTGTTTGACGATCGTCGATCGCCAAGCCGCGTTCGACGATCGTCGAACGCCGAGCCCCGTTCAACGATCGTCGAACGCCCAGACAGAGAAGCGAGATTTCATTATAATTTTGGGGGTGCATGGTTTAAAATTTTGCCCAACTAATACATATTTTTGGTCTATATAAATAACATCTCATAGATGTGCACAAAAAAAAGGGGGTGCCAGTGTCCCTTTGGCCCCCCTTTAAATCTGCCCCTGTATAGGACCTTCTCTCTTTCTCTCATCTATATATTTGTACTCATTCTTTGTATTTGACACAAGTGAACATATATACAAGGTTGGGTTTTTTCCTTCTCTACAAGTTCGATAACGTCATGTTTCATTTTCGGCCAATAACATCTAGAGCTAGCGAGGTCTAACAATTTAGATTTCCATACATGTCCTAATCTAGACGAGTGAAGCTCCCTAAATAGTGTCTCTCGAAGAGGTCCATTGTAGATGCAATGTCGTGTTCCTTTAAATAGATATTCCTCACTCACGACATACTAGGGTCGTGGGATCTGTCCCACTGATAACAAGAAATTCAAATATCTCTAAAGAACGGGTTTGTGGGTTGTAAATCGTTTTGAGAATCAAAATCAGTGATATGAGGATGGAGGGTGACCAATAAGTGAGAGCGACGACTAAGGGAATCCGTGACACTGGGTTTATGCATCAAATGAAAGGTGAACTCCTGAAGGCAGACAACCCACTTGGCATGTCATCGAATCTCCCTTTGTGAGTTCAGGTGCTTTAATGTCTCGTGGTTCGTATTCAACACAAACTCAAATTAAATTAGGTAGTATCTCCAGTGATAGGGAGCCTGAATGAACATAAAACTCTATGCCGTATGTAGAATTTTTATGTTTAGCCTCATTCAACTTCTCACTAAAGAATGCAGTAGGACGACCCTCCTGACTCAATACGTCGCCAATGCTTATAATGGACACATTACAGTCAACCTCAAAAATCTTATCAATATCAGACAGTGCTAACACAATTGCACTAGTGAGCCTCTCTTTAACCAATAAAAATGCACGCTCTGTTTCTTTAGTCCAAATAAATCAGTTACATGCACAGTCAATATACTAAAATTTCGGATGAAACGCCGATAAAAACATGCTAAACCATGAAATCCTCAAGCCTCATTAATTGTCCTAGGGCTAGGCCATGATTCTATCGTCTTGATCTTTTCTCCATCAACTTTAATACCCTCAGATAAAATAATGTATCTTAAGAGGGTTAGGCTTTCCATGAGAAACTTTCACTTCTTCAATTTCACACATAAAGTTTATTATTACGCAGAATATCTAAAACATGCCTAAGATGAATAAGGTGCCGATTAGGATCAAGACTTTAAATTAAGATGTCATCAGAGTATACTACTACGCAGACTCATATAAGTGGTCTAAACACTTGATTCATCACTCACATAAAGGTACTGTGAGCATTGGAGAAACTAAACGGCATCACCGGCCACTCGTATAAATCATCTCTAGTCTTAAACACAGTCTTCCACTCATGCTCGGGTCCGATCCGGATACGACGGTACCCACTTTTCAGATCGATCTTGAAGAATACACATGACCCATTAAACATATCTAGCATGTCGTCCAATTGGGGAATCATAAAGCGATATTTGATGGTGATTTTATTGATTGCTCGACTGTCAACACACATGCCTAGTCCCGTTTTTCTTGGGTACTAATAATGCAGGGACGACGCACAAGCTCACAGTCTCTATAGCGTGACCCTTCAATATCAGGTCGGTCACTTGCCTATGAAGCTCCTCATGCACTTTTGGACTCATATAATAGTGGGGTAGATGAAACAACTAACTCCTAATATAAGGTAAATGCAGTGTTGTATATCTCTCATGGGAGGGAGCTGGTCGGGCAACTTCAGAATAATCTCAGCGTATTCATTGATGAGAGGTCGCATTGTGCTACGAATGTCTACGACTGTGGGGGTGGTATCAATTCCAGATAACATGTAAACTATATCACCATCCTTCATCTCCTGCTGAAATTGTGGCCCTGTCAGTAACATGGTGGCGGAGGGGAAGGATATTGCCGAGACAGTGCTGGACGTGTGTGAAGGCCTCTATGAGTGTGAAAAATGAGCGAATAAATGACAAAGGGGTAAATAAACTGTAAATTTTATTGCTTCAAAAAGATAATTATTACGTAGGTATACCCACTTATTTATAGAAAAAAGGGGAGATAAGAGAATATAATAAGAGATGTGAGACTAAATAAGTATCTGCGCCGTTATGCGGTTTTGCCATTGTCAAACCGCAACACTGTACAAAGGACTGCTAACTGCCAGGCCGTCTGCTAGCCGCCAGACCGCCACTGCTAGCCACCAGACCTCCTGTTAGCCGCCTAACCGCCAATGCTAGTCGCCTGACCACAACTGCAGTAAGCCACCAGACCGCTGCTGCAGCAAGCCACCAGATCGCTGCTGCGGCTAACTGTTAGACCGCTACTGCGGTAAGCCACCAGACCGCTACTGCGGTAAGCCACCAGACCGCTGCTGCGGTAAGCCACCAGACCGCTACTGCTAACTGTCAGACGGCTGCTGCGGCAAGCCCTCAGACCGCATCTGCTAGGATAGGCTACCAGAGAACCAGACCGCCTGAACAAACCGCCAGACCGCCCGACTAGAAAGTCTAACTGCCAAACTTTAACACTCCCCCTCAAACTGGAGCGTATGTGTCAACCATAGCCAGCTTGCTACAAACATCTGAAGCGGAAACTGGTTTCGTGAAGAATTTTGCCAGTTTTTTTTAGAAGTGACTAAGGGAGTACAGATCTGATTCTTCAACACCTCTTCCCTAATGAAATGACAATCAATCTCAATGTGCTTTGTCCTCTCATGAAAGACAGGATTCTTTGATATGTAAATGACGAATTTGTTATCACATAACATAGGAAGATGGTGATCATAAACTTCTCTCAAGTCAAGCATAAATGTTTGTAACAATTTCAACTCACAGGTAGTTGAAGCCATGCTCCTATATTCTGCTTCAGCACTTGACCTTGAAAGCACCGTCTGCTTCTTGCTTTTGCAGCTAACAAGGTTTCCTCCTACAAAGGTGCAAAAACCCGATGTAGACTTTCTTTCTTCTTTGTTATCAGCATAGCTAACATCAGAATACGTTTCGATCTTCAGATGATTATTCTTCTGAAATAACAAGCCCTTTCCTGGAGACCCTTTCACATACTCCAGAATTTTCATGGCACACCGAATATGACACTCTTTAGGATTCTGCATAAACTGACTGACATTTCCAACCGCATAACAGATATTTGGTCTAGTAACAGTCAAATATATGAGTTTGCCTACAAGATGTCTGTATACAGTGAAATCTGGAAGAAGAGGAGAATCTTCAGTCCACCCCTTATCATCTACAACCGCCATCGGACAACGAGCAGGTTTCGTGCCAAGAAGACCGATCTCCTTTAAGAGATCTAGCACATACTTTCACTGTGAAAGAACCACCGAGTTCCTCTTTCGTGAAATTCTCAATTCCCAGAAAGTACTTCGGAGTTCCCATATCCTTGGTAACAAAATGTTGTCAAAGATGTCGTTTGGCTATATCAATGTCTTCTTTATCATCACTAATCAGAAGAATATCATCAACATAGACAGTAAGAAACACAAAGCCTTTAGTAGTCTTGCGTATAAACAAAGAATGATCAGCAGAGCTTCGATTGAACCCAATAAGAGAAACAACTCCCCTAAACTTTTCAAACCAAACTCGTGGACTCTGCTTTAAGTCATAAATCGCTTTCCGAAGCTTGCACACATGAGACTCTCCCAGAACAACATACCCAGGAGGTTGCTCCATGTAAACCACCTCTTGCAAATCACCATAAAGAAAAACATTCTTCACATCTAACTGAGACATCTCTCAGTCTCTATTAACAACCACAGAGAAGAGAACACGTATAGTGCTGATGCGAGCAATGAGAGAAAAAGTATCAAAGAAATCTACCCCATATGTCTGAGTAAATCCTTTTGCCACAAGCCTCAACTTATAGCGTTAAAAAAAAACATCTGGAAGATACTTAACAACAAAGACCCACCGACAGCCAACCACATCAATGCCCAGAGGTGGGGGAACAAGAGTCCAAGTACCTCTCTTAGTTAATGTGTTCATTTTTTCACCCATAGCGGCTTTCCCCTGAGGAATGACCAGAGCTTCTTGATACGTAGCCGGTATAACAGTAGAAAAGATAGCAAGAGCAAAACGCTTGCCATCCGGGGAAAGCTGAGCATGGGAGACAACCGCATCAATTGGATGCTTAGTGCATTGTCGAACGCCCTTCCGCAGGACAATGGGAAGATCAAGGTCACTTTTGTCCGAATGAGGCAATTCACTGCCAGAAGAAAGAAGAGGCCCGGGAACAGGTACAGAAGGCTCAAAGGGCAAAGAATCAGTCTCGAGAGAAAGAGACGACACAACAGGAACAGTTGTGTAAAGAATTCGTTCCGGCAGAGGTGCCGAGATAATAGACATTGAAGAAGAAGTATTAGAGGACAAAAGAGAAGAAGCGGGAGAAAAATACAGTGTATCTTCAAAGAAGGTAACATCAGCAGACACACAGTGTTTGCGCAAAAGAGGATCAAAACAACGATATCCCTTCTGAGTCGCACAATAACCAATGAATATGCATTTAACAGAACGAGCAAAAAGTTTGTCACGAGCAGGGGAAGGTATGTGAACAAACGCCGTACATTCTAAAATTTTAAGAGTTAAAGGAAATGGCTCGGCCTCGGGATACAAAATAGAAACTGGAGTCTTGCCCTGAAGAACAGATGAGAGTATCCGATTAATGAGATCGTAGGAGAGAAGAACAACATGACCCCAATAAGACCGAGAAACATTCATTTGTAACAGAAGACTACGAGCAACATTCAAGAGATGACGGTTCTTGCGTTCAACAACGCCATTCTATTGAGAGCTATAGGGGCAACAAGTTTGATGAATCAAACCATGGTTCACACAAAAATCAGAAAATTGTAGGCTGATATATTCCTTGACATTATCAGTACGAAAAACTTGAATAGACACCTTAAACTGTGTCAAGACCTCATTATAAAATGTGATAAACACAGTGTAAAGTTCAGAACGATCTTTCAAGAGATACAACCAAGTACACCTGTAGAAATCATCAATGAAAGTAATAAAGTATAAGCTACCTCTACCAACAGTGGTAGTAGGAGCAGGACCCCAGATGTCAGAGTGAACTAGTTCAAAAAGACTTGAAGAACTACGTCCCGTTCGTGCTGGGAAAGAAGAACAATGATGTTTGCCAAGCTGACAAGCTTCACAATTCAAAGGGGAATCCTCTTGAGGAAGATCTGGAAGAAGTTGGTGGATGAGGCGAGAAGGAGGGTGACCAAGATGACGATGCCATTGCTGAAAGGATGAAGAAGCAGAAAAAACAACGTCATGGTCAAGAAAGAAGAAGCCACCACTCGCAGTCCCAGTAGCAATCATAGCGTTTGAGACAGAATCGGAGAAAGAACATGTGGTGACAGTAAAAGTAACCGTGCAGCGCAACTGTGTGCAGAGAGCATGAAAAAAGAGTAAATTGCACGAGAAAGTGGGGACATAGAGAGTGTCCACAAGAAACAAAGACGGAGTGAGGTGCATAGTCCCAACACCATGCACTGGCACAAAAGTCCTATCCGCAATAACAACATGAGACACCCTGTTCTGGGTAGTTAAGGAGGAGAACAAACGAGAGTTGTCAGTCATGTGACAAGTGACACTAAAGTCAATAAGCCACTTATCAGAGGAGTCCAAAAGAGCACGAGCTGAAGATGAGAGAAGAGAAACCATCCTCATGGGGATGGAAACCGGAAAGAGGAACGTCTAACCGCATGGTTCGAAACAATCCAACAAAAGAGGCAAAGAGAGCGCACGAGAGGAGAAGTCGCAGCGACCAAGGAGCGAACCAACCGCGCGGGAAGACCGCACAGTCACAGTGATAACACACCAGCGGCAGGAGAAGAGGCCGCGACCAAGATGTGGAGCCCGCAGCGGTTAGAGAAGCAGCATCGATAAGAGAAGTCGTAGTGAGAAGAAACAAAGAAGAGGAGAAGCCGAAGCAGGACAACAACAGAAAAGCCGCACAAACAAGAAAAGATGTCGCGTGAACAAAAAAGAAGCCGCAAGGAAGAAGAAGAAGAAAGAGAGGAGAAAGAGTCCGCACGGTCACGGTGACAACACACCAACGACAAGGAAGATGCCGCGACCCAAATGCAGAACCCACAACAGAGAAGAGAAGCCGCACAAACACGACAAGAGCAAAAAGAGGAGAGACCGCGTGAGTAGAGAAAACAACCCGCGCGAGAAGAAACAAGCCGCATGAAGAAATAAACCGCGAGGAGAAAAGGAGAAAGAAGAAAATGCGAACAACCAAGAGGCCGCGTGAACAAAACAAGTCGCAAAGAAGAGCGACTAGCAAAGAAGTTGCGCGAATTGAACACGCTCAAAGAAAGAAGTCGCAGGAGTAGCGACAAGGAAGGCAAGGCAGGAAGCAGAAGCAAACCGGAAGAAGACCAGACGAAGAGGCCGGCGTGGTTAGAAAAACAAACCGCAATCTGATTGGAGTAATGAATCGGTTTCCTCTGATACCATGTGAAAAATGAGCGAATAAACGTCCAAGAGGTAAATAAACCGCAAATTTTATTGCTCCAAAAAGATAATTATTACATAGGTATGCTCCCTTATTTATAGAAAAAGGGGGAGATGAGAGAATATAATAAGTGATGCCAGACTAAATAAGTATCCGCGCAGTTATGCGGTTTGCCACTGTCAAACCACAACACTGTACAAAGGACTGCTAACTGTCAGACCGTCTGCTAGCCGCCAGACCGCTTGCTAGCCGCCTAACCGCCAATGCTAGTCGCCTGACCACAACTGCATTAAGCCACCAGACCGCTGCTACGGTAAGCCACCAGACCGCTGCTGCGGCAAGCCACCAGACCGCTGCTGCGGCTAACTGTCAGACCGCTGCTGCGACAAGCCACCAGACCGCTACTGCGGTAAGCCACCAGACCGCTACTGGTAACTGTCAGACCACTGCTGCGGCAAGCCCTCAGACCACATCTACTAGGATAGGTTACCAAAGAACCAGACCGCCAGATCAAACCGCCAGACCGCCCAAACAACTAACCGTCTGACTAGAAAGTCAAACCGCCAAACTTTAACAATGGGGATCTAGGAACAAGATTATTCTTCTTGGAAGAATAATCTTGCATCCATTGTGCTTGAAAGAATGAGAGTTATTTACACCGTCGCGAGTGACATGTCTATCGTACTGTCACGGTCGCCTTAATAGTATATGACAAACTTCAATAGTATTGATGACACCAAACCACATGCTGATAGGTACTGCGTATGAAAAACTCTACGGCCCCGTTCGTTTCGCAAGAATTGAGATGCAGGAATTTGAATTGAATTGAAGTCAATTCCAATTTTGTTGTTCGGCTGAACGCATGAATTCTATCACATGAATTGAAATTAGTGATTCCATTGTTCAGCTATATATTAGAATTTTTTGCTCCGAGCACGCATTTTCTCCCTAGCACGCACTTTCCGCCCGGACGCGCATTTTTCGCCTCAACGTGCATTTTTCGCGCAAATACACAAATTTAAAACATTAAATTAATCTAAATTTAAATAGCAGAATGAAAATTCAAATGCAAATAACCAAAACATTTGTTTGTAAATTTAAAACACAAATCCCCGACATAAAAAAGTCCGCAACAGAAAAAACATATAAGCCTACGACATAACCAATCGAATAAATGTAGGCGGAGCCAGTTTCTCCTAATTGACATCGATAAAGCAATGAACACGTCGCTCTTCTTGTCATCAGCACTCAGCATATCGATAGCCTGTATGACCTCAGCCTCAGTCAGATCTGTAGTAGCTGCAATAGCCGTATATATCCTGTCTGCCTTTGAGATTGGCGGCGGCGGCGACGGCGGTTGCTGAGAAGGCACACTGCTCTCATGCTCCATGTTCCTCGCTTTTATAGTAACAACATCCGCAATAATATCTACCGCAGATGTTTTCTTCTTCTTGATTTGTGTGAGGACCTCCTCATTCACGTTTTCGTCCACTGAATCATCAATGTGAATCTCGTTCGCTGACTCGGTTGCTGTAGCAGCTTGAGTTCCAGTAGCTCTATCAACCCCACATATCATAACCAATTCACTCCAATTCACGCTCTTTGCTCGGGTAATGTTTTACTGTCGGATGAGCCTACAAGTACAGATTAAATTTAAATCATAAATATTTAAAATGTCCATAACTTTAATTAATTGTTAACTGAAAATATTACCTGAACGTAGTTTGCCCAAACATCTTCACTGTCTACCTTCAATACATTGCGCTCCCAATCCCAACCAAATCCAATAGTATCTAGCATCGCCGATATCTCCTAATAGTACTTATTCCACGTTTTTATTCGCGCAATTATCTTTTTATTACTAATGCACTCGTCCTTTAATGCCTGAATTGTGGCTGTATAGGCAACACTTTTCCATCCACTCGCCGCCTTGTTCCCCAGATTCTGCTGCTCGAAGAGAGCAGTAGATAAAACACGATCGATCTGTGGTGTTCATGGAACATATGACCGTTCACTAACTTTGACCCCCTTTCCTTTGCTTTTATCCATTTAGTTCTGCATATTAGTCAATCATATAATATATTAACATGAACTAATACCAAATATCAATCGAATATATCAAAAGACATCCCCATAGCATAATATGATTCCAATTATCTGCAATAATTAAAACCATGTTTAATTCTACGACGGGCATATTCTACCATGACATGACTTAAGAACTAATAAACATCTTAAGTGCCCTGACGAGCACGATACTCATTGAACATGTTTATAGCTATAGTATCCCTAAATGAGCTCCACTCGGGTGTGGCTTGAACTGCAGCTACTGCATCCGCATACTCAAAACTAGCCGAACTTGTATCTTGATCTAATATCTTTGCATCTACTTCAACCAGTTATCTAGCATGATTTTCTTGTCTCCTCTCTACAAGAAAATTATGCAGAATACAACATGCATTTATAATTTGAACATGTTAAAAATTACAAGTAATTAACAAATGAATACAAAATAAATTATATTTTTCAGTACAACTTAATAGTCATTTACCTGCACTTTGATGTCATAAAAAGATGGTCCCCTCAAAATTGTCCACCGTTTTTAAGCAGCCCAAATGTCCTCTCGATAACATTTCTATCATTTGCGTGCTGAAGATTAAATAACTCTTTGTAATTGGTGGGATTATTGTCTTGTGCAGACCACTCTTTTAGGTGATATCTAGTTGACCTATATGGTGCAAGATATCCGGGACCGTTGGTGTATCCCCCATCCACAAGATAATATTTTCCCAATGACACCTCGAAACGATCTGTTCTTTCGAATGCATTACGTAACACTGTTGAGTCCGGCAACACATACAAGAACCTCATGTTTGAATCACAAACGCCCATGACGTTTGTTGTAATGGCTTGTTTCTTATTTCGATACCTGCCCTGGTCTTTAATTGGCACTGTGACTTCAATATGTGTGCCATCAATTGCGCCAATGCAATCCTATAAAATAAGGTAACCATACTTCCTATGCATAAATGTTTAAGAAAAGTAAATAAATTGTTTACCGAGAAAAAACGCCATCGATGTTGAGTTGATGTATCTGGACGCTTTATATAATCGAGGCCCAACTTCAGAATAGCCCATAACACCATGTTGAAATGACGGCTTATTGTATCTATTGAACATAGATACATTCCACCAACAACTCGAAATTTCTAATTGTGAGCCAGTACATGTAAAAATACACTAACCGACTCTCTAACTGCAATATTTTGTCTTTTAATAATTCACGTCCGATTAGAATGTTGCATAGTGCTTCGAAAGAGCTTTTATTCATTCGAAGCTGGTTAAAACAGTTGACATCCATCCCACCGTATAATCGATTAAACAAAGTTCTCCTTAAAATATCTTTAGCGTCAACATGAACAAGATTTCTTTTAATTGAGCTTTTCATCAACACTATGTTGGCCGCGACAAGAACCGCAACTACTGCTGCTCTCCTACATCTACGACGCTTCATTGTTGCATCCATAAACCCTATAAATCATATGAGAAATCATAGAAAAATGTAAACATACAAATACACACATGCATTCCCACAAAAACAAACACACGCAATGCAAACATAAACACATACCCAATCATACATACAATTTTGTACACATATACAACCAAAGAACACATTCAACCACACATACCAAATCATACACACACACACCCAAAGAACCCCCCCCCCCCCAAATAACATACATACAATGCACGCCATAAAAACACATACAATCACACACACACGTTGATGGCTTCACACACACACACGTTGATGGCTTCACACACACGTTGATAGCTTCACACACACACACAAAGAACATACATATAATGCACACCATAAAAACACATACAACCACACACACGTTCATAACTTCACACACACACACACACACACACACACACACACACACAAAGAACATACGTATAATGCACACCATAAAAACACATACAACCACACACACGTTCATAACTTCACACACACACACACACAAAGAACATACATATAATGCACACCATAAAAACACATACAACCACACACACACGTTCATAACTTCACACACATACACACAAAGAACATACATATAATGCACACCATAAAAACACATACAACCACACACACACGTTCATAACTTCACACACACACACACACACACACACACAAAGAACATACATATAATGCACACCATAAAAACACATACAACCACACACACACGTTCATAACTTCACACAAACACACACACACACGTTCATAACTTCACACAAACACACACACACACACACACAAAGAACATACATAAAATGAACCCTAAAGCAAAGAAAAGAATTTACTAACAAAACAATGAAAATCAAAGCCGGAGAGATCGACAAAGAATTGGAATCACTATTTTTAAGAACAATGAAACCCTAAGCAAAAGAGGAATATCACATTGCACTCTAAATCATCAAAACCAAGCAAGGAGGAGGAAGGAGTTACCAACAAGGAGGAGAAATATGGAACGGATGCTTGAGAACGAAGGGGTCGGAAACCCTAGATCTGCGACCGGATTCCTGTGAAATGCGCCACGATCGAGCCAGGAGAGGTGGACGATGCCCGGTTGTGTTCGCCGGAGGTTTCCGTTGCGCCCGCCAGCGAGAAGAACAACGATCAGCAAGAAGATTTCAGTCGGGGTCGGGTAGGAATGGGGGCGGGATCGCGAGAGAAGGAACACCTGGCTTCAGAATCGGGAAAGAAGACCTATCGAGGTCGGAAATGAACTGCGTGGGTTTATGCTGAACCCGATTTCGATGGAATTACAATTGAATGCCGATTCCCACGTAATTTTGGGCATGCCGAATAGCGACAATTGAAATTGGTAATTGAATGCCAATTCCAAAGCCTCAATTCTATCATAACGAATGGGGCCTACGAGGTATTGGTGTGTGATGGGTATCGTAGTGCTACTAGTGACCCAAGATAGATTGTAGGGTTTTCCTAATGGCTGCTTTTTCAGTTTCAATAAGAAACAAAGTTCTTCATACTACCGTTATCAATGATGATGAACAAAACTGTCCCTGTATGCAAGCAGTCGTACAAAAAATATCGTTTCTTAACCAATCATCTTCAGTAGGGACTCTAGGGGTCAGTAGACCGCAGTGGAGAACACAAACTAGTTGTTCATGTTGCTCTCCTTATACCTCTAACTCTCTCTAACTCGGTCTCAGAGATGGGGTCAGGCGGGGAGTCATTAAGGAAGACTCCGTACTCATGTTCCTGCCCATTTTTCAGAGTCAATAATGACGACGAAGTGACGTCGCAGGCATTCTGTCGTCTTGTGGTCCTACTCCATAAACTTAAAGCATTTAAAGGTACCAGGCTGTTGTCTAGTGCCTACAATCTCCTTGCCTCTAGCGATTGCCGTAGGAAGTTCTAAGGTACTCAAGAGTATGGCTGGTCGAGAAGGTTCGATGGTCCGAACTGCAAGAGTGGATGTGTGAGTAGATGGTGGCCTATTAGTGGACCTACTCCCGGATGTCCTTTTCTGCAGGGCCTTTACCCTACGTGCGCAACTCGAGACCTCTCCTAAGTCCATATAGTCAAAGAGTTCTAACTGATCTCTAATTGAATAGCGTAACCAGTTCAGACAACATGAAATGGTCATGTCATCGTTCTCTTGGAGGTCGAGGCGAGATTAGAGTACAAGGAACTCATTCGTGTACTCATCTACTGATAATCTGTCCTGTTATAGGTTATGGAACCTATGATAGAGGGTCTGCAAATAATCAGACGCCCCATATCACTTCCGTAGTTATGCCTTAAATTTGGTCCATATTGTGATGAGGGGCACACCTAAATTAAATCTAGAGTGCTCTAATTGTCCCCACCAAACTAGAGCATACTCTTTTAGCCTAAGAGTAGTTTATTCAACCTGCCTAGCTTGAGCCAATTGCTTCCAAGCAAGAAAACGGTCTATCACATCGCACCATTCTAAACAACTCTTCAGCTCTAACAGCCTTTCCAAGTCACCTACATCTAACTGGACTCCCATATCCCAACGAGGTTGCCCATATTAGTTGTGAGTCTCTACCGCTGTCATAAAATCGTTCATTTGTTAAGTCCCCTACGCTAGTCTATACAATAATTCGTTTTAATTTCCTCACAAATTTTAAATGATTTTTTTCTTTTTTAATTTTTTTTTAAACAAAGTGATCCATTAAAAAAATTAACTCAAATAATTTTAAAGGCTTTTATTTAAACTGCGAGATTACTCGAGTGGGTAAAAAAAATTTATTTTCTTAAATTTTAATACTCAAACTCAAAGAACATTTTAAAATTGCAAAAATCATTTATTATTATTATTATTTTGTTTAAGAGAGTAAATCTAATTTAAATTTTTTTAAAAATATATAAAAATTTCACAACGGATTTTAATGAGATTTTTTTTTAATTTTTTTAAAAAATAACTTATTTTTTATAAAACTAGGATCACTTGACTCTCGTGGTCCTGCCTAATACCTTCTCATCTCTTATCTCTGTCTCATCTTTCTCTATCATTCATGCGCCTTCACCAGATATCTTACAATTTACACCACCTTATGCACATATACGTCACGTTTTATCCTTATCATTATCATCGCCATCCAGCTTCTTGCCAACTCCTTGCTCCCTTCACTCCAGAATTTCTGTTGCCAGTTTCCAGGACAGCTCTCTCCTCTTGAGAAGGTTCCTTCACCTTCACAGTCTCAGACTTGGATGTTCCCATTGCTCTGCTTAAGGGGTAAGGGGGTGTACTAAAATATACTTACTAATGTTGTCTTATGCAAATCTTAGTCCTCGCAAATTTACTTTGTGACACTCTACCAATACCGGCCCGGTTACTTATCTTGAAGCACTTTGTATACCTTGTTGGAAGGCGATTATGGATGAAGAAATCTCAGCCTTAACATCATGAGGTACTTGGACCCTTGTTCCTATCCCGCCTGGTGCTGATATTGTTGGTTGTTGATGAGTCTTTGTCATCAATTTTTTCTTGATGACATTGTTTATAAATACAATGCTCATCAGGTTGCAAAGGGGTGTGTTGATTTCTTTGACACCTTTCTAGTTGCATGTATCAATATTATCCGAGTTCTTTTCTCCGTTATTGTCAACAATTGGAAAATGAGTTAGCTTGACATTAAAAATGTCTTCCTCTATGGTGACTTGCACATAGACGTCTATATGGAGCAACCTCCTGATTATGTTGCCTACGGGGAGCCTCATGCGTTTAAGCTTCAAAAGGTTATTTAATGTCTAAAGCAAAGCCTTCAAGCTTGGTTTAATAAATTGAGTCAGTTTGTCTCTACAATTGGTTTTTCAGAAGTATTGCTGATCACTATCTCTTTATACGGAAGACCAACCACGAATTGGTTATTCTTGCTGTCTATGTTAATGACATTCTTCTTATTGGAAATGATTCTTCTGGAATAGAGATAATGAAGAAACATCTTCGTGAATATTTTGTCACTAAAGATATGAGTCCTCCTAGATATTTATTGGGAATTGAAATTGCAAGACGCAATAGCTCTATTGTTCTCTCACAACGTAAGTATGCAACAGATTTACTCAATGAAGTCGGTCTCCTTGACACAAAATCTGCTCTAAATCCTATGTCTATGGGTGTGACAAACTTTGGGATGAGATATCCCCCCTTCTTCAAAATATTACTTGTTATAGACGACTAGCATCTCTTATGCTGTTGGGAAAGTCAATTCATACAGGCTCCATGAGAGTGTAATCTAGAAGTTGCATTAAAATTTTTATAATACATCAGAGTCCAAAAAAGGTCTATTGTTTCATAAAACAACCATTTATGCAGTGAAGCATATTCTGATGCTACTTATGCAAATTACAAAGGATGAAAGAGATCAAAAATCCACTTAAGAAATTTGTACATTTATCAGAGAAAATCTTGCCACTTGGAAAACAATTTTTTTTTGTATGTATGTGCACCTCCCGGAGGTGCGCGTGCCGATCCGGCCGTAGAATCTCGCAGATCAACGACGCAGATTAAATATAACCGTACTATTGCTACTTCATGATAAGGCTGTATTTGAAGAGTATTGCGGGAGAATGATCTGCACCGTTGATAGCGAGATCCTATGGTCGGATCTGCTCGCATACCTCCCAAATAAGGTGCGAATACGTACCAAAAACGGACACCTTGGAAAAGCAAGAAACTAGCCGCGGTATCAAGGTCAAATGCAGAAGCTGATACAAAGTATGGCTCAGACAACATGTTAGTTAGAGTGACCAAGATCCCTTCTAAAAGTCTGGGGAAAAATCTATGATTATTCTCAATCGATGTTTTGTGACAATGAAAATGTTATATATATATTTATCTAAAAATCCAGTTTTCCATGAAAAAACAAAGCATATTGAAGTTGATTGTCAATTGATTAGGAGGAAGTTCTTAAAACGCAAATATGCACTCCACTTGTTTCTTCAAATAAAAAAGTTGTTCGACTTTTTTACAAAATCAATTTCTTCATCTTTTTTCGATATTGTGTCAAGCTGCGAATGATCGACATATATATTCCAGCTTGAGGGGAGTGTTAATGCCCAAAGATGGAAAGACCAAAAGGGGCCCATGTATATATTCTCTCTCTTATATTTAGTCTCACATCTCCCATTGTGTAATCTTACTCCTCTATTCTATATAAAATAGATGTACCCATTTAATATATTAGTATTGTTTAGAATCATATTATTCAATATTTCAATTTCTCAATCTTGCTAAGGGAAGGCTGCGAGCAGTAATGACTGAAGTCGAGGAAAGTGTGCTCGGTGGCGACGAACATTCGAAGGAGATTGAGGATCTGGCAAAATAAGAACTGCATTGATGAGTGGTGGGGCTACCGACTAGCGAACAATTCTTAGAAGGAAAGGCTCGAGATTGACTGACATGACAGGTGGCACGAGGCTCGAAGTCAGTGTAGTTTTGTGGCAGGAGAAGAGGGTGCTGGGTGGAGATGGGAGGGGATGATAAAGGTGCATCGAGGGTGGCCACACAATGGGCAGAGAGACTCTGGGGGATCGATATTGTGGTGCCTTGATAAACTAAGGTTAATGTACCCTTTGTTCACTGTTCGACTAGACACCTGCTTGTGCGGGGTTTCAAGCTAGAGGGGTGCAAGCGGTTCAGTTTGGACTCAAACCGAAAAGGGCCGGTTATTTAGTTCCCCAAACCGAACCAAACATAATCCGATCGGCGTGGTTCAATAATTGGTGTGGTTTTTCAGGGCGGTTTTCGATTTTATTAGAATAGTTGTTAAAGCACAAAATAAATATTATTATTTTTATATTACTTGATGTATAAGTATAATTGAAAATTGTAAAACTAATTTTCATTTTAAATTTACTATATGCAAGATTGTAACAATCAACTTGTGAGTAAAGAATATTTTCTTTGACAAAATTTCTAAGAGAGAATCATGCCAAAGTAAGAAAATTTTAGGAAATTTTGAATATTCAATGAAATAGTGCAACTCGAGAATGTATTTAAGACAAATATTGATATTAATTATGAATAGTTGTGAAAATAAAATGCAAAAAAAATATGATTTCTACATTGCTTCTCAATCATCATTCTATAATTTATCGTACACCAAATCAACATATAAATTCACTGCCAGAAATTTACTAACATACCTATGTAAGCAAAGTACATTATTAGGTTGTGAGAGTTTGAGGGAAAGAATAATGAAGCATGAAAAAGACTTCATTCGACTTTTGTGAAGACTGACTACATGATTAATGTATATACTATAATGTATTTATGTATTATTAATTTATTTCGGTTCGATGCAGTTTTATCAGTTTCTGAAAATTAAAGGCCGCACCAAACCAAAATAAGGGCAGTTATTCTAAATGAAAAACCACACCTGCACTGATCCAAGCAGTTCGGTGTGGATATCAGTTCAGTTTGGGCGGTTCGATTGGTTTGGGCGATTTCGGTTTTTCATGCACACCCCTAGTTCATGGGTTCGCAGAGTTATGCCAATATCGCTTGAGTCATTGCCGCTGATGGTACTTATTGGAAAAGCCCATGTAAAGGGCCCATTATTGGGCCCTCTTTCTTCCTTTCTCTCTCATCCTTCTTTAGTCCCACATCTTGTATAGAATTTATTCTTCTCTCCTCTTTCCTATATATTTGTATTCTCCCCTTGTATTGAGATACTGAAATACTACATACAAGCTTTCGGGTCATTCTCTACATGGTATCAGAGCCAGGTTCCGTCTCCTGCGGATTCAGATTTCAATCCGCCCAGCGGCCTGCGGTCTCCTGCGGATTCACATTCCTATCCGTCCAGCGGCCTGCGGTTTCCGCGACCTGAGTTTGTGTGTCTGCGCCTCCTAGACGCATAGCCCCTGCGGCCTGCCTTTGTCTAATCCGCTCCCTCTCCTCCCGTGGAACCACTCCTCTTCACTCCTCTTCTGGTCCTTCTTTATAGCCCTCTCTCTGATCTGTGGGGTCCACTGCTTCCCATAGTCCGCTGCGGCCTCTTCCTGTCCGACGCGAGCTCGGCGAACTCGCTCCCTAGCTCTGCGGTCTCCTTCTGTCTGCTGCGAGCTCGGCGAATTCGCCTCCTCTTCTTGCTCTCTTTTGTCCGCTGCGAGCTCGGCGGCCTCCTTCTGTCCGCACTTCTCTCCTGCCTGCGGCTGCTCTCCTTCCTCTTCTGGCGGACAAGTTCTTTTCCCTGTCCGCCGCGGGCTCGCTCCTCTCTGTGATTTACGTCTTGTTGACTGGTCCAGCCCGCTACGGTCGCCCTCTAGTCGCTGCGACTTGCCAATCTCCCGCAACTTGCCGAGCTCCCCCGGCTTGCCCTCTCTTCTCGGCCAGCTGTTGTTCTCTACTCGCCACGTCCGGCTCCAGTCCGCCGCGGTCTGATCCAGTCCGCCGCGGCCTAATCCAGTCCGCCGCGGCCTCCAATAGCCCGCTCCTTGCCGAGCGTGTCTGTACTCGCCGCGGCCTGCCTTCTGCTTTGCATCAGTCCGCTGTTTCTGCACGCTTCCTCTCCTCCAGGTCGTCATGTCCTCTAGTGATTCCACTACAGCTACCCCCACGGCAGACCATGTGGCTCCTCCTCACGAACTCCGCGATGAGCTTCAGATTACTACTCTTTCCCTCCCTGGAAAGTCGAACTTCATCCCATGGGTTCACTCCGTTCGGAGGGTCCTGCAAGCCAAGGGCCTTGCGCGTCACCTTACCCAGGGACCTCCGACTCATACTACTGATGAATGACTACGGAATGACGGTCGCGTCCAGACCTGGATCCCGAACTCGGTGGAGGGTGAGCCTTACCAGATGATCATGTATCATGAGACCGCCAAAGCAATGTGGGATGAACTCCATTCCTTGTACTCGGGCAAGGACAGCCTTCAACACCTTTTTGACATCATCACCGATCTTCAAGCTTTGGATGTTGGCAAAGCTATGGACATGACCTCCTTTGTGGTTCGTGCTAAGACTCTCACGGAGGCCTGGATTCAGCACCAGCCCTCTACTACTGATCTCGCTGCTCAACGTGCCCAGAAGGAGGCGGTCTGTATTGCTATGATTATGGCTCGCGTCCCGCCACACCTTCACAGTATTCGGGCCTAGGTTTTGGCATCACCTGCTACCCCTTCCTTCTCAGATGTCTTCTCTATGTTACTTCGAGTAACACCTCCCCTGGAGACGTCTGCACCACCATCGCCGACCCTTCTTCAACAAGCCCTTCCTCCCTTACTTCCCCCACCATCTTTTACTCGGGGTGGACGTACGGGCTCCCGCGGAAGGGGCCGTGGTGGTCGAGGTCGGCCCAAGTGCACATACTGCGGCCAGGATGGACACACTGAAGCAGTCTGTCACAAGAAACATGGCTACCCTCCTCGCCCGCCTACTGCTGCTGTTACTGATAGCTCTCCACCCCCCGGTACGGACCTTGAGGCTCTTCGCCTTCAGCTGCAAGAACTCCAGGGGCTACTTAACCCTCCATCTGCTTCAGTTGCCTCCACCTCTCCTGCAGGTATTGCCTCCACCTCCACTACAGGTACTGCCTGTCTTTCCTCCGGGTCTCGTTGGATCCTGGACTTGGGAGCCACCCACCACATCACCTCCCTGCTGCCGCCAAGGTTCTCAGATGCTTCTCATCCCCCGTCTATTACTGTGGCCAACGGTGCGATTGTTCTGGTATCCGGATGTGCTGATCTCTTAATCCACCCCTCTATCTCTCTTCGCTCCGCTCTTTATGTGCCGATATCACCATTTAATTTACTATCTGTTGGCCGTCTTACTACTGATATGAACTGCTATATTACCTTCACCTCTTCTGGTGTTTTGATACATGATCGGCAGATGCAGATTACCATTGATAGGGGTCGACTGCAGAGCGGGCTCTACCTCCTCGATGTCTCTTCTACCGCCCTTTCCTCCGTATCCTCTACTGATTGGCATTGTCGTCTTGGGTATGCCCCTCTACCTATCCTCCAGAAGGCGCTTCCTAACGTCTCCCTTCCTGCTTTTAAATGTGATTCCTGTATTCTTGGCACACTGCCACGTTTTTCTTATCCCGCACATTGTACTCGGAGCTCTGCTTCTTTTGATTTAATACATTCTGATATTTGAGGACCGTACAAGGTTCCCAGCATCTCTGGTTATCGTTACTTTATAACGTTTATTGACGATTACTCTCGCACCACCTGGTTTTATCTACTTCGTGATCGCTCAGAGCTTCCTCGTGTCTTTCAGGCTTTTCTATTGGAGACTCGTACGCAATTCTCTACTACTATCAAAACATTCCGCTCTGATAATGCCCGTGAGTACACTAGCCACGAGTTTGCCAATATCTGCGCAGACTTCAGTATTGTTCATTAGACATCGTGTCCCTACACCCCTCAACAAAACGGGGTCGCAGAACAAAAGAACCGTCACCTTCTTGATGTTGCTCGCTCCCTCATGCTTCACATGCATGTTCCCAAAGTATTCTAGAACTTTGCGGTCTCCACTGCGTGTTTTCTTATCAACCGCCTCCCATCTCCGGTTCTCCAGAATGCTACCCCATTCAGCCTTCTCTTTCCCTCCTCACCCGCCTTTCCTCTCACACCCAGGGTCTTTGGCTGTACTTGTTTTGTCCATACCCTGGGCCCCACTCTCGACAAACTAGATCCCCGTGCGGCGAAACACATTTTCGTCGGCTACTTCCGCACCCAAAAGGGCTATGTGTGTTATTCCCCGGCCACCCGGAAGGTCTCTGTATCCGCTGATGTTACTTTCCGGGAGGATCAACCCTTCTTCCCTCCTCCTTTACCACCTATTCTACCACCCACCACTCAAACACCCTCCATCCCACGACCGGTGATCCCCGTCCACTCGCCTCCAACCCTCCCTCAGCCCCCTCCCACTATTGATCCTCTTAGGCCGCCCGTCATTCGGGTTTATACTCACCTCCATCTTCCTCCCGTTGCCCCTATGCAGTCGGCTTCGACCTCGGCTTCTCCGTGTTCTGCTGCTCCGGTGCCCGCCTCTACAGCTTATCCGATGGCTAACTATGTTTCTCTACATCGCCTCTCTCCACCTCTTCAAACATTAGCTACTTCACTATCCTCGATCTCTATTTCTACCTCCGTACAGGAAGCTCTTCAACATCCTGGGTGGCGCGCTGTCATGGAAGAAGAGATGGCTGCTCTTTGGGCCAACTAGACTTGGACCATGGTGCCTCTTCCTCCCGGGCAGAAACCCGTTGGGTGCAAATGAGTCTTTGTCATCAAACATGCTCCTGATGGGAGCATTGACAGACTCAAAGCTCATCTGGTACCTCGTGACTTCACCCAGCAACAGGGTCTCGACTATGACGAGACTTTCTCTCCGGTCGTTAAGCTCAACACAGTCCGAATTCTCATCTCAGTAGCTGTCCATCGCCAATGACCCTTATTTCAACTAGACGTCAAGAATGCTTTTCTGAATGACGACCTTCAAGAAACGGTTTACATGCAGCAACCTCCCGGGTTTGAGACCACGGGGGAGTCTCGGGTATGTCACCTTCTCAAATCACTATATGGTCTCAAACAATCCCCTCGGGCATGGTTCGACAAGTTCAGCAAAGCTCTCTGGGCAATTGGCTTCACTCGAAGCTCGACTGACTTCTCATTGTTTTCTCGCCACCGGGCAACGTGTACGGTTCTCCTATTGGTATATGTCGACGACATCATTATTACTGGAAACGACTTAGACAACATACAGGCCGTTAAGCAACATCTGAGCTCCGTCTTCCAAACTAAAGATCTGGGACATCTTCGGTACTTCCTGGGTCTGGAGGTGGCTAGACGATCAGATGGTCTGGTTCTCTCTCAGCGCAAATACTGCCTGGATCTTCTTCATGATGCAGGCTACTCCGGCTGCAAACCTGTAAACACTCCCATGGATGTCAATCACAAACTATGTGCTCAGGGCTCGAATTCTAATATTCTTCTACAAAATCCAGAATATTACCGTCGTATAGTTGGGAAACTTATCTACCTAACAGTAACAAGACTTGATATATCCTTCGCTGTGGAACTCGTTAGTCGCTATTTGCACTCTCCTCGAAGCTCTCATCTTCTGGCAGTGGAACGGATTCTCAGATACCTCAAGACAGCTCCTGGCCAAAGACTTGTATACAAAACCTCATCTTCAATCCCTACATTGGTGGCATACTCTGATGCCGACTACGCTGGCTCCCTCGATGATCAACGATCCACTAGCGGATTCTGCACATATTTTGGAGGACATTTAATTACTTGGCGGAGCAAAAAACAAACAGTGGTTGTTCGATTCTCAGCAGAAGCAGAATATCGGACAATGGCTGCTGTGGTCTCGGAACTCACATGGATTGAGAGTCTCCTTACCGACCTTGGTGTAAGGCTATCTTCACCAACTTTCCTCCTATGTGACAGTCAAGCTGCTATACATATTGCCAAGAACCCGGTCTTTCACGAAAGAACGAAGCATATTGAGGTAGATTGTCATTTCATCCGAGAGAAAGTCCACATGAAGAAGATCGAGCTCAAGCATGTTCCGGGTACTGAACAGGTCGCAGACATCCTCATAAAAGCTCTACCAAGTACCCTCTTCTATCAGTGCCTATCCAAGCTTGGCGCATACGACTTGTACGCTCCAGCTTGCGGGGGAGTATTGGAAAAGCCCATGTAAAGGGCCCATTATTGGGCCCTCTTTCTTCCTTTCTCTCTCATCCTTCTTTAGTCCCACATCTTGTATATGATTTATTCTTCTCTCCTCTTTCCTATATATTTGTATTCTCCCCTTGTATTGAGATACTGAAATACTACATACAAGCTTTCGGACCATTCTCTACACTACTAATGCCTCACACATCATTCAATGCATCTCACAAATTTAATCTTGATTGTCAAAATGTGCTGCCATACCGAAGTGAAATAAGTAGTCAATTAATTAATTAGTGCTCTATTAAACAATTAGTTTGAAAGGACTATTCATAATGATGCGTTGCTTGATGTGGAGCGAGATGATTCGGAAAGCACTGGCTGCCAGTTGACGTGATCCTATAAAAAGACGAGCCTCGAGCATCGCAGGTCTCGAGGACGACACTCGGTTTCTCGATCTTCTGCGACAACATGGGTGGAAAGCATCTTTGGAGGTATAATGATATGTGCAGGGGCAAGCGGCTCGTGGCTTAGCTGTCGAAAAGCCAAAGACATGTTGCAGAATCTGCTGTCATGGGGCTCGACAAAGAAATAGGCATTGGGCTTGACAAAGAAAATAGAAGCTGGGCTCGATGACAGTAGGCAATAGTGCTGTTGAAGGAAGCGTGGGATTTAGAACATCTAGGAGAGGATGACGAGGCTTCAATGAGAAGTGTTGGCTCTCGTGATTGACTTGAAGGCTTGCTAATTGGTACAGAAGCGTGTTGACTAGAATGGAAGCACTATGACTGGAACAAAGGTTTTCTGCAGTGTTTCCAGGGCAGGGAGGACACAAGTGGTGTGCATTCTTCGCGCAACAGAGATCAGATCTAAACTTCTGATGTGCGATGAGCTTTTGTTTTGGTCAACAGAGACAACAAGCAGCATTTCTTGAGAAAACGATGTCTCGACGAAAATATGAAAGCTTCTATAGGGGGCTCGCTGAAATCAACAAGTGGAGGAGATTGATAGTCATCAAAATGTTAGGGTTGCTCCAGTGTTTTTTATACCAAATTATTATGGGCTAACCTGAAACACATTAATATCTCGTCGGAGGTAGTGGAGGTGGAGATACAAGGGAGCCGTACTCAACCTACGAAGAATGCAATGAGAAGAAGTGGGATGAATGCAGAAGAGTGGAGCCTTACTCAACCCTTACCCTAGCTTGAAGTGGGAGAGAGGAGAAAACTAAGGGAGAAAGATTAAGAGAGAAATGAAGATTCATTTATTCCTCGGTATGAAGAAGGAGAGAGTGATTAAGAGAGAAATGAAGATTCATTTATTGCTTGGTATTTCTTCGTGACCCAAGGGTTTCTTAAATAAGGAACACATGGTGCTTTTATCTGTAGGTCCACATACTAGAACCTACTATAACATATGCAAAATATAATAACATAAGAAATGACATGAATTATAAGATACAATACGCAACACAAAATAAGGACATGATTTAACATCTTAAATAACGACATACATATAATGAACGAAGAATGGATAGTGGGGCCATAACTGTTGGCTGCATCTATTCTAACATGACATCAGAGCAAGGAGGCTCGCTGATCTATTCCCATATCACCCATAAAAATAAGTAGTCCGTGTGAAGACAAACATCTTACACATAATGGCACATGTTGGTAATATAGTCATACATTTGGAAACTCATATAGCATTGCGCACTTAATATAAATTCTAGACTGCTCTACTTATAACTTATAAGTAATTGGTTTTAAGTTTGCTGATAGGTTCTAGCTTCTAATACAACTTTTGCTTAATGATTCTGAATGGTGAGTGGAGAGATCATGCTTTCGTTGTTTAGGTTTTTTCTCCCTTCCAAAAAATCCTAATTACTAGTATTGGGTATATCAATTTTCTTTCGTCATTCATTCTTACTGAGTCTACCACAAAGTGTCTGCTCTATATTATCCTAACATTTTTTTTCCTTTGACTTAGTGCCACATTGCTTATAATGTATCATTTTTGAAGTTATTCTAAATGCAATTGTACTTCCAACTACTTCAAACTCTAGTTAATACTTCATCATACATGTCTTTAATAATTTCATCCTTTAACACCGACATTTCTTCTTTAATGCACACTAAATTAAATTTGTGGTACTCAATCGTGTCTTTTCAAGATACAAAAATCAATGCGATCTTTTCTAATTTCTATGCCCTTTTGTTAATTTTCTTAACGTAAAATTTGCGTCCACGATGCTGCAAGCAAATTGATTGTTTCAAATTATTTTAAAAAATGTTGAAGATATGTTGATGGTGCGATCATTAGTTCAATGTGTAGTTGCAGAGTTACTAGAGAATTTTAAATAACTATGGGACTGTATAAGTGATCAACATTATGTCTGCATCTTTCCTGTTGCTAATAAATACAAGAAATACAAAGTTAACTATTGGATCATATGACATAATTGATTTGTTTTTGTTAGAAGTATTAGGAGAAGTCATGTAAATAGGCCCATTATTTTGGCCCATATTGTAGCCCATTGCTCTCTTAGATTAATCCCACATCTTAGATTGAGATTTTTCTATTCTCTCTTCCTATATATATGTGTATTCTCTCAAGTTGTATATGAATTTCCGGCATTAATAAAATTTCCGACAATTTTCTACATGGTATCAGAGGAAAACGATCTCTCTGGGTGGCTACTTCTTTTCTAACTGCCTCTTCTCAGTGCTTTCTTTCCTTTGGGCGGTTAGACCCTGTCTAACCGCAGCAGCCTCTTTGTTTCCTCTCTTTGGCAGCTTACCTCTTCTCTATCCGCTAGGGCCTCAACGAGCTAGTCTCCTCCTCTTTCTGTGTCTTCCTTGCCTTTATATAGACTTCTCCTCTGGGTCCCACCATCCTGTCACCCCTGCGGCTAGGCCTGTTAGCCGCTTCCTTGATTATCTTCTCGTGCTAACTGCTCATTTCTTTACGGACCGCTCATCTTTCCTGTTTTTTTGCTTTGCCGCGCTAACCCCCTGCGGCTAGATTCCCTCTTCCCGCTGCTCGCCCGACGAGTACTCTCGCGCGGCTTTTCTCGCTGCTCGCGCAAGCTAGTCGCCTTTGCACGTGTCGCTTCCCCGCTGTTGCTTAGGGTCTCCTGGCTACTTTTTTGTTGCTGCTGCTTGCCGCGTGATCATTGCTCTCGCTTGTTGTTGCCGGTCTGCTTCGCGCGGTCTCCTTGCTTCGCTGCCTCCTGCTCTCGCGTGAGTAGCCGTATTTTTTCGTTACTAGTCGCCGGGCTGCAGTTTGTCTGCCTGGCTGCGGTTTGTCCTTGCCGGCGACTCGGTGGTTCTTGACCGCTTGCCCGCTGCACCCAGTTCGTTGCAGCCTCTCTTGTTGCTTGGTGCTGTTTGCTGCTACACTGCCTCTCCTTACGACTTTTGTTGCCTCTCCTGGACGTAGTCCGCTGTTGCTTGTCCGCCGCTCCTGTACGTTGCCGCTTGCTGCTGTCTGCGGCTTGTCTCTTTGTCCAGATCGCTGTTTGGATTCTTATCGTCGTGCGTTTTGCAGTTCTTTCTTGTTGCTGCACTCCCAGTTCGCCGGTTAACCTGTTCTTTAGTCTGCCTGCTCACTGTCTAACTTTCTCTTGGTCCTGTTGCTATTATGGATTCGACTGCTGCTTCCTCACTTCCTGGAGGTGCTGCTGCTGTTCTCCTTGACCTTCGTGATGAACTTCAGATCACTACCATCTCTCTTCATGAGAAACATAACTTTGTTGAGTGGGTTCACTTGGTTTGACGTGTTCTGCAAACTAAAGGCCTTCTTCATCACCCGACAAGGACTCCTCTCACTGCACCCACTGAGCAGTGGATACGTGATGATGGTCGTGTCCCATCATGGATTCTCAATTCCCCAGACACTGAACCGTATCAGATAGCCATTTATCACAGGGCGGCTCATACAATGTGGGAGGATCTTACTCCCTCTATTCTGGCTAGGATAGTCTTCAACACCTGTTTGACATAATTACCGATCTTCAATCACTTGACCCTGGGGCTACTGGTGACTTGACTTCTTTTGTTTCCCGGGCTACAACTCTTGTCGAGGCATGAATACAACATCAGCCTCCCACCATGGATTTGGTTGCACAATGTGCGCAGAAAGAAGCAGTTGAGATTGCCATGATGATGACCTGTGTTCCACCCCGTATTTATAGTGTCCAAGCTCAGATTCTGTCTTTCACCGTTACTTCGTCCCTATTAGACGTTTGCTCGATGGTCTTGAAGGTTACTCCTATCTCGGATGCTCCTACAAATCTAACTCTGGCACTCCTCCGGTAGCCCGTATTTACTCTTGCCCCTTCTGCTTGTGGTTCTCTGGCTCGTGGAGGCCGTCAGTCTCTGGGACGGGGTCGTGGTGGTCGTACCCTCTTTAAATGTTCTCATTCCGGCCGGGATGGTCACCTTAAGGCCACCTGCTATCGCAAGCATGGCCTACCTCCTCATCTTACTGCTTCTGTTACTACAACGTCTCTCTCCACCACTAGTGATGACATCGCTGCTCTGCGTGCTCAACTCCAACAGTTCTAAGGGGTGGTTAGTCGCTTCTCTGGATTCGTGACGTCGATCTCAAATGAGGGTATATCTTGTCTTTCACAAAGCTCTCACTGGATTGTGGACTCGGGTGCCACACATCATATCTCTCCGCAGCAACCACCTCAATACTTGGCCTCTTCTTATCTCAAGTTCATCACAGTGGCCAATGGTGACACCACTCCGGTTTCTGGATATGCTCATATGACCCTTACTTCAACTCTCTCTATCCTCGGTTCTTCATGTTCCGGGATCCTCCTTTGACCTTCTCTCTGTTAGCCGTCTTACTTAGGACATTGATTGGTGTGTCACCTTCTCACGCTCCTCTTTTCTTGTGTAGGATCGACAAACGCAAAATATACTTGGTAGGGGGCGGCTGTCCAATGGGCTGTATCTTCTCGATGTTCCACCTACTGCTCTCTCCACTGTCTCTACTGTTGATTGACATCGTCGTCTTGGGTATGCTGCTCTCCAGATTCTCAAGAAAGCTCTTCCGGTTGTTTCTCTTCATGACTTTATTTGTGAATCTTATATCTTTGGCAAACAACACCATGTATCTTTCACTTCTTCCTGTACTCGGACCGATGCTCCTTTTTTATTAGTGCATTCTAATATTTGGGGACCATATAAGATTCCCAGTATTTTTGATTACCGTTATTTTGTGACATTTATTGATGATTACTCACGCGTAACCTGGTTATACTTATTTCGTGATCGTGCCGAACTCCCATCTATCTTCCGTGCATTTATTGTGAAGATTCGTACTCAATTTTCTACTTGACTCAAAGCTATTCATACTGATAATGCGCGTGAGTATACCAGCCGAACCTTCTCTAATCTGTGCATCGAGTTTGGTATTATCCATCAGACTTCGTGTGGCTATACTCCTGAACAAAACGGTGTGATCGAGCAGAAAAATCGATATCTTCTCGATGTCGCCAGATCTCTCATGTTTCAAATGCAGGTTCCCCCATTATACTGGTACTTTGTCGTTTCTACTGTCTGCCATCTCAGCAATCGCATACCCTCGTCCATCCTCAACTTTGTGGCTCCATTCACTCTCCTTTTTTCCTTCGAAGGCTCCGTTCTCTCTCCCGTCCCTTGTTTTTGGATGTACGTGTTATGCACATAATCTGGGTCCACTCACTGACAAGTTTGCTTCACCTGCTACCAAATTTATGTTTGTTGGATACTCTCGCACCCAAAAGGGGTATCTTTGCTATTGTCCTACCAACGGTAAAATGGTCGTTTCTGCTGATGTCACTTTTCAGGAAGACCAACCGTTTCACGCTATCCCTACAAATCCTCTTTTTCCTCCTCCTCTACCTCTACCTCGACCCGTGGTTCCAATCACGTCTCCTCCTCCACCTCTCCTTCCCATCACCTACTACCACGTCAGTCCAGTCCAAACCACCTCTCCTTCGTGTATACACTCGTCGCCCTCCCAAATCTGATGAACTACAACAACCTCCCTCTACCGGTGTGATTTCGCGGTATGTCGATCCGACATCAACCTCTACGGCTCATCCCTTGGCAAATTACGTCTCCTTACATCGCTTCTTCCCACCTCTTCTTAAATTTGCTCTCTCTCTCTCTCCCCTCCATCTTTATACCTAACTCTTTACAGGAGGCTCTTCAGTATCCGGGGTGACGTGCAACCATGGATGAGGAAATGACTGCTCTTTGGGCCAATCGGCTTGGGATCTTGTACCTCTCCATCTTAGACAGAGTTGTGTTGGTTGTAAGTGGGTGTTTGCAATCAAACATGCTGCGGACGGGTCAGTTGAACGTCTAATGGCTCGCCTTGTGGCTCGGTGGTTCACTCAACAACAAGGACTTGATTATGATGAAACTTTCTCTCCAATCACGAAGTTAAACTCTGTTCGGGTTCTGATTTTCTTGACAGTTCATCGTCAGCGGCCCCTATATCACCTGGATATCAAAAATGCTTTTCTAAATTACGATCTTCTTGAGACTGTCTACATGCATCAACCGCCCGGGTTTGAGACCACATGAGAGTCTCATGTATGCCTGCTCAGGAAATCCATCTATGATCTCAAACAGTCTCCTCGGCTTGGTTTGACAAATTTAGTAAGGTCGTTCGTGAGGTTGGCTTCAAGAGAAGCTTGACAAACTTCTCTCTTTTCACTCGTCATCAATCAACCAGGACTGTCATTCTCTTGGTCTATGCGGATGATATTTTGATTACCGGTGATGACTCCACAAGAATACAACAAATTAAGCAGCACTTAAACTCTATTTTTCAAACAAAGGATCTGAGAAATTTTTGGTACTTCCTTGGGCTTGAGGTAGCAAGGCGACCTGATGGCCTTGTCCTATCACAACAGAAGTATTGCCTTGACCTTCTTCAAGATGCTGGCCTTTCAGGGTGCAAACCTGCGAAAACCCCAATGGATGTCAATCACAATTTGCGTGCTCATGAATCTGAATCCGATTCAGTGCTTCCGAATCTGGAGTACTATCGGCGTCTTGTTGGAAAACTGATATATCTAACAGTTACGAGATTTGATATATCATTTGTGTTGGGGTAGTCAGTCGTTTTATGCATGCTCTACGAGTCTCTCATCTCCAGACAGCCGAACGCATCCTCAGGTATTTGAAGACTGTTGCTGGACAAGGCTCATGTATAAGCCATTCTCCTCTCTATCTCTTATTGTGTATTATGATGCTGACTATGCGGGCTCTCCGGATGATCGATGTTGCACTATTGATTTCTGCACCTACTTTGGAGGAAATCTTGTCACTTGGTGTAGCAAAAAGCAGTCTGTTGTTGCTCGCTTTTCTGCTGAAGCAGAGTATCGTGTAATGATGGTTGTGGTGTCTAAACTTACCTGCAACTCTTGGTAATTTGGTAGTTAAACTATTCTTACAAGCAACTCTATTCTGTGACAGTCAGGCTGCCGTACATATTGATAAGAATCCAGTGTTTCATGAGCGAACAAAACACATTGGAGTTGACTGTCATTTCGTTCGGGAAAAGATTCAGTTGAAGAAATTGGAATTGGAGCATTACTACGACCCTTATATTATCAATTTTTATCCAAGCTTGGTGCCTACGACTTGTATGCTCCAGCTTGCGGGGGAGTGTTAGAAGTATTAGGAGAAGCCATGTAAATAGGCTCATTACTTTGGCTCATATTGTAGCTCATTGCCCTCTTAGATTAATCCCACATCTTAGATTAATCCCACATCTTAGATTGAGATTTCTCTCTTCTCTCTCTTCCTATATATATGCGTATTCTCGTAAGTTGTATATGAATTTCCGGCATTAATAAAATTTCTGACAGTTTTCTACAATTTTGAATAAAAAGGGCAGCCCGGTGCACTGAGGCATTCCCGCGCAGCGAGGGTCCGGGGAAGGGTACCACCAGAAGGGTAATTGATTTGTTTTGAATAATAAGAAAAAATTGCAGATCGAAATAAATAATGTTATAGATACACAGTTATACATATTCGTTAAAAATCAGGTAGAGGTGCTCTTTAGAAACTACAAACTGATACAACTGCCTGAACTGCACAAATTGTACCAATTGTAAAACTGAACTGGTAAATTCGGTGGGGTTTTGATATCCTGAATACTACAAAAACTGCTTTGCACCTTTCCAGTCCCTTAAGTTTTGGATCCTGAGTTATGGGCTTAATCAAACCGACTCTCAAGTAATTCCACATTTTGCTCCACAGTCCACATGAGTCACAACCGCGGGATCCAACAATTAGAGTGTCACACCAGCAGTTGACACAGTGGTAGGCGAATAGAAATTACACTAAATGGAAATGCGGTCTAAATGAAGTGCACGTGTGAGCATGAGACAAGAGCCTCAATTAAGATCGGATAACGAGTAGTTGAAATTTATAAAACATCAAACACTAATTGCACACTTGTTAACAAGTTCTGAAGAATAGAGAACATTTATGTTCAACCAACGAAGTGAAGCGCAATACCGTCAAAGGGCGCCGAATGAGCCCCGCAAGTTACACCACAAATAATGATAACAAACGCGTACGATAAATAAACACCCAGAGCAAGAGTCTAAACCAAGTAATCACCGAAAGATGAAACAATCTTACTTAGATTTGCTTATGCACGTAGCGGCTCGGCTTTAGGATGGAGGTCCGATGGCTGGGTTGCATCCAGGCTCGGAGGTGGTTCCACGAACAGCTACAGAATGGGGAGGGGGAGCCTGATCTGGATCTGGAGTGGGGGATGGTGGCGATTCGTTCGAAGAGTAGGGCTGGCGGGATCGGTGATGGAGGGGTGGATTTGGGAGGTGAATCTGGAGCAAGGAGGTTGTCGTGGTATGTGGAGGGGTGGATTTGGGCGGTGGATCTGGAGTAGGGTAGTCGTCGGCGGTTGAGGGTGGGCTGACAGTAGAAGGCTGGAGAGGTGGAGCTGGCTTGGAGAGGGCCGTCGGGGTACGGGGAGGGGTGGTGGCGGGAAGTAGGTGGCTGTTGGAGACCGGTCAGTGCTGGGCGAGCAGGGACCGACGGCGGGATTGCAGGGGAAAGGTTGGGCGAGGTCGGTGGGGAGAGGAGAAGGCCAGAGCACGGCGGAGAAGCGGCAATCTCGGGCGGCAGAAGGAGAGCCCTCAGAATCCACCGAGAGGAGGACCGGCGGGATGCACGATGCAAACCTTCGATCCCTTAACCCGCTGCTAACGTGCATATATATATAGTGAAAATATACTAAAACAGGATTAGGACTTCCGATCGACGTCTATAAATGTTCGGGCCGATCGGAGGCTAAATACATCATAAAAATAAGAACTAATATACAAAACTGGCTCGGAATGACCCTCCGGGCGCATCCATGGACTCAGATCGCCAAAAGGGTCCCCGATCACCGCCTCCTGCAGGAATAGACGCTCGCGTGCAGTCGATCGCCATCAACTCCCCCTGACTTGAAATCACTCATCTCCGGTGAGTGAAGATGATCGTACTCTCGACGTAGGTCTGGGGCGAGTCTCTCGAGCTCCGCAGCAGAAATCCAAGTGTCGTTAGAAGCCGGGCGGGCATGCCAACGGACCAAGTATCGTAGGACCACCGAGCCGCCCGTCGTCGTGAAGTCATGACCAATAACCTGTAGAGTATCTTTGGTAGGCGTAGGCGACTGTCGTAGCAATGTATCTTCGTATGGATCGTCAGAGTTGTACTCGTGTCGTGCGGGTGGGCCACGCCCTTGTCGGGCCGGTGGTAGGCGTGGCTCGTAGGGTGGCCGAGGGTTACCCCTTGGAGTTGGGTCGCGACGATAATCGTGTGCAAGATCCGGGGTCCGTCTCCGTTGAGCGGGGTCCCGATGTGGTGGCTCTCTACCTCGCCTATCCGGCAGAGGCGGGGCATTCCGTGGATCTTCCAGGGGCTCCTCATAACGGGGTGTTAGGGCTGGACCTCTAAGGGCTCCTATCTGATCGACTCTAGTGTTGACCCTAGCGATCTCGTTCTTATGGGTGGCGAAATGTTCGAGGACTAAGTGTTGTAACTCGGCGGCCTCCATGTCCGAATTCGAACTGTGGCCCGATCGTCGGTGACATTTTGGTCATACATCGTTGTTCGAAACAACCTACCACTACGGAGCATGCAAACGTGACTCGAACGAACCTCCCTCTGATACCAAAATGACGTAGTGGTAGACGAATATAAATTACACTAAATGGAAATGCGGTCTAAATGAAGTGCACGTGTGAGCATGAGACAAGCGCCTCAATTACTATCGGCTAATGAGTAGTTGAAATTTATAAAACCTCAAACACTACTTGCACACTTGTTAACAAGCTCTAAAGAATAGAGAACATTTATGTTCAACCAACGAAGTGAATACTGTCAAAGGGCGCCGAATGAGCCCCGCAAGTTACACCACAAATAATGATAACAAACGCATACGATAAATAAATACCCCGAGCAAGAGTCTAAACCAAGTAATCAACGAAAGATGAAACAACCTTACTTAGATTTGCTTAGGCACGTAGCGACTCGGCTTTAGGATGGAGGTCCGATGGAGGGGTTGCATCCAGGCTCGGAGGTGGTTCCACGAACAACTACAGAATGGTGAGGGGGAGCCGGATCTGGATCTAGAGTGGGGGATGGTGGCGATTTGGTCGAAGAGTAGGGCTGGTAGGATCAGTGATGAAGGGGTGGATTTGGGCGGTGGATCTAGAGCGGGGAGGTTGTCGGGGTATGGGGAGCGGTGGATTTGGGCGGTGGATCTGGAGTAGGGAGGTCGTCGGCGGTTGAGGGTGGGCTGACAGGAGAAGGCTGGAGAGGTGAAGACGGTTTGGAGAGGGCCGTCGGGGTACGGGGATGGGTGGTGGCGGGAAGTAGGCGGCTGTTGGAGACCGGTCGGCCCTGGGCGAGCAGGGACCAACGGCGGGATTGCAGGGGAAAGGCTGGGCGAGGTCGGTGGGGAGAGGAGAAGGCCGGACCTGGGCGGAGAAGCGACAATCTCGGGCGGCGAAAGGGGAGCCCTCGAAATCCACCGAGAGGAGGACCGGCGGGATGCACGATGCAAACCTTCGATCCCTCAACCTGCTGCTAACGTGCATATATATAGTGAAAATATACTAAAATATGATTAGGGCTTCCGATCGGACGACTATAAATGTTCGGGCCGATCAGAGGCTAAATACATCATAAAAAATAAGAACTAATATACAAAACTGGCTCGGAACGACCCTCCGGGCGCATCCGCGGACTCGGATCGCCCAAAAGGGTCGCCGATCACCGCCTCCTGCAGGAATAGACGCGCGTGTGCACTCCATCGCCATCAACAGTCCTGCCAACCTTTAACGTGCATAAAAAAGGAAAGGGGAAATTGTTTTGTATCGGTTTAGCAACAAATTATTTTGTATCATTTTGCAATGCCAACATCTTTCTTATGATGTGGAGGCTGTGAAGATATGCTCTAAGGAACTTTCTCTCTTCCTTATTAGCTATGTTGTGAAATGCATGATTCTAATTTTGTTGTAGATGCGGTACCATTGTTTCGAAGCGCAGGAATTTTATTGTGCATCCCACAATTGGAAATTTGTTACAATGATCCTTTCTAGATCTATCATGTACATCGTTTCCCTCTTTTCATGTGTCTTAAAAGATCACACATCATTGATCTACTCCATAGATTAACATCAGTTTGTGAAACCTTACAGGATAACATAATTAGTGAGTATAAAAAAAGTACTCCCAGTTCTTTTCAATTTGTTGGAAACTGTACACCGGTAAAAATAATGATGCCTCACGAGTCTACGAGTGGCGGGGGGGGGGGGACCGGTTGCCCAAATGCTAGATGCAATGCAAACAATCACACAATGAATGCAATATATGTACGATGCCCCTAAATTGATATGCAAGCATACAAGCAATCCAATCAGATGTAAACTTAATGTATATGCAAATAATTTGGTCCAATTACAATTTAGCCACAAGCAATTATTTAAAATACAGATTTTTAACAGTCATCAGCCACACAGTTGTTCACAAAATTAAATTAGAAATAGTAAATTAAAATCCACAACTAATTGAGGCGGAATTAATTTAAACACGCAACGAATAGGGCAGGTAAATCACGAGATATCACAATACTAAAATGCAAATATAAGGTAGCATCCAACAAAATATGTGTCCAAATACACAATAATAGAAAATAGTAATTTCAAATAACGAATTACGCATGCAGACGGCGGTGGTGATTGTACTTGATGACGATCCAATTGTGAGTGACTCCGTCATGGGCTAAGGAAGGCCGGACATCAACTGGAATTAAAGGGCAGAGGGAATGGATGGTTTAATCTAGTGGGTTGTTTACTGGTAAGGCAACCACTAAGAGATTGGCACTAGACTCTCGGCTCACGGTCGTGATGTGGCTAGAGATAATGCTAAGGGAAGAGTGGGAGGAGCCCCTACTCATTTGTGGATTAATCGGTATGGTGTCAAAAACGGGATCCCTGTCCAAATGGGACACTAGGTCTAAGTGGGGTGGGAAGGATAGATATACCATCACAGTGCCACCGGGTCGCTCGTCCTCACTCACATGACCACTCTCACTAGTCATACTAGTATCACTCTGTCATAAGGTCATGATCAGATTCAACCTCAAGATCACATGGACACTGAATCTCATCAAATTAAGACATATCAAAATTAGGGGTCAGGTCTCTCATGTCGGTGGGAGCACTACTCGACACATCAGTGGCTTGAACTAAACCCTTATTCTTTCATGGATTCTTATTAAAGAATTCGATATGTGAGCCAAATCAGCCTTCATGCGATCAAATTGGTTAAGAGCTAATCGTTGAAATTCGGCCTAAGGTATCTCTGTTTGCGGAATACTATGAGGGTCTTGACATGTGACGTGAACCCTACTAACGTGTGGTGGTGATCGCGCATATACCGAATAGGTCCCTTAAATAGAGGAGATGCGTAACGACGATGACTCAAATAAACTCAACTTTTGCATCATTAAGGTCATGGAGAAGTGTACTGATGGTAACGTGAGGACCTCTCATCGCGGTAGTCATCTGTAGCATATTGGAATCATCTCGAAGAGTAGACACGATCCTTAGAAGTGGTGTGTCCCGCAGGAGGGCAATCATCGTAATAATAAGGGTGTTTCTCCGGTGAAGACGAGGGATAACGATAATGGTACGACATAGTACAAAACCTATAGAATCAATAACTGCGTATTAAACTAAAGCCCGAACCTGGGCTCTGATATCAATCTGATGTATCACGAGTCTACTAGTGGCAGGGGGGACCGGATGCCCAAATCCTAGATGCAATGCAAACGATCACACAATGAATGCAATATATCCACGACGACCCTAAATTGATATGCAAGCATACAAGCAATCCAATCAATTGTAAACTTAATGCACATGCAAATAATTTGGTCAAATTGCAATTTCGCCACAAGCAATTATTTAAAATAAAGATTTCTAACAGCGTCACAGTTGTTCACAAAATTAATTTAGAAATACCAAGTTATAATCCACAACTAATTGATGTGCAATTAATTTAAGCGCACAACAAATATGACCGACAGATTACGAGATATCACAATACTAAAATGCAAATATAAGATAGCATCCAACAAAACATGTGTCCGAGTACACAATAATAGAAAACAACAATTCCAAATAACGACTGCACATTTAGACGACGGCGGGGATGGTACATGATGACAATCAAATTGCGAGTGCTCCGTCATGGGCTAAGGAAGGCTGGACAACAACTGGAATTAAAGGGCAGAGGGAATAGATGGTTTTATCCAGTGGACTATTTACTGGATTGGCAAGGAAACATTCCCAAAATCTGGGCCGTGCTTTCCTAAGGGAAAAGCAGGAATGAAAGGATACAAGTTGGCTCGGGAAATCTGAATAAGGCAAATCTGGGAAGGTTCAGGTGGAATGAGACTGAATAAATGGAAGTGGGGGGTGACGATGAGAGTTTGCTGGAATAAGGGTATTTTTGGGTGGATCCGACGGGTAGGAGAGGGAAATAGCGGCGTGGGATGTTAAATAGGCAAGGGGAAACACTCAAGAGGAAAGCCTCTTACGGTGGTCTAGCGGTGTAGGAAGAGGAGGAAGAGGGGGCGGGGGCTGTCCTGACGTCGCACCGACGAGAAACTCCTGGATTCGTACCGAGAGGGAAACGCACGACCGACGGTTCAAAAATTGCAACTGAACTCTCGATACGCTCAACCGGCCCCCCCCTGCAGGTTTAAATACAACATAATAGAACTAGGCACCCAGATCAGACGACTCAGAATGTCTGAACCGATCGGATGTCAAAACAACTCGAAAATATAAAATAAATACTTGAAATTGACTAGAAACAACCATCCGGACGCATCCGTAGACTCGGATCGTCTGAATGAGTAGCGGATCACAACGATCTCCATCACATAGTCCTTCAAAAGAAATGGTAAAATCATTTTTGTCAACTGTGTCTGATGACGATCTTCACCTTTCGAGTCCATACATCCACCAAAAATGGTGTAGCTGAATGAAAAAAAATAAAAATCTCTTAGAGGTTTCCCACTGCTTGGTTGTTACCTTATTAATCGCCAATCTTCACAGGTCCTATCTTATGCTAACTCCTATTGGGCACCTCTTCTGTACGTGCTCATTTCATAACCTCCCATCAATCTTTTCATGTCTTTGGGTGTGCTTGTTTTGCTTATATTCACCAAATACATTGCGATAAATTGGATTATTATTCACTAAATGGTCTTTGTTGGCTACTCATCCACTATGAAGGTTTACCATCCTCCATTATTATATCCTTTGTACTACGGATGTTATTTTTCATTAGTTGTACTTGCTTAACAAGACTTATGTTTCTTGTTAGGGAGAGAAGTGCGATGTTGAGAATCTTGCTTCTTCCTAGTATGAAGTGCGAACTTCAAACTTGTAAATGTTGGAGAAGCAATCAATATTATATACCGGTTCTTCCTTCTACAATTGCCACTCCACATTCTATATCTGCTTTTATGCCCACTCCTCCTAGTCTTTCCAATGCAAATATATATATATATATATATATATATATATATATATATATATATATATATATATATATATATATATATATATATATATATGTGTGTGTGTGTGTGTGTGTGTGTGTGTGTGTGGGCAAGTTCAAGTGGGAACACATCTAATATGCAAACTCTCTCATTTGGGTACCAAAATCGACATGTAATATGTGAATTTTGACAGGCTCAACGAGACCTACAACTTTCATATTGAATACTTTTTCTAATTTTGCATGTCTGAGCCTTATTTTCGACCTGAAAATATATGGGCATCCTTAGTCTCATTTTTTAATATATTTTCGGATAGAAATTCCAGCTCATACATGCAAAATTAGAAGACGTGTTCAACATGAAAATTGTAGGTCTCGTCGAGCTAGTCAAAATTCATATATTACTTGTCGATTTTGGTGCCAAAATGAGGAAGATTCAATCCCTTACTGTTTAGAGCCAGATTCATTTTTATATTTGATGACAATCTTCACCTTCCTATTTTCCCACTTTAAATGTAAAAAAACTGTAAGGAAAGACATGATGTACTTAGGCATTAGTGAGATTATGACAAAAGATAGGGCACAGTGGCGACAAAGGATCCATATAGCCGACCCCACTATAGTGGGATAAAGGCTTGAATGTTGTTGTTGTATCACGATCTCAATCCATAATATAAAATGCTATCATTTCTCCGTCCTTCAGAGTTGTTTCTAAACATAGACAAAATGCAGTTGGTAGCTTGCTGCACCTTAAATGGAAAGAAAGACTGAATGAAAAAGATAGTGGCTTTGAAAATAAAATGAGACAAGAGAATTTTTCTTGCTTCTCTTGGAACAAAGATAACTGGATTGAGATGAGGCTTCTCAATGAAGCAGAATCAATCTGGAGTTATGAAATAATATATGGAAAGGTTGATGACTCATGGATACACTCAAACCCAAGGGCTGATTACAACAACACTCAAGCCTTTATCCCACTATAGTGGGGTCGGCTATATGGATCCTTTGTCGCCATTGTGCCCTATCTTTTGTCATAATCTCACTAATGCCTAAGTACATCATGTCTTTCCTTATAGTTTCATTCCAAGTCTTTATTGGTCTACCCCTCACTCGTTTAACATGCCTAGTGACTAGACTCTCACAACGCCTAACCGGTGCCTCTAATGGTCTCCTTTGTACGTGCCCTAACCATCTAAGACGAGCTTCTCACATCTTCTCTGCGATTGGTTCTACCCCTGTCTTATCCCTGATACTTTCATTCCTAATTTTATCCAATCTCGTGTGTCCACACATCCACCTAAGCATTCTCATTTCCGCAACTCCCATTTTTTCTCATGTACACAATTCACTGCCCAACACTCAGAACCATAGAGCATCGCGGGTCTAATTGTAGTACGATAAAACTTATCACCCTTAAGTTTTAGTGGTACTTTACGATCATATAAGATCCCTGACGCGCCTGTCCACTTCAATTAACCCGCTTGGATTTTATGTTTCACATCTTTATCAATACCTCCATCCCTTTGAACTATCGATCCATGATATTTAAAACATTCACTACGGGAAATATCTTGATCACCCAACTTAATAACGAAGTCATCTGTCCTTCTTGTACTGCTAAATTTAAGCTTCATATACTCCGTCTTTGCCCTGCTCAACCTAAAACCCTTTTTTTCTAAAGTATCTCGCCAAGATTCAAGTTTTACATTTACACCCTCGCGCGTCTCATTAACCAAAACGATATCATCCGCAAACAATATACACCAAGACATTGCTTGTTGGATATGTCTGGTGAGCTCATCTAAGATAATGGTAAAAAGATAAGGGCTTAAAGCTGAACCTTGATGTAAGCCAACAGTGATAGGGAATTCCAGTGTTAATCCTCCAAATGTCCTCACCCTTGTCACTGAATTTGTATACATATCTTTGATTGTGTCAATATATGATATATTTACAGCTTTCTTTTCTAAGACTCTCCACAAGATCTCTCTTGGAACTCTATCATAATTAGCCTTCTCATGATCAATAAACAACACATGCAAATTTTGTTTTCTTTCTCGATAGTTGTCAATGAGTCTCCTCAAGAGATGTATAACTTCCATGGTCGACCTCCCTGGCATGAATCCAAATTTATTCTCCGAGATATTAGTCTCTCGTTTTAATCTTTTTTCTATTACTCGTTCTCATAGTTTCATGGTATGACTCATCAATTTAATTCCTCTGTAATTAACACTATTTTGTATATTCCCTTTATTTTTATACAAAAGTACTAAGATACTCTCTCCATCGGTCCGACATCCTTTTTGACTTCAGTATCTTATTGAAAAAACATGTAAATCACAAAATTTCTTCATTTCCAAAAAAATTCCATACTTCGATGGGTATATCGTCTGACTCAACCGCCTTTCCATTTTTCATCTTATTTAGAGTATATTTTACATTTGATATTTGAATTTTACGATAAAATATTATGTTCTTATACTTCTCTGATTTACTTAACTTTTTCAAGTTCAATTCATTATCCTTTGTTTCATTATAAAGTTGATAAAAATATATTTTTCCATCGCTCTTTAATATGCACATCAACCGCCAAAACTGTATCTGTCTCTTCCTTTATGCATTTTACTTGACTTAAATATCTTGTCTTTCTTTCTCTAGCTCGAGCAATTTTATATATGTCACACTCTCCATCTTTGATATCTAGTCGCTTATAAAATTCTTCATAAACTTGACTTCTTGCTTTACTTACTGCATGTTTAGTTTCTTTTTTGGTGACTTTATACATAGCTAAGTTTTTATCATTCCTACAAGTGTAGAGTGATTTATAGCTGGCCCTCTTTGCCCTCACTTTGTCTTGCACTTGCTCTTTCCACCACCAAGATTCTTTATTTGGGAGCGTACGTTCTTTTGATACTCAAAGTACCTTTTTTTCACTTATCCTTAAATGTGAAAACATAACTTTACACGAGACATTATGATCAATATAAGCGTCATCAACTAGTTGTTTCATAACTACTATCTTAAAAGTAACCTGCTTCTCCATCTTCAAGTTCCACCACCGAATTTTTTGCAACATTTTTGTTTTTGTCTTAAATTTATTATATTTTATTTGTACATCTAACACCACTATCTTATGTTGTGTTGTCAAACTTTCTCCTGGTATGAATTTGCAATCCTTGCAAATCATTTTATTCATTTTGCGAGTCATGAAATAATAAATTTGTGATTTATTTGGTCCGCTTTTAAACGTAATTAAATATTCTTCCCTCTTTATGAAAAGCGTATTTGATATAATTAGCTCATGTGCTATGACAAAATTTAAAATGCTTCGTCCTTCTTCATTCCTTTCTCCATATCCATATCCTCCATGAACGACTGTGTAATCTATATTTTTCTTCCCTATATGTTCATTTAAGTCTCCTCCTATGAAAATCTTCTCTTTTTGTGAGATTTCTCTTACTAAATCATCTAAGTCTTCCCAAAATTGCACTTTAATAGTTTCACTTAATCCTACTTGTGCCACATAAGCACTGATCACATAATAGTTTCTTTTCCTATGAACAATTTAAGAGCTAATATTCTATCATCTTTTCTACTTATCACAACAACTTCGTCCTTCCAAATAGTATCCATAATAATACCTACTTCACTGCTTGTTTTATTTTTTCCTGTGTATCATAATTTAAAACATGAATTATCTAAAAATTTAGCTTTCTCACCCACCCATCTAGTCTCTTGCAGACATAAAATATTTATCCTCCTAATCATTGTATCCACTACTTCTATCGTTTTCCCCGTTAGCGTACCTATATTCCAACTTCCAAACCTAAGTCGATCACAATTTCTACGACATACTTCCCCAGAACGTCTAATATGTGAGGATTTTTGCATATTTAACACTACACCCAAGTCCTCTTGGAGGTGCAACAGTCCTTGCCAAAATGCCGCATTCGGACCATACGACGAGGACTTGCAAATTTAACACTACACCCAAGTCCTGGAGATACAACGGTCTTTGTCAAGACGCCGTATTCGGACCACGCGACGCGTTCCTTAAGGGGAACAACCTAGCTTTTGCAGAATTTCTCAAATGATTCATATTCATAAGGGTGACTAAATTTACGCTGGTCGTCTACCTAACACAATCCTCACCATTTTTCATCCGGGCTTGTGACCGACATAGGCTGGTTTAAACCCAGAGGCTGATTATGAAGAAAAGTTTGTTCATGTTGCGAAGATGGTTTCTCATTGTGTCTTTCATGTCTAGATGAGAATTACAACAATAAGACGTGAAAATATGTTATGGCCCTTGCCCTTGGATCGTGTCACCGGAGGAGGAGCGATGGTGGCGGAGGGCAAGCGCTGCGTCGATCGGGCGAAGACTGCGGACCGCGGAACTGTGCGGGGTGTCGGCTAGGGCAACATGGGATCAAACCCGTGGGTTTAGAGAGAGAAAGTGAGGGAAAAGGGGGAAATAAGAGAGAGGGAGAGATTCTTCCTTCTAATTTCTTGTCCCCTCAAAATGTCCAAAACACACATATAAATAGGTTCCAAAATGTGTCCCCCATTTAGGCTTACGACAATGGGTCAAATACGCCAAAAATAAATACACATAAAATAAAGATAAACTGTGCGAACACGCCACATAACATCACCCCCCTCGTTTGAAATTAGTTTGTCCTCAAGCTGGATCGAAAGGCATTGGGGCCCCAGCTTCACTCGTCGTGTCATCCTGGGGTGGGTCATCGACTTGCAGTCAAAATAGGCGTTTGCATTTGTGTCCCTGCGTGTAAGGATCTTCACAATTGTAGCATAGCCCCTTCTCGCGACGTTCGACCATCTCGGTGCGGGACAAACGGTGGCGAACAGTAGGCCGCGAAGGAGCGTCCTGGAATGGAGCCGTTTCAGGCAAGCTGGCGAGGGAGGAAGCTCCCGAAAAGCCTCGACGTCCCAAGGACGGACGGTCTAAAAGCAGATGTTGTTCAAAAGCCCTTGCGAGGCTCATAACCGTGTTGAGATTAGGTGGTAGGAGGAATTCCACATCCCAACGTAAGCGTTCGTGGAGGCCGGCAGTGAAGAGCGGAACCTGTTGCTCCGGTAAGACGGACATCACCTGAGATAGAAGAATATGAAATTTTTCTCGGTAGATGTCGATGGAGCCGTCCTGTTTGAGGTTCGCAAGATCGCGGAGTGGGTTGCCCTGTAGAGCCGGGCCGAACCGAAGGGTGCAGGCTGTGCTGAAATCTGCCCAGGAAATGTGGGGATGTTCCCGCAGAAGTTGAATGAACCATAATTGTGCTGGGTCGAGTAAATGGAAGGAAGCGATGCCGACACGTTCTTCATCTGGTGTGCGGTGGTTTGCGAAAAAAATATCGCAACGCGTAAGCCACGAAAGAGGATCTTTGCGGTCCTCGTAGATGAGAAAGTCCATCCGAATAGTACGTGCGTAGGTGGGATAGTCCGCGCCTGGAGGAGCGGCGGAGTCCACCCGGCTTGCCGAACGGTGGTCGGCCGTAGTCAGAGGCGGAGGATACAGCATGCCTTGTAGGGCATCCAAACGGTCGTTGAGGGTGTCCATCTTGGTGTTCTGAGTCGCGAACATAGAGTGGAAAAGAGCCATGAGCTCGGCGAGGGAGGGAGGAGCATCTGCCATCAGAGATAGGGCAAAACAGTTGGCCGGTGGTGTTGGAAGGAGCGCGGAGCTGTAGGAACAGGGCTGGAAGACCGGGCGGCAGCTGCCAAATCGGCGGGAGAGAGGTCGCCGGAGCTGGACGAAAGGTCGGCGAGCGGGTTGGGCTGGCCGTGCGTTGTCGGCGGAGTGGACGTGTTTTCCCGTGCGCAGGAGGAACGACCGGCGGAATCGGCGGACGGTGCGAAAGAGACGCTCGAGTGCGGGTGCGGGCGAGCGGAGGAGAGGCCGGAGATGACGGCGTTGGCCTCTGATACCAAGTTGTTATGGCCCTTGCCCTTGGATCGTGTCACCGGAGGAGGAGCGATGGTGGCGGAGGGGAAGCACTGCATCGATCGGGCGAAGACTACGAACGGCGGAATACTGCAGGGTGTTGGGTAGGGCAACACGGGACCGAACCCGTGGGTTTAGAGAGAGAAAGAGAGGGAAGGGGGGGGGGGGAATAAGAGGGAGAGATTCTTCCTTCTAATTTCTTGTCCCCTCAAAATGTCCAAAACACGCATATAAATAGGTTCCAAAATGTGCCCCCCATTTAGGCTTACGACAATGAGTCAAATACGCTAAAAATAAATGCGCAGAAATTAAAGATAAACCGCGCGAACACGCCACATAACAAAATACCTTATCTATACGAAATTTCCTTCTAGTGTCAATATGTATGGCCCATTAATCACCCATTCTTCCTTTAGAATGATTGCCCCCACATCTTGGTTTGGAGTAGTGCTTCTACTTTTCCTCTCTATAAAAAGGATATATATACTCTTGGAATAGTAGGTGAAATAATGGAAATTATTTTATAATTAATTTTGTTCTCTGTTTTTTGTCTTTGCACAGATTACATCAACATATATGTATGTGTTGGCCGCCATCCACCTTATTTAATTTGCTGATAGTTTATATGCATGTCCAGTACTCTTTTGTAGGGATCCATTGTCGTGGATGATTGAAAGTTGACAAATTCTTAGTGCTATGATAAGCATTGTCTGTTTTCTATTGCTGCAGAACCTTTTATCTTTCAGCAGTTTGTATTTTTATTGGACTTTACATTGTTAGAAAGCCTTTTGTTTTAATTCGTACTGTAAGGGACCTGTAAACTCGGCTAAAGTCGAATTAGAAGATACTGTCGCTACACTTTTCCTCAGTATTTCCTGCTTTCATTTTTATTAGTGATACTGCCTGCTTCTGCTTTTTGTTCATCATATTCCATATGTTTAATATGTTACCGTTTTTTTTACATTTCAGGTGCAAGAGAAGAAGGTCAAGAGAGTTTCTGAGATGAATTTAGATCCTTCTCAAGCTTCTGGAAATGGCAACATTCCTAGCTCAAGTACATCTAGTTCAAGAGTGTGCTTCCCAAATGGTGGATGTTCTGAAAGACCATTTAAGCATTTGAGCAAGGACTTCAAGTTTCCCCCAGAGGGGTTTCCATCCTTGCGTCTTCCTGTGGTAGTTGTACTTATCCTGTTCAGTGAATAAATGCATTATATTGCATACGTTATAACACATCTTTTCTTTTTTTCAGCTGCTAAATGCATTATATTGCATAAGTTATAACACATGTTTTCTAATTTTCAGCTGCTAAGCTATGCTTCCTGAACATGACTGATATGAAAACCATTATAAGTTTATTTATTCAACAGTTTATTGTTAAGTATTGCCATAAGTGTTATTTATAACCAATTTAGTTAAACCAAAAAGTAAATATGCTATTTTGTTGTAGTTGTTAATAAATGGTCAAGTTTGTATTCTGCATCAGCTTCAGGGTATATCTATTGAATTCAGACTAATTTGTTTCACCAGATTGGTCTTGGCCAACTCCAGTTTTTTTTGCAAAATGGTAGAATCGTACCAATTACGTGCAAGTGAATGTGATTAATTGGGAATTGGAAGTTCAATGAACATGCACATGGTTTTGTAAAGATTAAATGAAGTGCTGTAAATAGTATTAGGTGTCTAACTTGTATTTATTTGTAATTGTTCATACTTCTTCTGTTTGTATTCTTTCAGGGCATTTAGGTTATTTAAGTGTTTTCTTCCCTATGCATCAATATTCTCTTATGATAATGAAAAGAGAATATGTGCTTTCGTTGGATTTCTAGTCGAGTTCCTCTCTTATTACCTTCATCATGACGTTGCATCTCGTGGACAATATCGGTACTTTTGAATTGATTGTCTCGATGCTCTGCGGATAGGCCCGTCGCCTCCCTACGTGCTTGACCCATCACCTCTTTGTGTGATTGACCGACGACTATCCTTGCTTCCTTATCCGCTACGACCTTTTATCCATCTTTTTGCTGCGATCTTTTGTTGATCTTTTTGTTGCGACCTTTTGCTTCATTCGACGGCTACCGACTGCTACTGCCAATTCCTTTCTTCTCTATTTTCACAAATTTTTTCTTGTTGTCAATCGTGCATTTCCTTCTTCATTGTCACCTCGTGGATTCATATTATTTTCCTTTCCCGTTCTAGGGATAAGAATGCCAGACCACTCTAAATCTATTACTAGTTCCGCCAACACATTTGTTCCTCGTTGCAGCCCTACTAATCTCTCCGTTCATCACCCCACTTTTTATCTAAATGGAACAAGTAACTTTAATGAGCTCAAGTCAAGCACATTACACTGAAAGGATGACAAAAATTGAATCATATTGAACGGGCTGCACTTAACAAGACTATTGCTAATTTTGAAGAATGAGATGGTGAAGATTCTTTTATGGTGACATGGCTATGGAACTCGATGACACTCGAGGTGAGCAAGAATTACATGTTCTAACAACTACACGGGAACTCTGGGACAATCCTCGCCAGACTTTTCAATGAAGCAAATATGGTCACTCGAATTGAAGACGGAGATTTTATTCACAAAGCAATGAAACCTATTTGTTATCAACTTCTATGAGATATTGAATGGGTTGTAGATTGAGTTGAATTTGTACTTGAATTTGAAGATGGAATGTGTTAGTATTGTTGTATACACAACTCTATTATATATATAGAGGAGTGACCTACCTTTAATGAAGTTTATGAATTTTAGTCTTTAACATGATATCAAAGCCAAAATAACCTTCCGGCCTTTTGTTGCTTCCGCCCGTCTGATGCTTCCACCGTCTCTCCATTTTCAGACGTTGATTGGTCCCCAAATATTTTTCTAAGCCTTGTATCCTTCTAGTCGGCACAGAAGCTTCCTCTAGTGAGAAAACTTTCCTCTTGACGTGTTCCGACATGTTGCCTTGATCGGTGCCGATCGACACCAATCGATTGGAATGGGGTGCTGAGCCCATTCTGACCTTTGGTTCCACTCCGGTTTTCTTCCGTAGCTTCGTATCTCTTCTTATGTCATACTAAAAGGATCTTTGGATTTATTGCTTCGATTTTCCTAGATTTCAGATCTAGGTTTTGGAGATTCTTACCTCTTTCTTGAGAAAAACGTCTCTACCGAACAACCATTTCTTCTATGGCTCTCGAACTTTCAAAATGATTTGTTCTCAAGGCTTGACCTGTCTTAATGAAGGGTTTATCATTCCCTTCTAGTTCCTGTGCTTCTCTGACCTGTTTTCTAGCGGCCGTTTAGCTGGTATTTTGCGATTTAATTTAATCCCAAGTCTCTCTTGTTTTCTATCATTGGTTTATGTGTCATATGTTGATTATTTTAGTGACTGATCGACTCCTGTTGGATTTATCCAGGTTGGTCATGATCATAATTTCTCTCATATATGATTATTTACCTACAAATTACTCTGTCTTGGTTGAGGTCTGTTACTTGGACAATTAATATTTGAAAGATGTTTGATTAGAAATGGGAGCATAAGAGAACCCCAAAGGATACTGCTACCTGGGGGCAATGGGACTCCGAGAACTTACTAGTTATGTCCTAGTTATGTCCTGACATACAAACTTTTTGTAGGGAGTTGATAGCCTGTAGCTATTTGTTTCTTGATATCGCCACCGATATTTGGAAGAGAGCTGAGGTCACTTACTCTAGAAACGTGAATTCTGCCCAGATATTTCAACTTCAAAAGAAAATGTTTCTGCCTCGCCAAGGAGATCGTCCTCCATACGTCTACTATTCCGAGTTCACTCAATTACATCATGAATATGATCACTTTTTCCCTTACCTTGCTTTGCAGGAGTACTGCAACTGTGTTTTCAATATCTTAGACTATCTTTATGGGGATTTTGATTAGATCATTGTACAGGTTCTTGGTCGCATTTCTGTTCCTTCCTCACCCGAGAGTTAGTCTTGTTCAACATAAATATGATTGTAGACACTTATGGCTACCTAAGCTTGCATAATAAGACTCTTCTCTTATTACATACTCGAACTCCGAAGGACACTCTTTACAGGATTTCAAGCCAATGAGTACATATAAAGATTATCTTGTTTGTGACCACTATAGTAAAACTCGACATACCCCGGTGTTTTATGCTCCATGGTTTTCCCCTCTTGAGGAGGACCAACCTTACGTGGAGGTCATGGGTGTAATAGATTGGAGTGGGTGGGTGGGTGGGTGGGGTGGGGGGTTCTCCGTACAGTGTCCGCTCATCTGACTAAAAATTTTGATGTAATGATGTGGTGAGTTCTAGTTTTAACTCTATCTCAGTGCCCCACTCTCTTTACTAAGGAAATATAGGTCTTCCACAGAATGATGCAAAGCCTTTCTACCGAGCCTTCTTCTGAACCGTCCTCCTTTTTTCGCACATGTATTTTGAGTGCCCACTCCGCAACTGTTCACTCAGCTTCTCACTGGCTTATTTACTATGGTGCTACAAATCACATGACTCACTGCTCATCAGGTTTTATTTCTTACTTCCCACTATCTGGTAGAGAAAAAGTATGCATTGTGAATGGACCCGTTTCCTCCATTATTGAGAAAGAATCCATTTCATGTTCTTCTCTTACTTTAACCTCTGTCCTTTATGTACCAAGCTTTACTCAAAATTTGTTGTCTATTATTGACCTGACTAACTCCATGCAATGCTCAGTTACTTTATTTGTGTCTTCCAGGTCCTACAAACAAAGAAGGTAATTAGCTCTGGTAGGATGCAAGACGGTCTCTAAGTGTTCGATCCCACTACTTCAGCCCAATCCCTTGCATGTTTCTCAGACTCTATCCTTGGACTTTTGGCATCGCCATCTGGGCCTTCCATACCTCCGCCTCTGAGAGTTTTTTATTTCATAGTTTCCCTTCTCTTGGATTACAAAACTTTCACTACGATGTATGCAAATTAACTAAACACAAACATGTTTGTTTTATGCATTCTTCATTACCATCAACTACTCCATTTACTGGCATTCACTCTGATGTGTGTGGGTCTTTCCCCGTTGCTTCCATTTTTTTATTATAAATGATTTGTTAGCGTTATTGATTGTTTGTCGTGAATCACTTGGGTTTATTTAATGCACCATAAAATAATGTCTTTCCTCTATTTAAAAAGTTTCATACCTTTATTTCTACCTAGTTTGGTGTCACTGTTAAAATTCTTCACAGTGACAATGACCACGAATATCTTGTGGACAGTGCATCAAACCACCTGTGTTCATTCTTCTGCTCAGAACGGGATCACTGAGCGAAAGAATCACCATCTTCATAAGGTTCCTCGTTTTCTTCTCTTTATCATGTATCTTCCTCGATACTGTTACAAAGATGCTATTCTTTCTGCTGCCTACCTTATCAATCATCTATCTACTCGTGTCTTAGGGAACAAACTCCTCTTCATACATTCGGTTTCTTTCCTACTCACCTTGCCCAAAAATCTTTGAGTGTCTATGCTTTGTTCATGTCCATAATATTGCACCCTCAAAACTTGACCCTCGTGCTCTCCTGTCTTCATTGGATACGCCCCAACTCAAAAGGACTATAAATGCCACCATCTAACCAAGAGGATTTTTGTCTCTATGGATATCAACTTTTGGGAAAATGATCTTTGCTAGGAGGCCTCTCTTCAGGGGACTCTTCACCTACATTGGAAGTGAATCCTCCTACCCCCTCCCCAACCCCATTGCCAACCCCTCCACCATGTATCATGCCATCCATAATATTTCTATCCAGGGGGAGACTATGCCTCCTTCACCAAATATAAATCCTCTTCAGGTTTATAATAGAAGCAAGGACTCAACCACATTGGCTCGTCCTCCCATACTAGAACCAATCCTGACTTCAGCTTTTGCAATGTTACCTTTTGACCTATGTGAAGGTAATAGTATCAAACACCCATTGTCTGAATATATTTGCTACTCCTCTTTAACCCCATTACATCAATCATTTTTTCCTCTTTATCCTCTAATCACGGTTTCTACTGCATGACATGAGACACTTCAACATACAAAAGTGAAAGAATCCTATGATATAGGATATACTGGCTCTGACAAAAATAGTACGTGTGAACTGGTAGATCCTCCAAACGGGAAAAAAACTGTGGGGTGCAAATAGGTATTTGCAGTAAAACAAAACACTGAAGGAATAGTGGGATGCTATAAATCACAATTGGTGGAAAAATGATGTACTCAAGATCATGAGATTGATTATCAATGGACATTTGCTCCTGTGGACAAGATGAAATTAGTGCGGGTTTTGTTTTCATGCGCTGCATTTAAAGGGTGGAACCCCCAACAATTTGATGTAAGAACACATTTCTCCAAGGTGAACTAGAAGTGGAGGTTTTTATGTCTATCCCTCCTGGATTTGTCCCAAGTGACTCTGAATGAAAAATATGCAAACTAAACAAGATTTTATATGAAATTATGAATTGAAATAATCCCTAAGAGCATAATTTGGTAGATTCCACTAGGCAATGATCTCTTTTGGGTATACTCAGAGTAACCGATCATAATATATTTATTAGATGATGGAAGTGAAAGTCGACATCTTTTATTGTATATGTGGATGATATTGTGTGGACTGAGAATGATACCAAAGAGATTACTATCCTCAAAGGATGCTAGCAAAAGAGTTTGATGCAAAAGATCTAGAAAAACTAAAACATTTCCCTGACATTGAGGTTGCACGGTCGAGGAATGATGTATTTATTTCACAAAGAAAGTATGTATTAGATCTATGAGAACAGTCATGCTTGAGTGTGTGGAAAACTCTCACTACACCGATTGAAGCCAATGCTGGGTTTAAAAAGGATGATGGAGAGCTTATAAGAGATGTGGTTGGCTACCAAAGACTTGTTGGATGGTTTATTTATCTATCCTATACTCGTTCGGATGTGGTATATGTCGTGAGAGTGATTAATCAGTATATGCATTCACGGAGAACTAAACACCTTGATGCTGTATAGAGAATCCCTTGCTTCCTTAAGATGTCACCAAGAAAGGGTATATTGTTCACTCATAAAGACAAGATGAAGATTGAGGTCTATACTGATGCTGATGCTGACTGGTCTTGATCTGTTGATGATAGATGATCTATGTTATAGTACTATTCATTTGTTGGGGGAAACCTCGTAACATGAAGAAGCAAGAAGAAACCACCAGTGTCTCGATCCGGTGCACAGACTGAGCTCAAAGCTATGGATTATGAAATATGCAATGGAATGTGACTTCACACATTACTGTTATATATCCGATTTCTTGAAGACAATCTGATAAGCTTATATTGTTACACCATGACAACTATTTGTATTGCTCATTATTCTATCCAGCATGACTGCACAAAGCATGTTGAAGTGGATATTCTTTTTATCAAATAGAATATTGTGAAGAGGCTCATTTATATTCCAGTCATTCCACTCCACTTTTGAAATCTTTGTTTAGAGAGAGGATCTTTGAGTTTCTTTCTGGTTTGAACTTTGAGTATGATCCCATATACGTAGAGATCCTGGGTAAGGAAAGACTTTTGTCTCTCTATGAGGTCTTTTATTCTACTAGAGGAGATGAGATTCGTAGGGTTGTTACGACCCATCCACTCTGGTGATTAGTAAGCCAACAGATTTAGTTAACTCTTCACATTACAGATGCAAATGAGTTGAGCTCGAGTCGAGCTTGACAGAATCTCCAAGCTCGAGCTAACCATTTTGAGCTCGAGCTAACCATTTTGAGTTCGATCTCGACAAGCTCATTTTTCCCGGCTCGAACTCGAGCTCAAGGCCCACTTTTTTAGCTCGAGCTTGATCTGCTCACAAGATTTATTTTCTTTATTTTTAAATTTTTTTAAATGCACAAATAAAAAGCTCGCACGCTGCTGAACAACAGTAAGCGAGCTCAAACTCAACTTGCACCCCCACCTCACACCCTTCTCCCAGTCCTGATTGGGATAGCCATTGGTACAGTTACTGCAAAAATTCTAGACATACTAGAGAACTACTTCAAACTACATGAAAAAGAACATGTTCTTGGTCGTACTAGGGGATTTAGAGACATCCAACATAACCATGCCAATCTAGAATCATCCGGGACTACGGATAAGCCACAACATGATGTTAAGAGTAATATTGGCTATGACATTCTAGCTCTTAACAAGGATGAGTTTGAGAGAATGCGAAACCTTATGGTTCTCTCAGTAAGCCATATGGTACTTGCATTCTTGCCATGACTGATAATTAGCTGTGTTCAAAATCCTTTATGATGTGCCCGGTTAGACAAAATTGGCTATGTAGAATTGGTTTTGGTTTAAGTAATTCTTTTGTGGTTATTTTGTGGGGCGGAATTCATGGTGGAAATGGATTTCGTCAAAACCCGTGGATTTATATTATAGCTATTCCGAATTCTTACCTCTTCATCTATGTTTTCTCGCGGTCCCAATCGCGCCTTTCTCTCACTGCATTGATTCAGCGGAGCTTCAAGTTCTTCTACCTCATCAAACACCCCTCTTATTTTTTCCCTCTCTATACTCTCTGTCTCAGAATATTGAAAGCTCCATTCCCATTCAATGGTCGACTGAGGAATTAGAGCCGCTCCTTTCAAACCCTCAGTACCCCGACTTACCCCATTGACTTCTGTACCCCTCTTTCGATCTCTCCACCCCCTCTCTCCTTAAATTCTCTCGTAGTCCATCCATGGACTCCATTGGCCAACTTTGATGTTATACGAGAGTGGGATGGTGTTGACTGTTGATTAGTCATGACATGGTGTCACTTGGATTGAAGCTTTTTTCTTGCTTAAAAACATTGATTTTGGGAATTAGATTTGTTAGCATGATGATGCACATGACTGGCATCCACCGGAGAGAGGGTACAAGGAAGGCCCACACCGATGGTGATGCCGTGGAAAATGAGGAGATTAGGGTTTTATTTTTCAATTCCAATTCCAATTCCTTCGTATTTTGGCCATTCTATTTGCAGTCGAACATCATAATTGGAATCCAACAATATCATAATTCCCGCTGGTTTTGGAATTTCCAATTCTTCAAAATCAAAAGTTGCGATCCGCATTGTTTCATGTATGATTGTGGATCACTCACGGGCCATCGACGCAAGAGTTATTGACCACATGTTTTTTTGTAAAAAACACCTTTCAACCTTTTTACCATCTCCCACCAAAATACAATTGTAATTGTTGATGGTTTATATACACCAATAACTAGTAGTGGCATCATGTAAATAGTGTTCATTATCTTCCAAAGCTATCCATAACTCTTATATCTGTCTACAAAAATGACTGCACATTTAAATTGTGGTTGTAAATTTTTTCCCTCATTGTGTTTCAAAATCTGGCTATGGAGAAGACTAGTGGAATTGTTGAGGAAAAGGTGGGTTTTATCATCTGCTCTAGAAGCTTGGTGGGACTGTTCAGAAGTCTTTCCACTCATGTTTTCACTGTAAGGATATCTCTGTGATCATGCTTCAACATCGACGATAGGGGCATTATGCCATTATATTTCTTAAAAGCATGTTTCCTGCTTTATTTTTAAGAAGTCAATTGATTCGTTAGTTGTGAAACTTGCTAAACATTGTCTCATTTTTTTCCATCATAGTATTAATAAAAAGGGGCATTTAGCGGGACCTCCCTTCTATGTTTGAAAAATTACAGATTACACCCCTCTTATTATTGAAATTACAAAAATCTCGCTCGAATGTTACAGAACATAACATTTACCTCCCCTGAAGTTCACATTTCATAACTTCCATGCTCAAAAATACCCCCCTCAGAGTATATTTTCAAGGGGGATATTTTGTGCATGGATGTTATGAAATGTGAATTTCATGGGAGGTAAATGTTATGTTTTGTGACATTCAGGGGAGTTGTTTTTGTAATTTCCATAGTAAGAGGGGTGCAATCTGTAATTATGCTAACTTCAAGGGAAAGTTTTGGTAATTATTCCTTAATAAAATTCAAAACCTTTTGATCTTATACATTTAAATGTTTGAGATCCTGTCTGTTATTAGTCTTTCTGGTGCCAAGTGATATATCTTTTATTGATGATTGCTCTCAAGTATCTTATGTATTCCTAATGGTGCCAAGTGATCTGTCATTTATTGATGATTGTGCTCAAGTATCTTAGGTATTCCCAATGATTATACTCAAGTATCCAATGGATCTTATGATTCAAACCCAATCCCACAAATCTATAAAACACTTACATTCCGACAATGGAAAGATATGTTAACTAACATCTCGTGAAGTTTACTAAATAACAGGACATCATTCATGAATTCACTTGCGTTAATACACCCCAACAAAATTGTATTTCCGAATAGGATTCCCATCACCTTCTTGAAGTTACAAGAACGTTACTCTTTCAGGCGTCTGTTCCAAAGTTATATTGGGGTGAAGATCTTTTTACTGCCACTTGCCTAATCAAACTATTGACATTATGTATCCGTGAGGGTATGTGAAAATACCGTTACCTATCCTCACAGATTCTTGGCGGGGTTAATTTTGCCAAACACTTGGCATCATTCTTTCCCTCTGCCCTGATCATGCAAAGTATGAAAGGTCATGTGTTTGAGTGTATTACTTAAGTCCACATCCACCACCATCACCATACCAAACTTTACTCATGGGCTACTAAGTGTATCTTTGTTGGTTATGCTTCTGACAAGAAAATTTACAAGTGTTATCATCCCTCGAGTCATCATATACTAGCCTCCATGGATGTTTCCTTCTATGAACACGAGCCTTTCTTTACCCAATTTCACTTCCGAGGGACATCATATTGGAAGTGGAAGGCATTCTTCCTACTCAATACTTTACTTCCCATGAATCTTTTCCAAACTGCAGTGGATGAGATAATGCTGTTACTGATGATCGTCCTGTCATTCCATATCAGAGAAGGATATCACCCAAACATACCTCCCAGAGTCCCAGTAGCTTCAGTCATCCCAACCTTTGTCAAATACTTAGCATAGAGGTAGCTCCATTGACACTAACTTCCTTCATACTTCTTTACTACATTCTAATCCTAATCATGGTGACTTAGCAAAAGATCCGATCTCTTCATATCTCTCTACAAAGAATCTTTTTATACAACACACTAGTTTTTTTCTCATCATTGGACTATATCACTATCCTAACTTGTATACATGAAGTATTAAATAATAAGAACTGGGTTATGCAATGAATTTGGAGATGAGAGTTTTGAAGAAGAATGCAAATTGGAATATTTTCTCAAAACTAAGAGATAAAAGATGGTGATTGTTATTAGCACCGCAGTTTTGGCTAGTCGCACCGCAGTTTCTCCTAATTTTTCGCGCATTTTGGAAATACGTCTTGTACATGCATTTTAGGAAAAGTGTTCAACCCGAAAGTTGTAGATCTCGACGAGATCTACAACTTTCGTGTTGAACACTTTTCCTATAAATGCATGTTCAAGGTGTATTTCTAAAAGGCGCGAAACCTGGACGTATTTCCAAAGTACGCCTTATACATGTATTTTTAGGAAAAGTGTTCAACACAAAAGTAGTAGATCTCGTCGAGATCTACAACTTTTGTGTTGAACACTTTTCCTAAAAATGCATGTACAAGACGTATTTCCAAAAACGCGAAAAATTAGGAGAATCAGTGGTGCGACTAGCTAAAACTGCGGTGCTAATAGCAATCACCATAAAAGATCTATAGTGTGTAGATCTATCTATTCCTTACAATACAAATCCGATGGTACACTTGATCGATATAAGGCAAAAATGATAGGGTACACCTAGATATATGAAATAGATTACTTGGAAACTTTGCTCTAGTATCAAAAATGAATATTGTGAGAGTCCGTTCTCTTGCTGCTCAATTCAACTGGGAGCTACATCAAATTGATGGAAAAAATGCTTCTCCCCAGGGATCTTGTGAAAGAGGTATGTATAGATATCCATAAGGGTTCCACTTTAGCAACAATGATAACCAAGTGTGCATGATAATGAAGACTTTGTACATGCTTAATTAGTCTCCTTAAGCATGGTTCAGAAGATTCTCCAAAGCTATGCTAATTTTGTGGTACAAAATGGGCTAAGATCACACAATGTACGTTAAACACTAAACAGGTCCATAAACTCACTTTATTTCTCGTTTCTGCCAATGATATTATCATTTTAGGGAATGAACCAACTGAGAGAAAAATGTTAAAAGAGAAGCTAATATCTGAATTTGAGATAAATACCTAGGAAGATGTTATTTGTCGTATTATGTGTCGGTCATGTTATCATGTTATGTTATGTGTCGGTTATGTTATTGTTATGTGTCATGAATATTGTTATTTATGTGTTTATGGGAGTTATGTGAGTGTTGATAAATTATTAGGTGAGTCATTATTACGTATAGCCTATATAAATGCATGTGACGGTATGTATGAAGCAAGCAAGTATTCTAATTCCCTTCTTTCATTGTGAGATCTTGGCGGCTCTCTCCTCCGACGAGCAACCCCGCTTAGGCAGCCGCAGTCACGACTCCGTAGTATCCCGCTACCATCTCCACCACCCGCATCCCTAAATCCGGTCACCTCCGAAGAAGGACCATAACAACTTGGTATCAGAGGGTCTCGATCCTCTTCCGTGGACGCACGCCAGCACCGCATCGACGCCATTTTCCTTTTTCTCGTTCTCGATCAGCTCTTCCGACGGGTCAGCAACAACACACAACCTCTGCTTCTGCGTGCAACTCCGTCGATATCGGTCCCTGTCGCGTGCTGCTCAGTCAAAATCGACCCCGTTGCGTGCATCCTCGTCGCCTGGAGCTCTGTCGAAATCAACTCCAGCGCACTTTCACCACTGTTCATCTTCCCGATCGCCGACCCTACTGTCTCGAGCCGCACGACCCGCCGACTCTTCTTCGTCGAGCCTCTCCTCATCGCCAGCCCCCGGCGTGCCCTCTTCATCAACCCCCGCCTCCTGCAAAGCCCCTGACGATCATTGGTGGCTCCGGCAGGCGTTCCGTTGGATCGTCGACCGACCGCATTCCATCCCTCGTCAAAGCCGCTGACGATCATTGCTCGTCCATCGCCATTCCAGAGCCTCGTCACCCTATTTCCCTCAAGCCGCCTGCTTCTACCTGCTTCCCTCGAGCCACCTATATCTCTCTGCTTTCCTCGAGCCGCCCGCGCTCCAGCGTTTTCATCGAGCCCACACCCCCACCTTCCCGACCAAACCTAGCTTTTTCATCGAGCCCACTGTTTCATTTCCCGATTTATTTTAATAAGCACTGTTCCCGGGCCCATACTATTTACTCTCAACCTGTTCACATTTATTTACCCCTGCTGCCAGCCCACATTATTCAATCCCAGTCTCCTATCTATTTTAACCCCACCCCCTCTCCAAACAGCAACCCAACTTTTAAAAAAAAATTTACCTCCCATCCAGCATTTCGCCTTCTTAATTAAATTATTTAAGTCATCTAATGGGGATCACTAAATTAACTGTCGTGGATGCCGCAACCATCCAATCAAGGCTACGAGAAATGATGAGCTCCATGGACACACGCCTTCGGAATGCCGACGCACTCCACCACATTAAGAACCCGACATCCGCCTTTCTGCCGCAGCCCGTGACTCTACCACTTCCACCGCCGTCTCTTTTCGTGCAGTTGCCATCTGCGCCGCCCGCTGACGTGCCACCGCTCTTAGCGGTCATTGCCCTTCCGCCATCACATGTCGTGGTGGTACCGCCCCACCTTGGGCCACCTTCATCAGACATCATGGCCGCCTTTCCGCCAGCACTTGCTCCGCCATCCACCGCTCTACCGAATCCAACAGTCACCTCACCGCCTACAAATCCGTTCCTTCTGCCGGTCGTCGCTTCCCCGACCTACTTGTTGCTGCTGCTCCTTACCGCTCCACCGACCTTGCCGAAGTCTTTGCTTACGCCGCTCGTCTTTCCAACGGCGCCGCCGCTACTCACCGACGCCGCCGACGTCGCTACACGATATCATGCACAGTTCTGGCGGGAAATCATGCTGCCAGATGCTCCAGTCATCACATGGAATTCGAGCTTGAAGGCAAGCTCGATTTCAAGGGCGGATGAGATGTGTCGTATTATGTGTCGGTCATGTTATCATGTTATGTTATGTGTCGGTTATGTTATTGTTATGTGTCATGAATATTGTTATTTATGTCTTTATGAGAGTTAGGTGAGTGTTGGAGAATTATTAGGTGAGTCATTATTATGTATAGCCTATATAAAGGCATGTGGGGGTATGTATGAAGCAAGCAAGAAAGTATTCTACTTCCCTTCTTTCATTGTGAGATCTTGGTGACTCTCTCCTCCGACGAGCAACCCCGCTTAGGCAGCCGCGGTCACGGATCCGCAGTATCCCGCCACCATCTCCACTACCCGCATCCCTACATCCGGCCACCTCCGAAGGACCATAACAGAAGACTGAAGTACTTTTTTGGAATTGTGTTTGCCTATTATAAAATTGAAATCTTTATCTCTCAGCAGAAGTATGTCCTTGATCTTCGCAAAGAGAGGGAAATTGGGATGCAAGATTAATTGTGTACCGTGGAACTAAACCACAAAATGGAAAATGTTGTCGAAAGATCAAATGTAGATAAAACTCAATATTGGAAATTTGTAGGGAGCTGATATATTTGGCACATACTAGACCCGACTTGACATATCCAGTCAATGTTGTCTGCTAGTTTATGCATGATCCAAGGATCAGATATCAACAAGCCGTACACATGATTCTACAATTCCTCAACACTTCAAGGAGAAGATTGTTGTTTGAGAAAGGTAAAATACTATCGCTCGAGACATATACAAATGCTGATTGTGGAGAATCTTTGGTGGACTGGAGGTATCCTTTGGATATCGTAGTTTTGTGGGAGACAATTTAGTCACCTGAAGAGGAACAAACTTGTTTTCCTTGATCATGTTGAAAATTATGGATGATCCAAAAGTCAAGTTTGAAAATCTAATGGAAGTCTTCTATGACAATAAGTCCGCAATTATCATTGCACATAATCCTTCGACATGATAGAACAAAACACATCAAAATTAATCGTCACATCATCAAGCAGATGCTGTATAGTGGGCTAGTTTTTATCTCTCATGTCATTTCAACATTACAGATTACTGATATTTTGATAAAAGTGTTATCTGCATAAATGTTCCATGGTCTTACTTGCAAGATGAGAATTATGGATCCATTCACCAGCTTGAGGAAAAATTTTGTAAATAGTATTAGGTGACTAATTTGTATTTTTCTGTAATTGTCTGTACTTATTTAGTTTGTATTCTTTAATGACATTTAGGTCATTTAAATATTTTTTACTCCATGTAGGACGTGCGTATTATTTTTTACATGATTTTTAAAAAATATTTAGAAATCTGAAATACAGGCAATCTGCTGATAGGAAGTCTCTCAGATTCTGTTAGCTTTCTTTTATTTCCATCTATTGCAATTGCGTGGAATAAATTTTTTAGTAAATGCCTTTATGTTTTTTTAATCTCATGCCTGACATTTAACGTGTGCATCCTTTTGTAGGTAGCTAGTGAAGAAACGAGCCTTAATGCTAGATGCCGTAGAGTATATGCTCATGCACATGATTATCACATTAATTCTATATCAAAAAACAGGTTTGTATCTTCTGTAATCTCCAAGATGCTAGCTATTCTATGGATGTGTGTTTGGATACTTGACTTTGGGAACAAAAGTTGTGGATTCTTTGTCATTTTTGTATTGATGAGCCCATAAAAGGGCACATCTTTCCTCAAACTCCACTTTGTTCAGCAATAAATATATATTAAAGCTTGCAGACCCTCTGATACTATTTAGGATCATCTTTATGACTCATCCATCAAGTATCATTATACATTTCCTTGTTATAGACACATTTTTATTACATTTGCATAGAAAAAGCACACGTAGTAACAAGAGGAAAGTGAGAAATCTTAATTTTATGCCCTTTTATTTTTTTGAGTAATATTTCTGTTATTTTACCTTTGTTGAATATTTTTTTTTGCAAAAAGTTTAGGCTTGTATTTTTCCTTTATTCAAGGAGTTAGGAAATGAAGGCTATGCAAGTTTTAACCTAATTTCTCTTTCCTCCTAATCTCTTCAGTGATGGAAACTAGCCACACGAGTTCTTTTTGCAACATTCAACATTAGTTGTCTTATGTTATGAGCTCACGATGACTAGAGGACCTAATTGAAGGATTCAGAGTAGAACTTCTTTCCCATTGAACTCCCATGAATCCCAATTGTGGAATCCTGGTCTAGAAGGAGGACAAGGAGCTAAACATCCTTAACTTTCACCTTGCAGGAGCAGCATTATTTGGAGAAAGGGGGAAGGATGCGCCGAGGATCTTTTGTGCTCAATAGGATAAGAAAGAAGATCAGGATTCTAGAAATGTCTTCCTTCGTTTCTATTCTCCAAAGCTTAAATATTGATGTAACATAAGCACAAAAGACCTTAGAAAAGTTCTAAATGGATAAACAAATATTTGACACATGTATTGGGGGCCAGATAGGTCTCTATCGGGCTCTCAGTCCAGCCCAAAGCAAGTAATTTCTACGCCTACTACCGGGGCCCTGATAGGTTTCTATCAGACTCTCGATACATTTCGATAGAATCATTCTTTACTGTATTCATCGAGACCCAATAGGCTTGCTGGGATCCCTATAGCCACCAATGTCCATTCTGATGAGTTGTACCTCCTCGATATATTCTTTTTGGATCATCCCCATCATATATCCATAACAACACTCTCCTTCATCACATCGATCTTGTCCTCAAGCTCTAAGTCGGGGTATTGCATCTTGGCTCCCACTTAGCGTCTTTCTTGAGGTAATTCATCCACTGAGTCAAGATTTTGGCTGTATCCTAGTTGTTGCAGTGATCAAGAACCTGATGGGTTTGCAAATGTGCGACCTTTGCTAATTGGTGGAAGGGCTGGAATAAAAACATGCCAATGTAGGACTTATTTTATACACATAAATGACACGCATTTGGATGTCAGCAGGGAGTTACTGACAGTAAGCCATCTGTATAACCCCATATCCGGCAAGTAGTGGTCGACAGGAGCCAGATCGGCCAAGGTCCAGCAGTCCGGGTCCTAGGCGAGCCGAAGGGAGGCGAGATCCCGGGAAGCCCCTTCAGCTCGCCCCAGTGGTGTGGATCGCGTGAGGGGCAAGTGGAGCAGGTCGGCTCGCACTCGCCCCAGGAGCTCGGCGAACAGCGGGCGAGTGGGGCAGGCCGGGCCCGCACTCACCCAGGGCCGGGAGGAGGCGGCGAGTGCCAGCTCCATCGAGCACTCGCCGACCCCCGCGAGTCCATATTTCAGAAGGCCACTCGCCCAGTCTCTTGTGATGTGTTTTTACCGTTCTGCCCCGTTGGTCTGTCTGTAGCCTGTTAGAATAGCGGAGTTACGCTGTTGGCAGACCCAGTTGGGCTGCACATAGCTGTTTAGGACATCGAAGGTTGGCTATTTGCAGACCGTTTTCAAAAATCTATAAATAACGCATGCTTACTTGTGCCCAGGTCTTCTTGCGCTTTTTGAGGTATTCTTAGCTCGACATTTGTCTAGGGAGAGGAAGCGCTCTAAGATCTTCCGGCTGTGTGGTGGGACCTCCACGGCGAGCCCTTGGGTCTGTCCTATGTTCTTTTTCCTTAGTCGTTTGGTTCGCGAGAGAGAAGTTAGTGTGCGATCAACCCTTCCCCAAGGGTGAACACAGAGACCGAGTTTTTTGGTTTCAACATTTTTGGTGCGGTGAGCGTGGAGCGTGGTCAGCACAGAAAATCTTCAGCAGGCTCGATGACTGGAGGAGATGGGAAAGGTTCAGACAGGGCCGACTCGTCACCCCCTCCCCCTCTCGCCACGGTGGGGATGTTCGAGGAGTTCAGGCAGGAGGTGCTTGGCCTCTTCAGGTTCACACTTGGCGCGCGTGCCGAGTGCTCGACACTTGCTGTCCCAATCGCCGCCCCCCCGGATCTAGGCGAGGATGCCCCGACTCGGCGAGCTGGGAAGGAGGCTGCAGAGGAGGGGAGTGGGCGCGACCTCCCCGGGCGAGTGCTCTTCCCCGTGTCGGCGAGTGGTGGCCGGTTCGGCGAGATGAGGGCGCGAGATCCTCCGGCTCGCCCAGCAAGGGGAGGAAACCCCTTCAGCGATTTGGTTTCTTCTGCCACAATTCCAGAGGGGTTCAGGGAGCCGGAGATGTCCTACTACATCGGGAAGGATGTCCCGGTCCAGCACATCCAATGGTTTGAGGATGTGATTTCGATAAGGCAGATGTCGGATGCCTTCAAATGCAGGCTTTTCGCCATCACCATCATGGAAAAGGTGAGAGAGTGGTTCCGTCAGCTACCGACCAACTCAATCTACTGCTTCGAGGACTTGCGCCGGAGGTTCATGTTGAGGTTCACCACTTCCAAGTAAAGGAAGGAGTCGGAATCTCTGTTCCATATCAAGCAGGGGGTGAACGAGACCTGGGGAAGCTACGTGGACCGGTTCCAGGAGGAGGTCGCCCAGGTCCAGGAGATGTCAGGGCACACCCTGATGATGGCCTTCACCTTGGGGCTGCAACAGGGTTTCTTCAGGATGGAGCTGAAGAGGGTGCCTCCCCTCACCTACGAGGAGCAGATGGAGAGGGCGGCGAGAGAAGTCGACGGGGAGGCGTCAAACCCCGAGTTCGCAAAGAGGTTGGCCAGGTGCGCCACAAAAGAGGAGAAGGGGCCAGAAGGTGGCCGAGGTCAGGAGGTGAGGAGAGCCGAACCCCGGCAGAGGGAGCAGCAGCAGCAGCCCAGGTGGGGGCGTCAGGAGCAGAACAACCGGCTCGATTGGAGGCAGCCGGAGTGGCAAGACCAAGGCCATCATAGAGGTTTCCACGGAGAAGACTATCGCCAGGGGGGCCAGGGTCAGTTCCACCCTCCAGGATGGAGGCAAGGCCAGAGGCCTCCTCTCCCCGATCAACATCAGGCCATGACAATATCAATGCAGAGGCAGAGAGGTCAGTAGAGGAGGAGAAGGGAGGTCCGGGTGGAGCTGCCTTACTGCGACTTCCACCAGGAGGAGGGGCACGCTACGGCCACGTGCCCAGAGTTCCTCGAGGTGAGAGGAAACAAGGAGCAGCAGCAGTAGCGGGACCGCCAGGAGGTGTGAATCGAGGAAGTCCTGCCTCAGGCATAGGAGGACAGGTGTGAGGACCGGGCTGATGTAGGGGCCCGAAGCGGGATCAGAGTGATCCACGAGGGGGGGGGGGGTGGAGTTGAGGATTCCCGGAAGGCAAGTCTCCACACCATGTACCGAAGGAGCGCTGGCTCCACATCCCAGACCCCACCCCCAGAGGAGATGATCACCTTCTCAAGGAAGGACATGCCCGATCATGAGGATCCCTTCTGTGACGCGTTGGTCATCCAGACCGTGGTCGAGAATTTCACCGTCTCCCGGATCCTCATCGACAACGAGAGTTCAGTCAACGTCATTTTTAAGAAGGCGTTTGATGCAATGAAGGTGGTGGTCAAGAGGGTGTTGGCCTCGTATCACAACCCGCATTTTCTCAACATTTAAGTTATATCAGAGTAAGAGAAAATACGTGTCGTGATGCCACGCCGTGCAGGGGATAACTGCATGTGCTCGGGCAAAACTCCAAAATCTACAATTTATATGAAATCCATAAGTATTTAAGTAAAAACAGGTTTAAATTGGATGACCGTATCTCTCGGCACAGTGAATCAACTAGTACACGAGTAAAAGTATAGTTATACGCTGCAAAAAATACTTTGCTTATGTTGATTAAAACCCTACATGAGTATATACATCCCCAAATGACAACTCATGACATGCAAGACTCTAGATTTTTTATAAGTATGAAAATAATTTTTACGTTAGCTAGAAAATAATATTTTAGTTTTAGAAATATGAGATGTATGAAGTACTAGTAGTAAAACTTTTATAAGTGAAAATACCTAACATGCAACCTATCATAAAACATTCTCATAGAGCAAGTAAAAATAACCACAAAAGACAAAACTAGCAGCTTAGCAAAGTATTCAGCAATTCAAAAGAAAACCACCAGTGGACGTCAACAAACTGACACGAACCCACTGGTCAGTATGTGTGTCTGTACTAACAGGAAAACAACAAGGAACTACCTCACAAGGAAAAGGAAACCTCTGCAACACTGCAGTCCACTAGCAAACACCAAACCTAGCCGCTCGACCGGCTACTGCCCTGAACCTGAGACTTTCAAAGAAAGAACACCTCAGCAAGAAAAATACAAGTGACAAACAAAACTGTTAGTAAACAAGGGAGTAACAAGATTTCTAATCCAAACCTGAATAGCTATCAAAAACACAGCAAACTAACTAGAGATTTAGAACGAAAGAGTTAACTTATAAAGTTAAAAGACAATGAAATTTGCACCACGTGCGAACGGAGTTATACTCCGAGGACAATCTGCGAGAACAGGCAGAAATAACATAAGTTTAATCCATTGGAAATAAAAAACGGGACAAAGACTTAATAAACACGTGAATCATTAACACCGTAACACAACCGGATCTGAGTCAGGACCAAACCAATCAAACCCGAACTAACAGACCCAAACGTCTCAAAAACAGAATTGCGGTGGTGGCCATCTGGTCCAACACAACCCAACAACCCATAAACGAGACTCAAACATTCCCGGGTGTAATGATTCACGAAACTAAGCCAATCAAACTAAACCCCATATCCCAAACACCCATAAAACCCAAACTCGACAAATTCAACAGAAACCCGACGATTCTAACCGGGCAAAACTAAGCCTTTAGAGATACACGTCAAATCGGTGAAAGGACACAAATTTAAGGGAAAAGCGTCGAGTACACTCGACGCCGCGTCAAGTGCAGTCAACGCACTCGACGCCATAACTCAGCACACTCAACGCTTAAACACAACAACAAGAACAGATGATGACGTTGAGTGAGTTCAGCTTACTCAACGTTTTACCAATTAGCTGCCAAAATCAGATGACGGCGTTGAGTGAGTTCAGCTCACTCAATGCTGTCAACGCCTTTCTACTTAACTTGTCGATTAAAGTGATGGCGTTGAGTGAGTTAAGCTCACTCATCGCTGTCAACGCTTTTACACTTAGACTTACAAAATTAAGAGACGGCGTCGAGTGAGTTCACTCGACGCTGTCGACGCTTTTAGACTTAGCTTCTAAAATTTACAGCATGACGTTAAGTGTGCGAATCCCACTCAACGCCGCGTTGAGTGTATACCACACACTCTACGCTTTTTAACTTAGCCTCTCAGACCACTCAGCAAGGCGTTGAGTGCATTCAAAACGCTCAACGTTGTCAACGCTTTTATACTTAGTCGCTCAGCCACTCAACCCACTCAACGCCAGGACCTAGAAAGATGGCAGAAAAGCTAACATACCTAAATAGAGGTTAATAGACTTACTCTAGCTATTTCTTTTTAATTTTGGCTAAATTTTGGCTACAACTAAACCTAGATTAAGACCAAGTTAATAGCTAAGCCCAACACAGGAAAAGATTCTCCTATAACCGCAGTAGGGTTTCTCCCTCACCAAGACTACGGTTCATTGCTATGCAAAGAGTCATCTGGCCTACTAGAACAGAAAAACCGAAGAGGCAAAAGGTTCGGTAAGGGTGTAAACACCACTTGCCTCAAGATCTACAGAGAAAAATCATTTTTTGACATGGAGGGAATCGTACCCTAATCCGATCCTACTGTACCAGTAGGATAACAAGAAAACAAAAAGAGAAAAAAGGAACATGCAAGGGGGAAATCACCACTTGGCTCAAATCACCCGAAATCCAGCTAAGCAACGCCACACCTCACAGATCTGGCCGCAAGAACGCTTAAGCAACAAAACCTGAAATTTTGAGGACGGACGAGGGTCAAAACCGCATACCTAAACCTCTAAAAACGCAAGAAACTGGAAAAGCTTACCGTAGAAACATAGATCTAGGCGAGATCTATCCAGATCCACCCTCCAAAGATGAAATCGAGCACCAAAGCTCCAGAAATCGGCGGCCGAGAGCTTAGGAATGTCCGCCGCTCTCGTTCTTTCGCAACAGGCTGACGGTTTCACGAGGGAGACAATGAATAGGGTTTTGACGCGATGGGTTCTATTTATACTACTTTATTCGATTATTTTAATATAAGATATCATAATTAATTAAATAAAACGTCAAAACGACCTGAAAACCAAACTTACCTGAAATTCTATGAAAATTGCACCGTAGCTAAATACCGATGCTACGAACCCAACAACGCAATCAAAATTAAGATTCGATGAACCAAACTCGGGTAGACACCTCCCGAAGCCAAAATACAAACATTCCCAAAGAGGCTCCACCGAGTCACCAAAACAGACCCGACTCGCTAGGAAATCTTGCAAACAGGCTAAACCCAGCCACACACACAGAAAACCTAAGAGCTAAAACCACGCTCTAACAACGACATATGCCAAAAACGCGTCAACGTAACGCCCTGACGTCATAAACACGCCAGATAATGAATTAAACCAAATATCGAAAAGTTGGGGGCGTTACACCTCAGATGGGCCTCTGTTCGGATTCTCGGGAGAGAGGAAGGAGGTTGAAGGAGGAGTGAGGCTCCATGTCACTCTGGGGGGGGCAGTCCCAAAACTGTAGGTTCGTCATCGTGGACGCCCCCAATAGTTACAACACCATCTTCGGACGACCCCTCATCAGTGCCTTCCGCTGCGTCCCCTCATCCTTGCTCCAATGCTTGAAGTTCAACGCTGAAGGGATCCAGGGCCGGGTCCGGGGAGACCACAAGATGGCAAAGGAGTGTTACGTCACCGCGGTAAACTCCACCCCTTGGCAGGAGGGAGCCGAGGAGATGGAGCAGAGGATGGAAGAGGCGGAGCATGCAGTAGGTGGAGTGGAGATGGAGGTGGAGGAGAGACGCACCCAGGTGGAGGTGACGGAGGGAGTTCGGGAAGAGCCGGCTGATGTAATGGCCGTGGAGGAGGCTGATGAGGAGGTCCTTGTCCCTGGAGAGGGGGATGCGGGAGAATGTTAAGAGCAGTCTCGTATGGAGGCTGCAAAAGAGGTGGTGGAGATGAACGTTCTCACCCGTGAAGACAGGGTGGAGAAGGTGCGCATCAGCGGGGGGCTGACCCCGGTGGACCAGGAGAGAATGCTGGCATGCATCCAGAAGAACGTGGACATCTTCGCTTGGAGCGCGACAGAGATGCCGGGGATCGATGCGGACGTTGCCTGTCACCGTCTCAGCCTGGATCCAGAGGCTCTCCCCATCCAGCAGAAGAAGAGGTCCATCGCGGACAAGCTAGCTAAGCCCATCAGGGAGGAGGTGGCAAAACTTCTGAAGGCCAGCTTTGTATCCGAAATCCAATACTCCGGCTGGGTCTCCAATGTTGTAATGGTAAAAAAAGGAAACGGCCGGTGGAGAATGTGTTGATTTTTCTTTGCTAAATAAACCATGTCCTAAAGATTGTTACCCCTTGCCTCGAATCGACGCGCTGGTTGACTCAGCCGTCAGTTTTCCTGTAATGAGTTATTTAGATGCATTTTCAGGTTATCATCAGATCAGGATGCACCCCCCCGATGCGAAAGATGTCTCCTTCATCACCGGGGATGGGTGCTACTGCTATAGGATGATGCCTTTTGGGTTGAAGAATGCAGGGGAAACCTACCAAAAGATGATGGATCAGGTCTTCCAGGAGCAAAGGGGGAGGAACCTCGAGCTGTATGTGGATGACCTAATGATCAAGAGCCGGGAGGTGGACTCCCACCTCCAGGATCTAGAGGAGACCCTCGGCACCTTGCGCAAATACAAGATGAGGTTTAACCCCTTAAAATGTGTTTTCGGGGCCAGCAAGGGCAAGTTCTTGGGCCATCTTCTCACCCCCGTAGTGGTGGAGCCGAATCCTGACAAGGTCAAGGCGATCATGGAATTGGGGTCGCCTCAGAATGCTAAGGAGGTCCAGCGGCTGACGAGAAAGTTACCAGGGCTCAGCAGGTTCCTTTCTCGGGCTGGGGAGAAGTGCTCTCCCTTCTTCAAAGCGTTGAGGGGTGGCAAGAAGTTTGAATGGACTGAGGAGTGCGAGGAGGCATTTCAGGCCTTAAAAAGGCAGTTGACTCAGGCCCCCCTGATCCATGGGCCGAAGGAGGGGGAGGAGCTATCTTTGTATCTCGGGGTCGGAGCAGAGGCCTTGAGCTTCGTCCTGGTTCGGGAAGAGGGGAAGAAGCAGCTGCGCATATATTACGTAAGCCGGGTCCTGAGGAAGGCAGAGCTCCCTTATCCGATCCTAAAAAAGTTGGCCTTTGCTCTGGTTATCTCGGCTCGGAGGCTCCGACCCTATTTCCAGGCACACTCCATCTGAGTGGTGACTGACCACCCCCTCCACAACATGTTCGAGGGGGTGGAGCATTCGGACAGATTGGCAAAGTGGTCGGTGAAGCTGAGTGAGTTTGATATCTCCTTTGTCCCCCGCCTCTCGATCATGGCCCAGGCAATGACCGACTTCCTTGCTGATTATGTGGTCGAGGTGGCGGAGGCGGAACTCACTCGTCCGGTCCCGTGGAAGGTGATGGTGGACGACGCTTCAGGAAGGCACTCCCTGGGGGTGGGGGTGATCTTGGGGAGCCCCCAGGGAACGATGATCGAGCAAACAATGGTGGTGCACTTCCCCATCACTAACAACCAGGCCGAGTACGAGGCGGTGATAGCAGGATTGCGCTTGGCCAAGGAGCTGGGAGTGTATGATGTGGAGGTCCTCACTGACTTCATGATGGTCGCTTCTCAGATCAATGGGGAGTTTGAGGCAAGGGAGCCCACTCTCCAGTTATACTTGGCAAAGGTGAAGGGGGTCATCGGTATGTTCCTGACCTTCTCCATCTGACGTGTTCCGCGGGAAGAGAATGAGTAGATTGATCAGCTAGCCAAGCATGGTCCCCGGGTGGGGGGGTACCATCACTGACCTGTTCCGTCCGTCCATCCAAGAGGGGGAGCTGATGGAGGTGGACCAACACCCCTCGTGGATGGACTCTTTCACGACTTTTCTTTCCACATGAGAATTTCCAGAGAGGATGGACAGGAAGCGAGTCAAGCACAAGTCGGCATATTATCTTATGCGCGACAGACAGTTGTATAGTAAGACTCTCTCGGGGATGTTGGCGCGTTGTGTGGCCGAGAGGGAGGTTCAAAGGATCTTGGAGGTCCATTCAGGGGAGTGTGGAAGCCACTCGGGGAGCAGAACCTTGGAAGGAAGAATAGTCCGATAAGGGTACTTCTGGCCGACCCTAAGTCAGGACGCTGCGGAGTTCACAAGGAAATGCCACAAGTGCCAACTGTTTGCCCCCCTCCAACTTCAACCAGCTCAGCGAATAAGGAGTATCACAGCTCACTGACCTTTCACCATTTGCGGAATGGATTTGGTAGGACCTCCCCCCCAGGCCATCGGGCAGAGGAGGTTCCTGCTGGTGTTGATCGACTATTTTTCTAAGTGGTTGGAAGTGAAGGAGCTAGCCAAGGTGACCTCCCAAGTGATCCGGAACTTTATTTGGGGGGAGATCATCTGCCGACACGGCCTGCCCCAGGCCATTGTCACGAACAATAGGCCTCAGTTCGCCAGCGCCGAGTTCATCCGTTTTTGCGGACAACTTGGGATTGATCTCAGGTTCGCGTCGGTCCACCATCACAGGAGCAACGAGCAGGTGGAGGCGGCGAACAAAATCATCGTCAACCTCCTCAAGAACAAAGTGGAGAATTTGAAGGGTAGCTGGGTGGAGCAGCTTCCTTCGGTTCTCTGGACCCTGAGAACTACTCCCAACACGGCCACGGGGGAGACCCCCTTCAAGCTCTCCCATGGATGCTAGACAGTGCTTCCAATAGAGTTCGAGGTCCAGACGCCTCGGGTGGTCGAGCCAGAGGCAGGCAGGGAAGAATGACAAGCTGAAAACGAGGAGGAGCTACAACTCTCCCTTGACATGGTGGAGGAACTGCGTGATCTCTCCGCCACCCGACAGGAAGAGATAAAATGAAGAATGGCTAAGTACTTTGACAAGCACGTCAGGGTCAAACAGTTCGCAGAAGGAGACTTGATCGTGAAGAAGGTGGATGCAGCAGGGAGATCAGCGGCAGTGGGGAAGCTCAACCCTAATTGGGAAGGACGGTACATTGTCCATGAAGCTCTAAGGTCGGGGGGGGGGTATCGTCTCCGAAATGTGGAGGGCGAGACTCTAAGTCACACCTAGAGTGGTGATAACTTGAAGCGTTTCTATCTGTGAAAATATGTACGTCCATTCTTTTAATGAATATGAAATCTTTTTATGCTTAAACTCTTTTGCAGATCAATTCTGTGGCAAGTATTTATCAAGCTAAGTCATGAAATGCTCCCACTGCCAGACTTCCATCTAGCTGGCAGGCCCGGGGGTTGATTGATAGAAAATCTTCTCGATCTGGGGTTAGGTCCCGAGATGCTTCCGCTGTCAGACTTCCACCTAGCTGGCAGAGCCGAGATCCTCGAGTGACGTCGTTATGACCCTGGAGGGCTGAGTCCGGTTGATGCTCACCACCCGCCGTCAGGCTCTCACTTAGCTGATTGGGCCGGTGGTAGCGCCCGAAGGTTGATTGATGGAAATTCTTCTCGCTCTGCGGTTACTGGTTAGGTCCCGAGATGCTCCTGCTGCCAGGCTTCCACCTAGCTGGTAGGGACGGGATTCTCGAGTGACGTCGTTATGACCCTGGAGGGCTGAGTCCGGTTGATGCTCAACACCCGCCGTCATGCTCTCACCTACCTGATTGGGCCCGTGGTAACGCCCCGAGGTTGATTGATGGAAAGTCTTCTCGCTCTGGGGTTAGGTCCCGAGATGCTCCCACTGCCAGGCTTCCACCTAGCTGGCAGAGCCTGGATCCTCGAGTGACGTCATTATTACCCTGGAGGGTTGAGTCCGGTTGATGCTCAACACCCGCCGTCAGGCTCTCACCTAGCTGATTGAGCCGGTGGTAGCGCCCAGAGGTTGATTGATGGAAAGTCTTCTCGCTCTGGGGTTAGGTCCCGAGATGCTCCCGTTGTCAGACTTCCACCTAGCTGGCAGGGCCGGGATCCTCGAGTGACGCCGTTATGTCCCAGGATGGCTGAGTCTGGTTGATGCTCAACACCCGCCGTCAGGATCACACCTAGCTGATTGGGCCGGTGGTAGCGCCTAGAGTTTGATTGATAGAAAGTCTTCTCGCTCTCGGGTTAGGTCCAAAGATGCTCCCGCTGCTAGGCTTTCACCTAGCTGGCAGGGTCGGGATCCTCGAGTGACGTCGTTATGACCCTGGAGGGCTAAGTCCGGTTAATGCTCAACACCCGCCTTCAGGCTCTCACCTAGCTGATTGGGCCGGTGGTAGCGCCCGGAGGTTGATTGATGGAAAGTATTCTCGATCTGGGGTTAGGTCCCGAGATGCTCCCGCTTCCAGGCTTCCACCTAGCTGGCAGGGCCGAGATCCTCGAGTGACGTCATTATGACCCTGGAGGGCTGTGTCCGGTTGATGTTCAACACCTGCCGTCAGACTCTCACCTAGCTGATTGGGCCGGTGTTAGCGCTCGGAGGTTGATTGATGGAAAGTCTTCTCGCTCTGGGGTTAGGTCCCGAGATGCTCCCGCTGCCAGACTTCCACCTAGCTGGCAGGGCCGGGATCCTCGAGAGACGTCGTTATGACCCTGGAGGGCTGAGTCCGGTTGATGCTCAACACCCGCTTTCAGGCTCTCAACTAGCTGATTGGGCCGGTGGTAGCGCCCGGAGTTTGATTGATGGAAAGTCTTGTCGCTCTGGGGTTAGGTCCCGAGATACTCCCGCTGCTAGACTTCCACCTAGCTGGCAGGGCCGAGATCCTCGAGTGACGTTGTTATGACCCGGGAGGGCTGAGTACGGTTGGTGCTCAACACCCGCCGTCCGGCTCTCACCTAGCTGATTGGGTCGGTGGTAGCGCCCGAAGGTTGATTGATGGAAAGTCTTCTCACTCTGGGGTTAGGTCTCGGGATGCTACCGCTGTCAGACTTCCATCTAGCTGGTGAGGCTGGGGTTCTCGGTGGACATGACGATATCTAAAGTCGAGACCCAGACATTCGAACTTCGGAGGCAAAGATCACGGGGATGACAGGTTGAGCTCGGCAGGTCGGCGAGCCGAAACCTCGGCAGGTCGGCGAGCCGAAACCTCGGCAGTTCGGCGAGCTGAGACTACTATCAGCAGTTACACTCCAGCCCGCCAAAATTTTACTTGGAAGATTCTTGCCTTTTTTGCCAAGTCTCAAAAAAGAAGAGCCGTCATAGGCTAGCTGGGCATTCGCGGGGCCAACTCGGCAAGAGACTAGCCCGACTGCCGTGGGGTAAATATAAAAAAGGCAGGGTAAAGGGGATGACGAGCTGGGGTCTCGACATCTGCTGAGGAAGGCGGGAGGAGGTGATCCTCGGCGACACATTTCTACCCTTCTAAAATTTTACTTGGGAATTCCTAACAACTTCAGCTTGATGTTGGCGAGAAAAAAGAGAGCTCGCGGGCGAGCGGGGTAGTCGCGAGCCTAGCGCGGCGAGTAATTAGCCTGTTGACTGTCCGGGGTTGGCGAGCTCCCAAGGTCTCTTCGCGGGTACAAATCCTAACTCAAATACATTCTAGCGGCTCGCTCCACCCTGGTGAGGTCGCTCTATGGAGGGGGACAACTCACAGGCGAGTACATCACAGTAAGTTAGTTCAAAAAAAAAATAGATAAATTGAGAACCAAATCATTCTTTTTCATTAGCAAGTTATTTTACAAATGGTAGAGCTCGCCTCAACGAGGTTACAAAAGGGAGAAGAGAATTACAACATGGAAGAACAAAAATGAGAGGGAGGCGCGAGTCAGCTCTCGCCCTCCACTCCGGACTGGTGGTCTTCGCCCTCCCCTCTGGGTGTGCGGCCGCCCTTGTAACCCTTGACATCTTTGAAAAGCGACTCAAAACTCTCATCCTTCTCGCTGGGAGGGGTAGCCGGCGGGAACAGGTTCAGCACAAGATCCCTCGATGTGATATCCTCGCATCCCTCCACCAGCACCTCCATGTATTTCATCATCTGCAAGGTGTAGTCGGCGGTGCTGATAGAGTTGATCCGCAACCTCTCGGCGACCTCGACCTCACTGTAGACTTTTGGCCATTTGGGAGGAATGCTCGGCTCGCCGCCGGACTGGGAGAAGAAGATGTCTGTTTGCCGGATCTGCTCGCTCCAGAGTCCTTTGTTCTCCTCCCTCAGCTTGGCGTTCTACTTCTCCAGCTCGGCGGCGCGAGTCTCCAGCTCGGCAGCGCGAGCTCGCAGCTCGCTCGCGGCTTCGGCATCCTGGAGAGAAGTTCAAGGTAAGATCGATATGCATGAAGAATCCTAAGTGAAAAAGGAAGGGGATGGCCGCCACTTACCATCCCGCCGACGGCTTTTGCGAGAAGATTCTCAGCGACCTGTAGTCGCCTCGCCAGGTCGGCGGCGTTGTCCTTGGCGAGGTCGCGCTCCTGCGAGGTCTTCAACAACTGGTGGTTGTGGCTGAAGCCGCGACGGACCACCATTTGATGCAGCTCCAAGGCCCGCATCTGGGCTTGCAGACCTTCTCGGTCGAGCTGCCGAAGAGTCAGGCCCTTGTAGGCCTCAACATCCTCGCGCCCATACAGGCCGAAGCCCAGCGCATAGGCATGCCCAAAGGTGGGTTGACCCCCCGACCAGGAGGGATGGAGTGATGAGATGGAAACCCTGTGGGTCTGCTCATCCCATCGCACCATCGGCTCGCCGACCGGGTCTTTTGATTTTCCCCCAAAGATGCAAAGGGGGTGGCTCTTCGGTAGGCCCGGCTTGCGGGCCACAGTCTTTGCTGCAGCAGGGGGAGCTGAGGGCTCGCCGCCTTTCAGGTTTTTCATCGGCGAGCCCTTCAGCGAGCTCTCTGGCGACCCTTCGGGTGTGGTCTCTGACGAGCTTATGTAGATTTGGGTTTGTTTCCTGGAAACCACCCGGGCTTTCATCTTCTTTGGCGGCGGGGGGCGGCGAGCCGAGCTGGACCCTTTGAGGCTAGGTCGTTTCTGGCTGGAGGAAGGTCCATCAGACCCCAGCTCACCTCGGCAGGCCGCCGCGGCTGCCCGCTCGTGCGCGAGTGGGTCAAGGTATAGTCCCGAGTCCGCATGGGGCGGATGCTCGGGGATTGATTGCTCCCCTGCAGGAAGTGACTTAGAGTTAGAAAAACGATAATCAAAGGCGAGTCTGTAGAAAGAAAAGAGAAAGTATACCTTCGCCGAGGAGAACCGGGAGGAGCGAGTCGAGGCCCCTTCGAAGGAAGGCGACCTCGAAGTCCTTCCCCAGGAAGAACTTGTGCAGCTCGGCGTCGACGCCGGATAGCGTTAGGGGCCGATATCCCTCCTCGCTCTTCTGCTGAGGGGAGAAGGGAATGTTGCCCGGGTCTCCCTTGATGAAGACGACCTTGGAAACCCAGTTGTGGTTTTTGTTTGTGGTCTCGCGAACCTTGATGTGCGAGCCCATCAGAAAGGCGACCCCATCGCTGGTCGCGCGCTAGGTAAAAAGTTTTCGGAAGGCGGCGAGGTTGAATTCAATCCGCTCCCAGCGGAAGAAGCAGGCGAATGCGACCATAATGGCGATCACATTCTGGTTCAGCTGCGCTGGCATCACGCCGAAGTATTTGAGGATCTGGCGGATTTTCGGCCAGAGGGGCAGGCGCAACCCCACCTCGAAATGCGAGATCGGGAAGGCGAGCTCGTCCCGATAGACGGTGTTTATGGCCTCGCCCTCTGCGGGCCGGCGCGCCTCATAGCCAGGGGGCACGTACTCGGCTCTGAAGCTGGCGAGCTCGCGCTCGGTGGTATTACCATCAAAGAAGAGGTAATCGTCAAATTGCCGGGCGCACTTGGACCGCCCGTCGGCATCAGGTCGCGTCTTGCCCATGTTCGCAAAAGGGTTGGGGTGCGAGAGCAGGTAAAGAGAAGAGCAGCAAAGGGGGGTATGAATGCAATAAAGGCGATGACCCAGGGGGTTGATGCGGGGTCCTATTTATAGAAAACCGAATTTATAACCGACATGACCGGTCAGTCCAGCTCGCCAGCCCCAGCTCGCCGACTCCAGCTCTCCAACCTGGCGACCTGGCCTATCCTAGTGCGAGCTAAACCTAGATGACACATCCTATTATTTCAAATAGCATATTCAGTTCTAAAAAATTATTTAAGTTATTGCAGACAGGGACGTTCGCAGCCCCGAGAATGAAGAAGTTCATAGCAAGCAAAAAATAGTTCTGTCAACACGCGCGAGCTAAGGGTGCTGGGGGCGATGACTGGTAGGCTTAGCTAGGGAGCCATTTCCATCTACCCCGGCCTCGCGCCACCATCCCCGGAGGTCGGCGTGGGTTGAGGAACTCGCGGACCAGGTCCAGGTCCCGACTTAAGGTCTGCAGGTTCTCATCAATTCTCTCCATGACTGGGGTGGGGGACATCATCTCTCTCGCCAAGCCGTGTTCCACCTTATCCGCGAGCATCACGAAGTCCTGCTCCAGCTCCTCCAGTCTCTGCTCGTGATATGCGTTGTCCGCTCGAAGTTGGCGTAAGGCAGCGTCCTGCTTCTTCAGCACTTCTACCATTCGCCGCCTCAGCTCGGCAGGATCCAGCGAGTCATCCAGGAAGCTTTCCAGGTCAGGGGGTGGCGAGTGGCGAGCTTGTTCAGAAGATTCCTCGACTTCAGATGGAGCAGGGAGACCTGCAAAAACGATCAACTCCGATAGAAAGAAGGTGAGAATACAATAAAGATGCATGGGAAAAAATTTCTAGTAAAAGTGGAGCTTACGGGATGAGCTAGGCAGACCTGGAGGGGTGTGCGAAGGAGGCAAGGCTAAGTTCTTGCCGCGACACGGAGGATGGATTCCTGGGGAGATGAGGTTGAAGCTGGGAACCAGGATGTCTCCGGCCTTTTCTCCCGCGAGTGCAGGAGTAGATGTGGGCTGCTGAGAAGGAGTGCGAACTGGTGACTTAGACTTCAACGAGTCCAGTCCCGTGGTCCCAAAGGGAGGTGATTTGCGCTGCAGGCGAGTGTCGGGGGGAGTCTGAGGCCGCGAGTCGTCGTGTGCGGTGTGGACTCGCAACGTGGAGGTCTCGAGATCGATCTGACGGCTCTCGGGGTCAGCGGGAATGTTGTCGACCATTTTCCCCTTGGGGTCGGCGACCGGTTTAGAGGAGGCGAGCCTGGGAGTCAAGGTGGATTTCAGGTCGCGGTAGATGGATTCAACATCTTTTGGGATGGAATTGGCCTTCTTGGCAGGATTGGATTTCGTCGGCTCGCGCGGTGCAGCATTGGGAGGCAGGCCGACTAGCGCGTCGGCGCGAGCGGCGTTGAGCTTGCGGGCGCGGCTAAGCTTCTCTTGGAGCTCCTTAGAGAGAGGCATCTCGTCAAGACTTAAGTAAGGGGAATGACGGAGGCCATCCAGGTACGCGGACATGTATTTATAGCCGCTGGTGGAGCCCACCAAAAGATTCTCTGGCTCCTGTCGCACTCGCCACATATTGCGGGATAAGATGTTTCTTTCCGAGCTTGGGCCAACCTCGCAAAGAGCGGGGATTGTGTACAATCCCATATCCAGTGAGTAGTGGTCGACAGGAGCCAGATCGGCCAAGGTCCATCAGTCCGGGTCCTATGCGAGCCGAAGGGAGGCGAGATCCCGGGAAGCCCCTTCAGCTCGCCCCCGTGGTGTGGATCGCGTGAGGGGCAAGTGGAGCAGGTCGGATCGCACATGCCCCAGGAGCTCGACGAGCAGCGGGCGAGTGGGGCAGGCCGGGCCCGCACTCGCCCAGGGCCGGGAGGAGGCGGCGAGTGCCAGCTCCATCGAGCACTCGCCGACCCCCGCGAGAGGAGATTTCAGAAGGTCACTCGCCCAGTCTCTTGTGATGTGTTTTTACCATGCTGCCCCGTTGGGCTGCCTGTAGCCTGTTAGAACATCGTAGTTACGCTGTTGACATACCCAGTTTGGCTGCACATAACTGTTTGGGATTGCGGAGGTTGGTTATTTACAGGCCGCTTTCAGAAAGCTATAAATAGACCCAAGGGGGTACCTCCGAAGGCATGCTTACTTGTGCCCCAGTTTTCTTGCGCTTTCTGAGGTATCCTTAGCTCGACATTTGACTAGGGAGGGGAAACACTCTAAGATCTTCCGGGTGTGTGGTGTGACCTCCACGCCGAGCCCTTGGGTCTGTCCCCTGTTCTTTTTCCTTTGTCGTTTGGTTCGCGAGAGAGAAATAAGTGTGCGATCACCCCTTCCCCAAGGTTGAACTCCACAGAGACCGAGTTTTTGGTTTCAACACCATCATTCCTACTTCATCGATAATTTTGAACATGTAGATGTGCCGGGAGAGTTTTTTGTATTGTGATGAACGTTGAATCCTTGACGGGTCAATAAGAGCAGAGATTTTGTCAGAGAGAGAGGAGATGATGGTAGCAAGAAGTGTAATGACCTCTGCTATAAGGGACTTGAGGAGGGGAGTGATTATGGAAATGATGGAAGATATGGTGGAGTGGTCCAATGATGGAGTGGTAGATGTGGTGTAGAAGTGGGAACTATGAGAGGGATAGAGAGTGGAGCATCAGGTATGTGAACATCTGGAGGGATGGTAGATGTTGATTGGGATGGATGAGTGGCAGTTCGGCGCAGGCGGGGGTGGCCCCGGCGGGGTCGGAGCGGCCTGGATTGGCTCCGGCGGGTTCGACGCAAGCGGGGGTGGCTCCAGCGGGTTCAGAGCAGCCGGGAGTCGCTCCGGCGGGTTCGGTACAACCGGTTTCGGCGCCGGTGGGGCGGCTCGGGCGGTTTGGGCGCTAGAGGTGGCGGGTGGTCGATTCCCCCATATGAAGGGGGGAGGGGTTGCTACCTCACCCGGCAAGAGGAGGCATGCAGTGGTGTGGTGCTCCGGCGGCGGGAGCGTTTCGTCAAGGCGTTCCGGGCATGCCTTTTGAACACGATGAGCCAAGAAGGCCGACGGGATATAGACAGGAGGCGGGATGGCGTGGACAGGTCGGCCAGCGGTCGTACATGCCGCCAAAGTTGACACGCATGAATTTTCCGAAGTTCCATGACAGCGACGCTCTGAAGTGGTTGCAGAAGGGAAAACTGTTTTTCAGTTATTAGGAGGTTCTCGAAGGATAGTGGGTGCAGTTAGCATCGTTCCATCTGGAAGATGATGCTTTCCAGTGGGTGCAATGGTTTTTGAGGGGCAAGGATTATATGCTCTGGACGGACTTTGTGGACGGGTTCACCGCTCGCTTTGGGCCGTTGGAGTACGAGGACTTTGAGGCACTCCTGCAGAAGCTTCGTCAAAAGGGTACCGTGATGGAGTACCGTACTGAGTTTGAAAAGTTGGCGAATCGAGTACAGTGAGAAGAGAAGACGTTGCTCAGTTGTTTTGTGTCGGGTCTCAAGGACTATTTGATGGATGAGATCCAGTCTTACATGCCCCGCAACTTGAACCATGCGATCAGTCTCGCTCGGATACAGGAAGAACGCTACAACAAGCAACGTGCCCGCAACACAGCACGTACTACGATCATGACCAGCACGACTATGTCCAGGAAGGAACCGCAAGGCCCAAGCCAGCCGGTTGTCACTCGACTGACTTGGGCGAAACTTTAGACGCGGAAGAACAAAGGGTTGTGTTTCAATTGTGACGAGTAGTTCATCCCTAGGCACAAATGTCAGAAAGTTCAGGTGTTCATGCTACATGAGGATGGGGAAGAAGAGATGGACGAGGGTCCTGAGCCGGAGCTGACAGAAGAATTGACAGTGACCGAGTTCGGAGTTTCGCTATAGGCGTTGGAGGGCTGCACCGCCCCCCTCACTATGCGCATGGAGGGCAAGATCCAGAGGGAAAATGCGACGATCTTGATAGACAGCTGGAATACCCACAATTTCATCCATCCTGAGGTGGCACGCAGAGTGAGACACATGGTTGATCAATGGGCGTCCTTTCAGGTTATGGTGGCCGATGGTAGCAAGCTGCAGTGTGAGGGAGTATTGAGGCAAGTGGAGCTCAACATACAGGGCTACACGGGACGAACCAATGTCTACCTTCTTCCGATCAGAGGTTCCAATATGGTGTTGGGAGCGCATTGGATGTGCCAGCTACGACGAGTCACTTTTGACTGGGATCACATGACCATGGAGTTCTCACAGCACGGGAAGCAGTTCTTTTTGAAGGGCATCAAAGCATCTCCGGTTAAGAAGATATCTGTTCGAAGTCTTCAGCGACTTGACGAGGAAGGAAACATGATGGCAGTGCTGTTGGGAATAAAGACGGCCAACACGGGGGGCATCTGAGGTACCCGTGCAGATGCGGTCTCTTCTCGATCGGTATACTGACATATTTCAGGAGCCCCGTGCTCTCCCACCACCGCGCTTTCGGGACCAACAGATCGTGCTCGGGGGGGGGGGGGGGGGGCTACCAACATCCGACCATACAGATATCCGCACATGCACAAGGATGAGATCGAGCACAGTGCCCGAGAAATGTTAGCTGCGGGGATCATCCGGCCCAGTACGAGTTCTTTCTCCACCCCGATTATCTTGGTTAAGAAAAAGGATGGTTCATGCCGGTTTTGTGTCGACTACCGCGCACTGAACAGTGCTACTATGAAGGATAAGTTCCCAATTCCTCTTATTGAAGAGTTGTTGGATGAGCTACATGATGCACAACGGTTCACCAAACTAGATTTGCGATCCGGTTATTATCAGATCTTGATGCGGGAGGAAGATATCCACAAAACGGCCTTCCGAACACACAACAGTCACTACGAGTTCCTGGTGATGGCCAACGGACTGACTAGGGGGCCGTCCACTTTTCAGGCCAACATGAACGAGATCTTTCGGGAGCTCCTACGACGTTTTGTGCTGATCTTTTTTGATGACATTCTCATCTACAGCGCCAGTTGGGAAGAGCACTTGGCCCATGTCGAAGAAGTCTTTTCTATTCTCCTCCAGAATCAGCTTTATGCCAAACAGTCCAAGTGTTCGTTTGGGCAAGAGGAGGTGGAGTACTTGAGAGATCTCGTTTCAGCTCAATGCGTCAAGGCCGACCCCCAGAAGATTGAGAGTATGCTTACCTGGCCGCAGCCCCAGACTATTTGGGCACTGCGGGGCTTTGTAGGCCTCACAGGCTACTATTGTCGCTTTGTGAGAGACTATGACAAGATTGCCAGGCCTATTACTCAGTTGCTGCAAAAATACGTCTTCCTCTGGCAGGAGGAGGCTGAGGAGGTCTTTCAGGCACTCAAGAGGGCGATGACGACGACACCGGTCCTCGCACTTCCAGATTTCAACAAGAAGTTTATCGTGGAGACTGATGCTTACGGAGTGGGGCTCGGGGCTGTGCTGATGCAGGAGGGGCGGCCCATAGCCTTCTACAACATGACGTTAGCCCTCCGGACGCTCGGTTTGTCCATGTATGAGAAGAAGATGTTAGCGGTGATTGATGCTGCGACGCTGTGGAGGCCTTACCTCTTGGGACAACACTTCAAGATCCGGACGGATCATCAGAGTCTCAAACACTTCTTGGAGCAACGGGTCTCTTCACTTCTCCAACAGAAGTGGGTGACCAAGCTTCTGGGATATGATTACGAGATTGTCTACCGACAAGTGAAGGACAACCAGGTTGCTGATGCGTTGTCCCGCTTGCCTACGGGTGCCCTTGCCCAGCTTTCTACACCATTGTTAGATTCCATTGACGGGATCCAGGTTGAGGTGCAGCGTGATTGCGAGTTGCAGACTATTGTGGAGGGTCTGCATCAGGCGCGTGCGACAGCTCCGGGCTACCATCTCCAGAATGACAGGTTGTACTATCGGGATCACGTGGTCATTCCCTCACAATCTGCTTGGCGGACGGTCATGATGCATGAGTTCCATTCTTCGCCGACGAGTGGTCACGCCGGTGTTCTCCGCACTCTTCAGCGTGCACGGGCCAATGTGTTTTGGAAAGGGATGCACCAGGATATCCAGCTATTTGTTCAACAGTGTGACACTTGCCAACGTCAGAAATATGAGACCACTTCCCCAACCGGGTTACTTACGCTCTTGGAGATTCCGCACCAGATTTGGGATACTGTCTACATGGATTTCATTGATGGTCTGCCCAAGTCTAAAGGCATGTCTGTCATCTTGGTGGTGGTCGATAAGTTGTCCAAATACGGACATTTCCTCGCGCTGAGCCATCCGTACACCGACGAATCTGTCGCTGCTCTTTTTGCCCGCGAGATTGTCCGCCTTCGTGGCATACCTGGGGCAATCATCTCGGATAGTGATTCAGCGTTCGTTGACAACTTTTGGAAGGAGCTGTTTCGATTACAAAAGACCTCTTTACGTTTCAACACGGCTCACCATCCACAGACAAATGACCAGACAGAGGTACTCAATCGGGGTGTGGAGACATGCCTCCGCTGCTTCGTTATGGATGAGCCGCGCACTTGGACGAGTTGGTTGCATTGGGCTGAGTACTGTTACAACACTTCCTACCATTCGACCAACAAGCTAACCCCCTTTGAGGTTGTGTACGGTCGTCCTCCTCCTTCACCGAGCAGTTATGAGCCGGGTAGTACCGCGTTGGCCGCAGTTGACCGTGCACTCCGTGATCGTGACCGCACACTCGCCACTTTGTGCGAGAATCTCCGGACAACACAGGATCACATGAAGGCACATACTGACAAGCATCGGACGGTTCGAGAGTTTCAGGTGGGGAATGAGGTCTTTCTCAAGCTCCGCCCCTTCCGCAGTTGTCTGTGGCACAGCGGACGAACCAGAAGCTGGCACCTCGTTACTATGGTCCCTTCCGGATCACCCGACGGGTTGGGCCGGTTGCTTATACGTTGACATTGCCCGAAGGATCGAGGATACATCCAACTTTTCACGTCTCGTTGTTGAAGCAGAAGATCGACGACACTATTCAGCTCAGTCCTCTCTTGCCCGAGGCTACTAGCGCGGGCGAGCTACGCCCGATCGCTGAAGACATCCTGTTGATCAAATGGAAGCGCCGAGGCACGTCGTACTGTCCTGAGTTACTAGTCAAGTGAAAGAATCTGACAGCAGAGCACAACACCTGAGTTGACTTGTTGGAGTTTCAGGAGTTCTATCCCGATTACCACCTTGAGGACAAGCTGGTTCTTGATGGGGAAGGGAATGTTACGCCTCCGGACGGAGCCCGGTTATTTGGGCGTCAGTGCACGAGACGGCAGGGGAGATACAAATGCGACAATGGGGCTGAAGCAACTGGTTCAGCCCCCACTCTCTGAAGAACCGGCCCTCGGGGGCTGAACCAACCCGGTTCAGCCCCTATTGGGGCCGACCGCCCCACCTTGGCCGGCCGGCCTTGGGTCCGGGTATAAATATGCCCGGAATACCCCCCCTCCCCCGGTTGGCAAGAAAGAATATTTCCAGGTTTTCTCTTCTTTATCCTTCTCAACCCTAGTTTCTAATCTTCTCTTAGATCTCTATCTCTCTCACTTTCATCTCCTAATAGAATCACTTATTTCTATTTGTTGCATTTTATGTATTTTTAATTTCTGCATTGTCTTTTATAGTAGCGTGTATGTATCCATCTAATGTGAACCTATGAAGCACAGATACTTCCCCGATGGTAGTGTACCGGTACCAGATACGTATCCGGTACCGGTACGTACCCGATACTCGACGGATACACCTATGTGAACACACTTGGACTTAGCACATCATTCTGTATATTGTGATAGAAGTCTGTTTTTCTAGAGTAAACAAAAGTTGGTTCTATGATAGGAAATGTTGGTACGTCCAATTAAGTTGTGTATCTGTACCGAGTATGTTTCTGGTATTGGTACGCTTCTGTTACAATTACGTGTATTGAACATATTGAAACTACACAAGTTATTAACAAAACGACTAACTTGTCTCTAAACTAACCGGAGATTGAAGATGTTGATCACCAATGAAGAAGAAGAAAAAAGACTGATGAGTAGACATAAGTTTAATTTTATCTTTTTTAGTTAAACATATAAGAAGTTAATTTTGTAATATTTACGAATGCTTAATGTTTGTAGACTTCATGTTACGTTGCATTGATTTGTGGACTTGTACTTCAAGTTATGATTTATGTTTGATGTTTCGATGTTTTGAGAACTATTTATTGCGCTTGTGAAATATATATATATATATATATATATATATATATATTTGTTATAACGTATCATGACGTACCCGTATCATTGTTTTTAAAATTTTGTCGTATCGCCGTACCGGGTACGTATCGTACCCGGTACCCGTATCCGTGCCAGTGCTTCCTAGATGTGAACACTCTCAAGTGTTACTTCGATTTGTTCACTTAACCAGCCAACAAAATCATGAATAAAATGATACATCAAGATAATATTTATGGGCCAACAAGCAAACTATAGGATAATATTTCGCAATTTTAAATTAATTTAATTTATAATTCTAAAATTAACACCTCCATAGTGATTTTAATTAAATTAATTTCGGAATTATACTGGAGGGACAACAAGTATCAAATATGAATCTTTGGTTTCCTCCCCACATTCATTTTAAACACCCTCTGAGTTCCTCACTTAAAACCCTAATGAAGTTCCTTGCCTATTTAACATATGTCGAGACTAAAGAAGAAGGGTAATGAGGAAGTAATCAAGAAACAAACAATCTCTACCTCTCGTTTTTTTCTAAACTACCTCCCCTTCCAATTTTTGAATGAGTTTCATCGAGCGCAATTTGCCACCGCAGGAGCCCTTTCTGGTGGTTGAAAATCACTCCTCTGTCAACTTCCATCAACTGCGACATGCCCACCTTCGTCGGTTTCTCACATCCTCGCATCCAGTCCCCGCACGAACTCACGCATGCCCCTCTCCATTTTTTGTTTTTTCGATCGAAATCGACAAATCGTTCCCCCCACTGTTTAACAACTTCAGTCTCTCACTACACAATACTGCCAACAAAGCCTAGTTGTCCCTCCCGTACATATCATGAATCTAAAATTATTGTTCCAATTCAAGAATACTTTCCCGAACTCAATCAGCCAGAGGGTTTGCCCACTGCCCATACAATCGTCCCCCTTGCCTTTAATCCTTGTGGCCGAACTTCCCAAAGAATACGAACCTGTGCATGCGTCCGCCCTTAGTTCACTCTCTAGAAAATGTATTTCCCCTTCTTTACTCGATTTCGTTACTATAAACATGATGCGAAGTATAAGTGAACTTTGAAAATTCAATTTTTTTTTGCTTTAAACCTTTTTGTCATCAATTTCATAATATGTTTCTTACTTTCGTATATGAAAGATTTTTGAATTTCACTTGCGTTATTTTGCCAAGTGTCTAGGTTAAGTTTCATATGCACTTGTTTCATAAACAATTTGCTTATCTCAATGAGGGCACACATTAACGAATTCTAGAAGAAATCATTTTCCCTGGCTTTAAAATTATTTGATGTTACAATTTTAAAATTAATGTGCTTATTCGAGTTTTTCATATGGGGCATATATCAGGATTCTGTTTATTGTCATGTCGCCATTATAGAAATTTGTCACATTCTTGTAGGATGCCCATTTCAATTCGATGGGTGCGTGATTAACGACAATGCGAGGAACTCTCATTCTATTGTGAGAAGTGGGTGTAATGTTGTTCTTCTACCATGGAAGAACAACGTGCCCAAACCACCAGAGAGATCCTTAAAACCCTCCAATAGCAATACATTATTCCTTATCTTTGTGCTCTCGTTCTCTTTAACTTTTATATTTTTATCTGGACACCAGTTCCAGGATGAGATGAAGGAGAGCGAGAACAATTATATATTAATCAGATTACATTCCAACACAAATCATATATCCATCCCCAATAGTTTTTGGACCCTTATCCAGGAGTTCTCAGACATTATACCTAGTGAATTACCTGATCATCTTACACCAATGCAAGATATACAATATTGTTTCGACCTTATGCTAGGTGTTAGCCCTCCTCACGTATCCTACTGTCATATTAGTCCCAAATTCCCAATGTGCATGAGGAGCTCTACTGGCAGTCATAGATCTAATTTGGAAGGGACACAATAGGGAGATTATGAGCCCATGCACCTTTCCCACACTTCTTGTTTCAAAGCAAGATGGAATTTGGTGCATGTGTGTCGACAATTAGACGATAAATAAAATTACTATTAAATATCGCCTTTTCAATCCCCTGACTAAACGACATGCTCGACTTGCATAATGGGTCAACTTTTTACTAAGATCGATCTCAAGAGTGACTGCCATCAAATCCGGATCCGCCATTGTGACGAATGAATAAACTGTCTTTAAGACAAAGAGAGGGATATATGAGTGGATAGTGATGTCGTTTGACCTCTTTAATGCTCATAGCACCTTTATATTTCTAATGAATTATATTCTTCGACCATTAATAAGAGTTTGTGTTGTCGCATACTTCAATGATATTTTGATTTATAGCGCATCGCTAACCCCGACAAACACCTTGACCACCATTGAAATGTTTTACAAGATTTTTTATGTAAACCTCAAGAAGTGAATTTTTATGACCGATGGATTAACCTTTCTAGGGTACAACATTTTGTTTGAAGGTATCAAAGTAGTTCGTGAAAAGGTTAAGGTTATTAGTTCTTTCCCTAGTCCCAAGACCATCACTGAAGTGCGTGGATTTCACCACTTTCCTTTTATTTTTCGCTGGTTCATTAGAAACTTTAGTTCTCTTACCGACCTATGACCTAACCCCTCTTTTAGCGGACATGGGAACATAGACTTGCTTGGATGCTCTTTCTTTGAGAATATAATGCACACTTAATATGCAGGAGGCCACACATATGACTGATCCTCATATCCGTCCTATGTCACAGAAGTCAGCGCTCTGCCTTGGTATAAGGATTGAAGCTATAACTATAAAGTTGGATGAGGCTTAGGGATTTTTTAGGGTTTAGAGTCCTAGGAAGGCTCATTATATTTGGATTGACAAGGCGGGGCACGTTTTCACTCCCATTAATGCCAAGTTGATTATCCCTCGTACTAGCGCTGCCAAATTTTGAATGATTTTATTGTAGACTGCGACGCCTCTATTATAAGCATATGAGCCGTTCTAAGTCAGGAAGGTCTCCCCAATGCTTTCTTTAGCGAGAAACTGAACGAGGCAAAAACTCTATACTTTACATATGATATTGGTTTTATGCTATTGACCATTTTCTTTGTCACTGAAAACAGTACCTGATTCGACTGGAATTCTTATTAAATACTAACCATAATGCAACACTTGGCATCTGAACTCACAAAAAGAAGTATATCGACACGCCAAACAGATTGCTTACCTCCAAGAATTTACTTTTCACTTGAAATACAATTCCAGTGTTTTAAATAGCGTAACATTTGCACTCTTGAAATACAATTCCAGTGTTTTAAATAGCGTAACATTTGCACTTAGTCAAAAAATATGTCTTAATCACTTTACAACCATATATTCTAGATTTAGACTCATGCGGAGCTTTGCCCTTCCGGTCTGTCCCTTAGCGAGATTTTGACCGCACATCAGTCTATTGGAATTGATTTCACTACACAATATGTTTTGAGTGAATGCTTTTTATTTAGAATTCTTCTCTGTATCTGTGATTGTCTACTTTTGGAGACCTTACTTATGTAGCTTTACTCATCCGGTTGAGGGTACACATGTCAATCAAAGCTTTTGGTTCTCCCTAGCACTCTTTTTATTGACCCAAAATGAGAGATGACATCATTAGTTTATTAAGGAGTTGAACTACGTACCCGTTATATAAGGGGCACTCAGAAAACACTGGATTTTATCCCCCTCCCCATTCCCGCGAGACTTGGGATGAGGTATCTGTGAATTTTGTCGTAGGATTACCTCTCAAAAAAAGAAAGGTTGATTCGATTTTCTTAGCGGCTGACAAGTTTTTGAAAATGACACTTTATACCTTGCAAGAAAACTTTCAACTACACACATGTAGCTGACCTATTCTTTAAAGAGATTGTGCATTTACATGGAATTCCTAAAACTTTTAATTCTGATGAAAATACACATTTTGAGTTATTTCTGAAGAACTTTACAAATGAAAATTAGGAATAAAACTCGAATTCTGTAGTGTGTATCCCCCTAGACGGATGATCAAATTGAAGTGGTTAATAGGAGTCTAAGAGATTTTCTTAGATGCTTAGCAGGGCAATGCCCCAAGCAATGAGATTTGGTTATTCCATATGTGGATTTTACTCTAAAAATGAATCCACCACCTAATCCCCATTCAAAGTTCTTAGGAGTGCAACGAACTACTGAACTTAAAACTACGATTCGTGACTAAATTCCAAACACACATAAATACTCTTATTAATAACTCAAACATTCACCCTCTAGTTGGTAGTGAAACCTCTAGCTTGAAAACATCATAAAAAGAAAGGTAATGATGGAAGGCTAAGTGGGACAAATCAATAGACGAGCCACCAGGGAGAATTCATCAGGGATAATCTGTATGGTATAATTCGCATAAAGGTCGGTCCCACATGACACAGTCCCACATGACACGTCCCATCGACCATGAACTTACTGAATACAAATCAATTGACGGGTGATTGGGGATACTCCCACACGATACAACCCGTTGGATAAGAATTGACAGATGGGTTACCAGGGATACTCCCACATGATATATCCTGCCGGATAAGGTCAACCAACTATGACCATACCACTTACCCACCAACGAAAAATAATTGAAGCCTGGAGGCCGTGTGTGACAGACGAGAGTCGGAAAAATGTCATTCGAGTCATATTCGTCACAAACACTCCCCCTCATGTGGAACACATGCATGCAGTCTAAAGTCTTGAAGACAAGGAAAAAAACATTAACAACCAAGCAAAGATTCAAAGAAACTACAAAAAAAAATTCCATCATTGACTAAAGATAAACACCCCGAAAGGGTTAACAAGGGTTGGAATTAGTCGATGCACGAGGGGCAACAACATATGGTGACTGGAATCATCTGAAGCATGAAGGGCAGTGATTGGAATAGACAGTGGGAAGCTTAAGCACAGATCTAGATGCCGAAGCATGACATTGGCTTAGCAACAACCACGACAAAAGCAAATATGGAGCAACAACGGGCTCTGGAGGGATTACAGATAATGAGCACCCACAGAGAAGACGCCGGGATTTGCGACATGATGCAGGGAGCGCGACGGGATCGAGGACGAGAGAAGCGTACAAGATCAAGAGGGACATTGATAAGAACGACGGGGTCTGCGTGGGGTAGCATCGTCGAGACTGGACGCACAACGAGAGAAGACAAAGCTAGCAGAAGAAGCGGTTGCTCGATCTCTCGAAGTAGGGAGATGGTAGAGGCGAGAGTCACGATTGACAAGATCGTCGATAATAGTGGAGTTGGGAGTCCCCTACGACACAAATGTCATGGACCAAATGCCACTCCCGTCAACAGAATCAGGAATCTATTTCGTTGACGGGAGTAGAAGCTAAACTGCTCGACGGGAGCAGGGGATGAATTGCCGACGAGAACGAGAGGAAGAGGCGGAATCCACAGAGGAAGCCATCGAGAAATTTAGGTCGCCAATAAAATAGGGCGACAAAAAAATTTGGGAGTCAATTTATGCTCTAATACCATGTTGAAATGTAAGAAAGAAATACTTTGTGCAATATATTCTTCCACAATGGGGTAATTTATAGGTGTAGAGGAGGGAAGGGGGCAGAGTTGAGACAGTGATTTCCCCGTTTGTAGGGGGCGATGGCTGGAAATGGTAGGGGAAGACGGAAAAACAAACAGGAAGGAACGACAGCGGTGGTGTTCGCTCTGATCTCACCAGATGCCTGACGACCCCAAACGAACCCTTAATTGATATAATCTTAATGGCATGGCTGAATCATGTTAGATTCACCCCTAAATCTCTACTAACACCAAACCAAAGAGGTGTCTAAAATCAACTTGTAGGAAACACCATATCAAATCAAATAGATGATTTCTGAGAATCTCATGAGGAAGCTTCAACAAATTAAGGTCGATTTTCGGGATTTGGCTTCACTGAGATAAATTCTAATGTAAAACAACATATATCCATACTTAATAATAAAAAAATTGTGTATTGCAAACTTGGAACAATATATGAAGAAGACGAAATAAACGAAGGGCGATGTGAGTGTGAACTAAAAGTACCTTGGAGATCAAGGGATCGAGGATCACCACAACGGTGACTAGAGAAGGATCTAGTCTGATCTCCTCCTTAGCTTCTCTGGTGGCAATTGCACGGTCGTCGGCATCCTTCACCCTGGCCTTTTCACTAGGTATGGACACCTTTTTGAAAATTTAGCAAAAAAAAAAACACTTGAAAGCACAAATCAATCGAGAAAGACCCTTAGATCCCCCTTCGAGAATGAAGAAGAGGTGATTGGAGACGGAGAAGGAACCAAAGTTCCCATCGAGGAGAAAACCTTGCCTCAATCATCCAAGTCATAACCGTCGACTTCCATCGCTGGTGCAGTGGCCTCCTAATCGGTTTTGAAAGATGTTGCCATTGATTTTCTTGAGCCTCAAAACGACCAAATTTTGTCGGTTTTGGGGACCAAATGCTGTCAATTTTGGGGAAAGATCGATTTTAAAAAACTAAAAACATATGAGTTTTGGGTTTTTGCCAATTTTATTCTAAATAAGTGCTGAACGAATAAAGGAATTGGAATTGGAAAATCCAATTCGAATTCCTTTCTCCGAATTCATGCAAAATGATTGCAACCTTGGGGAATTGGTGCATCTTAAGATGCATCGACATAATAATATCACTTATCTTTATTTGCCACTTTTGATTTATTTTTAACTTAGGCATTTCCTTTTATTGCATTTGTGTTTATGCACACATCTAATGTGCGCACTATCAAATGTTACTTCAATTTGTTGGCTTGACCTACCAACAAAAGCATGAATAAAATGGTGTACGAACAAGCAATTTATTAAAAATATTTTGCATTATTAAATTTATTTAATATATCATTCCTAAGTCACCTCCATAATGGCTTTAAGTAGATTAATTTTGGAATTATAATGGGGGGGGGGGGGGTGGATATATTAAGAGTCAAGTATGAACCTTTTTGTTTCATTCTAAAACAACCTTTGAGTTCTTCAATCAAAACTCCATTAAAGCACTTGCTTATTTATCCTATGCCAACACCGAAGAAGAAAGGCAGTGAGGAAGGAATTGAGAAACAACAATCTATTTCTTGGTAAAATCTCCCATTGCCTCTAGCCCGACCCACACTCCCTTCCAGCTTATGCACGAGTTCCTTCCATTGCAAATAGCCTCCTTCGGAGCCCATCTCGTAGCCGTCGACCACTCCTCCGCCAGCGTCCAACACACTTGGTGTGCCCCTTAGTTGTCAAGGCGTGCGCCTGAGGCGTCGGGCACAGCCCGCCGCGCCTCAGCTCGGCTGAGGCAGGCAATGTGCCCCAGGTGCGCGCCTTACAGGCTCCCAGGCGCGCCAATGGCGGGCCTGGGCCTCTCAAGGTTTTAAAAAAAACAATTTTGAGATGGGCAAAAACATGATCTCAGACGCACCCGAGACACCCCTAGGAACACTTGGACGCCCAATTCGTTGAAAATCACCGAATTGGGCTCCCAATTTCAGCGAATTGGGCGCCTAATTCGATCAATTTCAGCGAATTGGGCGTCCAATTCGCTGAAATTGAGCGAATTGGGCGCCCAATTCGCTCAATTTCAGCGAATTGGGCGCAATTGAGCGAATTGAGCGCAATTGAGCGAATTGGGTGTCCAATTCGCTCAATTTCAGCGAATTGGGCGTCCAATTCGCTCAATTTCCTTTTCCCCTATTTGTGCGCCTCACGTGCCGCCTTGCGCCTAGGCTCCAGAGGCCCTTTGCGCCTCGGTGAGGCTTGCGCCTTTGATAACTTAGGTGTGCCCACCTCGTTAAATGTCAGCACCTTCACATCTAGTTCCTGCATGAACCTGTGCATTCCCGACTCTCTTTCTGTTTCGTCGCTTAAAATCAACAAATTGTTCCCTCCACTGTTCAACACCTTCAACTTTACTTTAGTCTCCAACTACAAACCACCACCGACAGAGCCTAGTCGTCACTACACGTACACCTCTTGAACCCAAAAAACTATCCTGATCCATAAATACTTTCTCGAGCCCAACCAACCACTAAAACAAGGTTCATACTTATCCAAACCAGTCCACTATCCATGCTGCCCCCCTCTGGCCTTCAATTCTTCATTGCCGAACTTCCCAAATGATATGAACCTGCGCATGCAGATAACCTTGCATATTTCTCCACTTTGATTGATTTTGTTACCATAAAAACAATGTGAGATATAAATGAGCTTTAAAAAATTAGAGCATGTTTTCCTTTAACCTTCTTATCATCAATTTCAAAATTTGTTTTTACTGTCTTATGTGGAAGAGAAATGTTTGTTGTAGTAGTTGGTATGAGTGTTGGACCCAATGTTATTGGTTGGAGGATCGAATCCTAGCATATCCCATTAAAAGTTTTGACACAAGATAGGGCACAATGTGGACAAAAGATCCATATAGCCGACCCCACTATAGTGGGATAAAGGCTTAAGTGTTGTTGTACTGTCTTATGTGGAAGAATTCTGAATCTCGTTTCCATGACTTTGCTAAGCCTCTATGCTTAGTTTCATTGACCTTTACTCAATGAAAACGCATATTAATGAATTCAGGGAGAAATCTTTTTCCATGTCTTTAAAGTTTTTTTTTTAATTTTTAGTCTACATCACGCAGCCATGCAAATTTCCTCAAGTAACTTCATCAGACTACTGATAGCTCAAATTACCTATCCGATAGGTACTGAAAGAGTGTATTCCGACCACTTTATAACATTTTATATACATCACATGAAATCCTTAAATTCCATAAAATGTACTAATGTTTGTTATTATGATCAAACATGACGAAGGTTGGACATATGTCTAAAGAAACTCCCCTTTTTGATAATAACAAACCTAAATTTCGAGGAAAAACATATGTTGGGAAATTGTGGAGGGGGAAAAGGAGGGCTGCTCGGCCTTGAGATAGGTTGAAGAGGTTGTGGAAAGGAAGGAGGCAGTGATTGGGGATTGTGAAGGGCCCGCTAGAGCCTACTAGGATAGTGGAGGCCGGTGGAGGGTCGGAGAAAGGAAAGAGGGTCGGGATTCAGTGGATGGAATAGATCCCGTGGAAGAGAACTATGCCTAGATGGGATCCTGTGGAAGAGAATGTTGGTGGGAGGTGGGAGAAGGGTCGTTAGAGGAGAGGGAGGCAGTAAATGGGGGCATTGACAAGCTCAAAGACCGGATCTCCATCATGGATCGTGGAAGGGGTGGCGGGACTAGGCTTGAATCCCCTCCCTTTGTCCTAAACTTGATATGATTGATATAAGAAGGGGGGGAGTTTATGGTAAATAAATTGGACCTAATGTCGTGTGATCGGCTTCGATACCCTAACTCTCAAACTAAAGCATAGAAATAGAAAATAAAAATACGAAAAGTGACCTCTCCTCAATCATGGTCTCTGATTGCCCGTCCGACAATTCAAAAATGTCGATAATGACAAACCACTCAAATGAGGCACGCTTGATTTCCATCAATCTCCTCGACTTTAAAACATTCATCTTCGATGAGTGAAGACTGTTATGCTCCTGATGTAGACCGGACAAGAATGAACACAACTACAAGAGGACATCTCAATTTCGCAACTCATGGCCGGTGTAGTGCCCATAAAAGGTCATGGACTCATGGAAGCTGTCGAGGGTCCCACATACAAAGTATACCGCTATCCAGATGATGGATATGGCTGCAATGGAGGCTGGTGGTACACGAAAGGTTGGGAAGATCCACTGAAGCTGAAAGGGAAGATTGAAGGTCCTCAAAACTCGCTGACCCCACATCTATAATCGAATCATCTTCCTTGAATACAAAATGGCTACCCATATTCCTAGGAATATAAAGCTCTAAAAAATTTGATTCAAAAATTGATGTAGGGTAGGCTACATGAGTGCGCGATTAACATGCAATCCTAGGTGAAGCACGGAAGATGATTTTATTGCACATATTAACTCTATATGAACGCACATGCACAAATCGATAGCGAAATCAAATTAAGCAATAAATAATTAAATTGCGCTCAAATAATTGAAATAATTTAAAATTATTTTATTAAAATTGTGTTAATTATAGATGGCTTAAATTGATGAGTCATAGAAAGAGTAAGACGGGAGACTAACATCTTAGAGAATCAATTTCGATTCATGCCAGGGCAGTCGACCATGGAGGCTATACATTTTTTAGGAGACTCATTAACAACTACCGAGAAAGAAAACAAGATTTGCATATGCTCTTTATCGATCTTGAGAAGGCTTATGATAGAGTTCCAAGAGAGATCTTATGGAGTGTCTTAGAAAAAAGGTGTAAATGTATCATACATTGATACAATCAAAGATATGTATACAAATTTAGTTACAAGGGTGAGGGCATCTGGAGGATTAATACAGGAATTCCCTATCAATGTTGGCTTCAAGGTTCAACTTTAAGCCCTTATCTCTTTAACCTTATCTTAGATGAGCTCACCGGGCATATCCAACAAGCAATACCTTGGTGTTTATTGTTTGCAGATGATATCGTTTTGGTCGAAGAGACGTGCAAGGGTGTAAACGCAAAACTTGAATCTTGACAAGACACTTTAGAAAAGATGGAGTTTAGGTTGAGTAGGGCAAAGACGGAGTATATGGAGCTTAAATTTAGCAATGCAAGAAGGACGAATGACTTCGTTGTTAAGTTGGGTGATCAATATATTTCTCATAGTGAGTGTTTTAAATATCTTGGATCGATAGTTCAAAACGACGGAGGTATTGATAATGATGTGACACAGAATCCAACCGGGGGTTGATTGAAGTGGAGAGGCGCGTCAGGGATTTTATGTGATCGTAAAGTACCATTAAAACTTAAGGGAAAGTTTTACCGTACCGCATTTAGACCAACAATGCTTTATAGTTCTGAGTGTTGTGGAGTGAATTGTGCACATGAGCAAAAAGTGGGAGTTGCGGAGATAAGAATGCTTAGGTGGATGTGTGGACACACGAGACCAGATAAAATTGAGAATGGATGTATCAGGGATAAGACAAGAATAGTACCAATTGAAGAGAAAATGCGAGAAGCTCGACTAAGATGGTTTGGACACGTACAAAGGAGACCATTAGAGACACATGTTAGGCATTGCAAGAGTCTAGTCACTAGGCATGGTAAACGAGGGAGGGGTAGACCAAGACTTGGAATGAAACTATAAGGAAAGACATGATGTATTTAGACATTAGTGAGATTATGACAAAGATAGGGCACAATGGCGACAACAGATCCATTTAGCCGACCCCACTATAGTGGGATAAAGGCTTGAGTGTTGTTGTTGTTCTTGTAAGCGAACAAACTTAGACTTTCCTCCGCGTGGAGGGCCAAAGTGGGAGCGCACGATGAATAAATTCTTCTTGTAGCAAAAGATTTTCAAGATAAAAGATACTACGAAGCTATATATCCAACCAAGCATAAACAAAACATCTTATATAAGAATGCTGAAATTCTAAACTCCGTAACAAATAAACTCACAAAATAACGGGGGTTGCCGTCATGTCTGTGACAGACCCCCTTAAGGCTACCGCTACAATTTAACTTTGCATTTCATAATGAACAAGGTACGAACAGTTAGAGTACATACATATATATCATGAGTGGAACTACTGACTCTACATAAAATAAAACTGGAACTCCTCATGTGGGCACTCTGGGTCTCTGCACCTCGACCTGTAGTCATCCAGGACGTCGAACACTGCTGTCGCGACTTCAACCCATGATACCTCTTCTCCCGGCGAAGAGTACATGGTGGACGCTCACTACTGGTGACTGGAACCGCCTCTTTTTTGACCTCTTTAGTTCTATTTTTTTAGTCAAACGACTATGTGAATTCTTATTTTTCCTTCTATGAGTCGTTTTATTGTTTTGCCAAGTTCTTTTTTTTTTATTTTCAGTCATATAATGACTTATCTTTCCTTATTCATAAGCTCCCCTTATTTGCTTTTAACTTAATTTGCCATAAAGTTAATTCTCTTTTGAGTGTGGGCTATATGAAGTGTAAATTAAGTGTCCTTATCTCACACTTAATGTAATGTGCTCTCGTGCACTTGTCTCGCACGTACATATTATCATTCGTGCCCTTAACTCGCTCGATGAAAGAAGATTATTCACTCCATCTTCCAATTTGGGTTAATGCTTTCTATAGCCCATTACGCGAAGGGTTCTTTTTACTTTTTTCCTTTTAGTTCTTGCATTCTTACAATTCTCTTGAGTCTTAATTGCATATTGACTCTTTTTTGTTTACATTGCTTATAATCCTATCTTATTATCTGGATTATAATCTTATATTATCTTGTTATTTCATAAGATGTAAGCACAATATAAGTAAACATAATAACTTGCATATGATAGGAAAGAAGAACTCACTCCTACTTTCTATTTGCACTTATCCTTGCGTTGATCTATTTCTCATACTTTTTCCTTGCCTATATCCCTCCTTCTTCATTGCGTCTACCACTTCCTTGAGATGCCATAACCTACAACATACCATTCAATAACTCTCAATTTAATGCTTTTGGGTATGTTAATTACACTACAATTCTTTTAGGTATATTGCCCCTAGACCTACTTAAGCTAAAGGAGGCTAAATAACCTAGGATATTGCTGCCCTACGATTTGAATTAGGGTTTTTCACTCATTTAAGGAAGGGTAGCAATCCCTAATCTCAAATGAGTAATTTGGAGCAATCCCTTGCCTCCAATTAGGGATTTGGAGTCAACAGATAACTCTCCCTTTGAAATAGTCTACACCCTAATTCTATGGGGAGGGATTAAGTTTCCTTTCAAGTAAACTTGAGCTATATGCATGTTTATAACCCTAAATTAATTATGCCCTAACCTTTACACAAGTGCTTTTCCTTCATGAGAGAGGTATACACCTAGGGTTTCACTAAAAATACTTAGGGTTCCACTAAAATTGGAAGGAATTATGGATTGTAACCTAATCATCCATTACAGAAACATTTTAGAAGAAAATGCTCAAGAAAAATCCAAAAACTCTAACTCTAGGGTTTTCTCCCTTTTCAAATCCGTAAAAGATCTTTGTAAAAGAAACAAAAGCATTGGAGAGGAAGAGATTACCTTGCTTTAGGAAGAGAAATCAAGAAAAACAAAGGAGAATTGAGGCTGCAGGAGTGATCGGAGCTGGGCGGCTACCGTGCGGCTTGCTCGCTACCGTCGGGTGTGAGTGGGGAAAAATGAGGAGTTCGGGAATGACTTCCCCCTTAACTCCCGATGCCGCTTCCTAATACCGTGACACGCACGGTTTAGACCGCTTGGTGCCGGTCTAAATCCACTTCACCCTAATATTTAACCTATTCAATAGGTTTTCACTTAATTAATTTTTGTTTTCTCTCCTAAAGCCTAATTAATTTTAATTTAATACATAGAAAATAATGCAACCTGAATTTTTTTACGCGACGTCACAATTCTCCCCTCCTTGTTGAATTTTTGTCCGCGAAAATCTTCATTCTGCATCTTCATCAAATAGGAAGGGGAAATAGTCACGCATTACCTCTTCGTTTTCCCAAGTAACTTCGTGTTCATTGTGTTCTTTCTATCATGCTTTAACAAATCGAACTTCTTTGTTTCAAAGTTGCTTATTCTGTCAATCCATTATTTTGTATGGCTCTGTTGGACTTGATAAGTCAGCTTCAATTTGAATCTGATCAGAAGGAACTATCGTTTCTGGATCTGCTACAAACTTTCTCAAGTAAGACACATGGAATACATCGTGAAGATTCTGAACAATATCAGATAATGCCAAACGATACACGAATTCTCCAATTCTTTCGATAATTGGGAAAGTTCCTACATATCGTGGACTAAGTTTTCCAAGTCGGCGAATTCGCAAAACTCCTTTGAATGGTTTTACTTTCAGGCATACCATATCGCCCACATTAAATTCAACCTTTCGATGTTTGGAGTTATAATATTTTTGTTGTCTGCCTTGTGCTATTCGTAACCTTTCTCGCACAGTCGCAAGTTTATCATTTAGTTTATCCACTCGTTCCTTTTTGAATAGCTTTTGTTCACCATCCTCCGCCCAACTTAATGGGGTGCGACACCTCCGCTCATATAACGCTTCAAATGGTGTCATCTTAATACTTGATTGATAGCTATTATTATAAGAAAATTCTACCAATGATAAATATTTTTCCCATGATCCTCGCAGATCTAGCACAACCATCCTTAGGAGGTCTTTTAACATCTGAATGGTTCGCTCAGACTGACCATCAGTTTGCGGGTGAAATGCAGTTATGTACAGTACTATTGTTCCCAATCTTTTTTGTGCTAAATTCTAACTATCAGATGTAAAGCCCCCATCTCTGTCCGAAACAATAGATCGAAGAATTCCATGATATTTCACAATATTATCAATGTACTGATCGACTAATTTTTGAACTGGATTGTCATTTTTCATAGGAATAAAATGTGCAACTTTTGTGGGTCGATCCACAATCACCCATATACCATTATTTCCCGCTTTGCTCCTTGGTAACCCCATGACAAAATCCATAGTGATACTTTCCCATTTCCACTCCAGGATGGGTAAGTGATGGGGAACGGGCCCGCCCGTTGATCGTATTGCCGATCCGACTCCGCAGTTGCGTCCGGAGGGTCGCCGCGAGTCGAAATGATATATTAGTTTATATATTGAGTATATTTTCATGGGTTTGATGCAGTCCCCATCCGGGCAATTCTGGACCATTGGATATGATGGGGTTTATTATAAATAGGGGCATTAGGGCAGCAGCCAGGGGATCGAGATTTTGGGAAAGAAAAGCCGCCCGCTTCGCCCGATCTCTTCGGTCACGCCGCCGGTGCCGACTCCGGTGGCTCCCCTTCGTGCCGACGCCAAGGGCCTCTTCCGCCTTCATCTCCATCAGCCCTCCTTGGTGCCGATTCCAAGTATGGCTTGTATCTCCAGCCCGCCCGCACCGCTCCCGCAGCCACCGGCGTTGTTTCCTCCAGCCGCAGCAGCCGCCCGCAGCCTCCTCCAGCCATCCCGCCGCCTTGCTCCTGCTGGAATCCCACATCTAGCCCGCCGCCGTCGTCTCCCTGCAGATCCGGCCGGCCGCCGGCCCCTCTCCGCTCCCGCAGCCACCGGCGACAGCAGCTCCGGGGCCGTCGGCTCCCTCCCTGCTGCATTCCTGCAGCCGGCCAGCCGCCGACCACCTCCGTCGGCTCCCTCCCTGCTGCATTCCTGCAGCCGGCCAGCCGCCGACCACCTCCGACGGCTCTTCCCTGCTGATGAAGTCTATTCAGTTGCATGCAGCCCAACAAATGACCTTATCCTTCAGTTTTGATGGGGTAATTCAAATATGGGATTTATTTTGACCGCAAGTTGTCTTTTTAATTATTTTCCTGTGTTGAACCCTTGCGCTCTTGGTCCTGCATCAATTGGTATCAAAGCATCTGGTGCTGGACGCTTTGATCTGATGATTGGTGACAGTGGGAAACAGTGCAGACCACCCGCGAAGCCTCCCTGGAATTCCTAAAGATTTGAGGGCAAATCTTCTCCAACAAGGGGAGAATGATGGGGAACGGGCCCGCCCGTTGATCGTATTGCCGATCCGACTCCGCGGTTGCGTCCGGAGGGTCGCCGCGAGTCGAAATGATATATTAGTTTATATATTTTGAGTATATTTTCATGGGTTTGATGCAGTCCCCATCCGGGCAATTCTGGACCATTGGATATGATGGGGTTTATTATAAATAGGGGCATTAGGGCAGCAGCCAGGGGATCGAGATTTTGGGAAAGAAAAGCCGCCCGCTTCGCCCGATCTCTTCGGTCACGCCGCCGGTGCCGACTCCGGTGGCTCCCCTTCGTGCCGACGCCAAGGGCCTCTTCCGCCTTCATCTCCATCAGCCCTCCTTGGTGCCGATTCCAAGTACGGCTTGTATCTCCAGCCCGCCCGCACCGCTCCCGCAGCCACCGGCGTTGTTTCCTCCAGCCGCAGCAGCTGCCCGCAGCCTCCTCCAGCCATCCCGCCGCCTTGCTCCTGCTGGAATCCCACATCTAGCCCGCCGCCGTCGTCTCCCTGCAGATTCGGCCGGCCGCCGGCCCCTCTCTGCTCCCGCAGCCACCGGCGACAGCAGCTCCGGAGCCGTCGTCTCCCTCCCTGCTGCATTCCTGCAGCCGGCCAGCCGCCGACCACCTCCGTCGGCTCCCTCCCTGCTGCATTCCTGCAGCCGGCCAGCCGCCGACCACCTCCGACGGCTCTTCCCTGCTGATGAAGTCTATTCAGTTGCATGCAGCCCAACAAATGACCTTATCCTTCAGTTTTGATGGGGTAATTCAAATATGGGATTTATTTTGACCGCAAGTTGTCTTTTTAATTATTTTCCTGTGTTGAACCCTTGCGCTCTTGGTCCTGCATCAGTAAGGATTGCAAGTATCTGTCAGGTTTCTGATGTCCTGCCTTTACAAGTTGACAAGTATGACACTTGACAATATATTTGATGACCTCAATCTTCATTCCTGGCTACCAAAACTCATGTTTGATGTCTTGATACATCTTTGTTCTTTCAGTGTGAATTGAATAGGTTGTATGATGTTTTTCGTAAAGTAGTTCAGATCGAATTGAATTGACATTAAGAATACATAATCTTCCATTTAAAAATAACAACTCATCATTCTTTACAATTGCGGTTGATTGGCCACGCTTACCCTTTTGCAAAAATTTAACAAAGATAGGATCCTGATCCATCACCTTTCTTACTCTTTCTTTAAGTGAATGTTCCTCTGTCAATTGAAAGAGTAAGCTTTGAGTCTGAGAGGTAGTGATGTATGTAAGCAGTTCTAAATTTTGTAGATCTTGTAATAACCCTTTTTGCTCTGTTATTATTACAATCATGGATGTTAAATTCTTTTTGCTGAGTGCATCGGCCACAACATTAGATTTGCCAGGATGATATTTAATATCAACATCGTAATCTTGTATCAGTTACAACCATCGCCTTTGTCGCATGTTGATTTGATGATTTCCTCTGGGAAAGATGTATTTCAAACTTTTGTGATCCGTAAAAATCTCGCATTGGGCACCATAAATATAATGTCGCCAAATTTTTAAAGCAAACACAATTGTTGTTAATTCCAAATCGTGAGTCGTATAATTACATTCAACATCTTTCAATTGTCGTGATGCATAAACAATAACTTTTCCATTTTGTATTAAGACGCACCCAAAGTCTTTCAAAGATGCATCACTATAAATTTGAAAACCTTCACTGCCACACAACATAACCAACATGGTGCTGTCGTCAACCTTCAAATGTCTGCTGACATTCATCAGTCCACATAAAAGGGACGTTCTTTCGAGTTAATTTCGTCAGTTGTAATGCAATTGTTTACAAATTTCCTATAGTAACCTGTCAATCCAAGAAAACTCTGAATTTCTGTGACAGAAATTGGTCTTGACCGGTTCATAATTGCTTCTACCTTTGTTGTGTCTACAGATAATCCATATTCCGTAACGACAAGACCCAAGAGAAAACGTCTTTCAACCAAAACTCACATTTAGAGAATTTGGATCTAAGGCGCAGTCCTTCGATATTTGCAGCACAGTCTGCAAGTGTTTTGCGTGTTCCTCCTTGTCCTTTGAATATATCAAAATATCGTCAATGAATACAATAACAAATTTGTTTAGAAAGTCTTCGAGTATCTGGTTCATTAAATCCATAAATACGGCTGACGCGTTTGTTAATCCAAACGACATAACTACGAACTCAAAGTGTCCGTCTCTCGTACTAAAGACAGTATTGTAAATATCCTCTTCCTTGATTCTCATTTGATGGTAACCCGATCTCAAGTTATTTTTTGAAAATACTTTTGCATTAACCAATTGATCGAATATTTCACCAATTCAGGATAGCGGATATTGATTCCGAATCGTCAGTTTATTAAGTTCGCGGTAATCGGTACACAATCGTAGCGAATCATCTTTCTTTTTTCACAAATAGCACTGAGGCTCCTCACGGTGATGTGCTTGGACGTATGAAATCTTTATCTAATAATTCATGTAACTAGCTTTTCAATTCTGCCATTTCATTGAGAGCTATATGGTGTGGTGTTTTTGCTACAGGAACTTCTCCTTCCACCAAATTAATGGTGAACTCAACTTCTCTAAACGGAGGTAACCCTGGTTACTCTTCCGGAAAAACATCAAGAAAATCACACACTACAGGAACTGCTGTCGGTTCACCTTTCACTGTATCACTCCCCTTTAGCATAACCAAAATTGTTTCACAACCTTTCCTTAATTTCTTCATTGATTTCAAGGAGGATATCATGATCTTTGAAACTTCATTCATTTCGGTAAAACTACATCGTGTCCAATCATTCAATGTAAATGCAATTTCCTTCTTCTTACAATTAATGATAGCTTCATGTCTTGTTAACCAATTCATTCCTAGGATGATATCGAATTCCGATAGGGGTAGAACGCCAACATCTGCTTTGACTGGCTGATTATTAATTGTTAGACACACTGTACTTCTAAGATTTGTATTCATTTCTGTCTTGTTGGACATTGTGACTATTATGTCATTATTGGACTGATGAGGTTCTATGTTTAGATGTTTAATCGCCGCTGAAGCTATGAAAGAGTGACTCGCTCCAGTGTCTAATAAGACTTTCATAATATGATTGTGAACAATAACCATACCTGTTATCACCGTATCATGTGCTTTCGCTTCTTGTTGGTTAAGGTTAAAAACCCTAGGTTGTATCTGTCTTTCCTCCCTAGGTTGGAAGACGGATCCTGACGCCACTGATTCTATTCACTTTCCTTTGTCAAGAGAATGTAAGGTTGATTTTTGACCTGGACCTCCTCTAGTATCCTTTCCAGTTTCTGTTTTCCACAAGGGACATTCATTTTTCAAATGCCCTGGACAGTGACATTTAAAACATACCCCTGATCCTTTTAAACATTCTCCTTGGTGCGCTTTTCCACATTTCACACAAATGGGATAATTGATAGTACCAATGGCTGCGGGGGATGGCGTCAGAAGACCCTTTTTAAACCTCTTCCATCTTGAGCCTCCACTTTTACCTGAAACAATCTTGCTCTGTTCTTCCGGCAACCTCTTTGGTTGAACTTCATTCCTCCTCTGCGAGCTCTCCACATCCTTTTCAATTAATTTTGTTGTCTCCACCAACTCGTTGAAATGTTGAATTCGTTGGGAAATCAGATGTACTCTAACATCTTCTCGCAGACCTAACTGAATGTGGAAACAACGTTCTCGCTAATTTGGAATCATGTCACTCGCATCGTATGTCAGCTGAGTAAACTCAATTTCATATTGTACTACCGATTGATTTCCCTGTATCAGACGAAGGAACTTCTGGTGAAGGATTCGTTTCTCGGATGGCGGCACAAACAAATTGATGAATTCATTCAAAAATTCATCTCAAGGAATATTAGTTGACAATCGTCTGTAAAATATTCCTTGTTTCAAACTATCCCACTATCTACTAGCCTCGCCTTCGAAGAGTAATGTAACTAATTCAATCCGTCGATCTTCCGGACATCTCATTGCCTGAAAAATGACTTCAATCTTCTTAATCCAATCTTCGGTCTCCATTGGTGCTACACCACCACAAAAGGTTCGCAGCCTCATGTCTAAGAACTGCTTTAAGTGTCTATCCTCCACATCTTGAGCTAGTAGTGATGCAGTATTTCCCATTCGAATTACCTCCGCCAAGGTTTGCATAACCTCTACCAAGGGAGGGTTATACCTTCCGTAGTTGTAACTCTCTTCTATCATCGTAGCTCGCTCCCTTTCTAATTCTTCTCTTTGTCTTCGACTCATGTATGTTCGGGGAAGTTCCCGAAATACAGAAGGTAAATTCAGGAATCGTAAAATATCTTATGGTACTGAAATGCATAGGTATTATTGTCGTCTGATATTTCTTTGGCGCATTCATATCACTCCATTGTTCGTAATCTAGCTCTGATCCTAATTTATTGTGACGGCCCCCCTAAAGGCTACAGCTACAATTTAACTTAGCATTTCATAATGAACAAGGTACGAACAGTCAGAGTACAGACATATATATCATGAGTGGAACTATTGACTCTACATAAAATAAAACTGGAACTCCTCATGAGGGCACTCTGGGTCTCTGCACCTCGACCTGTGGTCATCCATGACGCCGAACACTGCTGTCGCGACTTCAACCCAAAGACGATACCTCTTCTCCTGGCGAGGAGTACATGGTGGACGCTGACTTCTGGTGGCTGAAACCATCTCTTCCTTGACCTGTTTAGTTTTATCCTTTTTTAGTCAAAGGACTATGTGAATTCTTATTTTTTCCCTCTATGAGTCGTTTTATTGTTTTGTCAAGTTCTTTCCTTTTATTTTCAGTCCTATAATGACAGATCTTTCCTTATTCATAACATCTCCTAATTTGCTTTTAACATAATTTGCCATAAAATTAATTTTCTTTTGAGTGTGAGCTGTATGAAGTGTAAATTAAGTGTCCTTATCTTATACTTAATGTAATATGTTCTCGTACCCTTGTCTCGCACGTACATATTACCATTCGTGTCCTTAACTCGCACGTTGAAGGAAGATTATTCTCCCCATCTTCCAATCTGGGTTAACGCTTTTTATATCCCATTACTCGAAGGGTTCTTTTTTCCTTTTAGTTCTTGCATTCTTACAATTCTCTTGAGGCCTAATTGCATATTGAATCTTTCTTGTTTACATTGCTTATAATCCTATCTTATTACCTGGCTTATAATCTTATCTTATTACCTGACTTATAATCTTATATTATCTTATTATTCCATAAGATGTAAGCACAATATAAGTAAACATAATAACTTGCATATGATAGGAAAGAAGAACTCACTCCTACTTTCTCTTTGCCCTTATCCTTGCATTGATCTATTTCTCGTACTTTTTCCTTGCCTTTATCCCTCCTTTCTTCTTCATTGTGTCTACCACTGCCTTGAGATGCCATAACCTACAACATACCATTCAATAACTCTCAATTTGATGTTGTTGGGTATGTTAATTACACTACAATTCCTTTAGGTAGATTGCCCCTTGACCTACTTAAGCTTAAGGAGGCTAAAAACCTATGATATTGCTGCCCTACGATTTGAATTAAGGTTTTCACTCATTTAGGGAAGGGTAGCAATCCCTAACCTCAAATGAGTGATTTGGAGCAATCCCTTGCCTCCAATTAGGGATTTGGAGTCAACGGATACTCTCCCTTTGAAATAGTCTACACCCTAATTCTATGGGGAGGGATTAAGTTCCGTTTCAAGTAAACTTGAGACACCTGCATGTTTATAGCTCTAAATTAATTATGCCCTAACCTTTACACAAGTGCTTTTCCTTCATGAGAGAGGTATACACCTAGGGTTTCACTAAAAATACTTAGGGTTCCACTAAAATTGCAAGGAATTATGGATTGTAGCCTAATCATCAATTACAACAACATTTTAGAAGAAAATGCTCAAGAAAAATCCAAAAACTACAACTCTAGGGTTTTCTCCCTTTTCAAATCCGTAAAAGATCTTTGTAAAAGAAACAAATGAACTGTAGAGGAAGAGATTACCTTGTTTTATGAAGAGAAATCAAGAGAAACGGAGGATAATTGAGGCTGCAGGTGGGATCGGCGCCGGGCGGCTACCGTGCCGGCTTGCTCGCTTCCGTCGGGTGAGAGAGGGGAAAAATGAGGAGTTCGGGAATGACTTCCCCCTTAACTCCCGATGCCGCTTCCTAATATCGTGACACACACGTTTTAGACCGCTTGATGCCGGTCTAAAACCACTTCACCCTAATATGTAACCTATTCAACAGGTTTTCACTTAATTAATTTTTGTTTTCTCTCCTAAAGCCTATTTAATTTTAATTTAATACATAGAAAATAAAGCAACCTGAAAATTTTTAAGCGACGTCACAATGTCGAAAATTTGAAATTTAGTAGTAATTTTGGTGGCTAAAACCGAGGTTCCAAATACTTGGGAGGTGCTGGATCGGGATGGGAATCACATACTATTATGGCTGGGGAAAATAGGGCAAATCTGCTCTATAGAGGGGCTGAAAACAACAAAGTTAGGATAACACAGCTGGAAAACAAAGCAAGTTTTTCCCTGTTTATCGGGGAAAATAGCGATCTGGAGGGGCTGACAGGTGGTTGAGAATGCATCGACAAAACATGATTTGTGGAAGGATTTGGGCTAACAGGGGGCGGTGAAATTGCATCTGCAGTTGATAGCAGCGGTGAGGGCACAGAGGGGGCTCACGGGTGGTCGGTTTGGCATGGATGAAGAACAACAGCAGCAGTGACAAGATTGTGGCATATGGTTTTGCTGTTATGGGAGGATCAGTGGCGGGGTGGGTGGGTGGGTGGGAGGGAGGGAAGAGGTTGCTGTTAATTTAAATGAACAAAGGAGGGGGATAAAATTACCAAAGGAGTTGTCACGTAGGGCTCCACGAAGTCGGCACCGTGGAGGGATTCTCAGAATCAAGAAAGAAGCTTCTCTAAAACCCAGCAATACCTGATACCCGTCTCATACACACTTATTTATAATAAAATAAGACTAGGGCACCTGACATAAACGACTACGATTGACCAAGGATGTGGCAATTCCGAATACATGAAATAAAAGAAAACAATAACAATATATGTAAAAATATGTAAACGACAAGTCAGACGCATCCATGGAATCAGATCACCGATCCGAAATCGCTAAATATGGCAAGTAGCCAATTGGCCCTGAACGGGCCCAAGACTCGTCCTCCGTCGTTGGTTCTTGTCGCCGTTCCACATCATTCTTCCTTGAAAGAATTCATCTCCTGATGAATGAAGATCAAAATTCTCTGAGTGTGTTCCAGACAAAATCGATGTGGGGGCAACAGGGGTCGTCCATGTATCGTCGATCACGAGACATCCTCTCAAGTGATACTCCTGTGTCTGGCTGTTAGGCATGGCTATACACTCGTGGGCCACAATATCAGTACTGCTCTCAAAAGTTAAATAGTGTAATGGTAGTACTGGTGCCATCACAAATGCAGGCGGTGGAACCATTGACGACTGTCCCAAAGTCAAGTGAGGTTCATGAGCGGATTGGTTGCAAGACTGAGGATATGGAGGTGTAGGCATCAAAAGAATGCAAAGGTGTATACTCAAGAGGATGTGGAGGTGTAGGCATAAGAAGATCTCCATGAAATGAGTCCTTATACTTGTGAGGCTTGTAGTATAGCTTCAAGTTCTCAACATTAAATATAAGATGTATACTCTTGCTCCTAGGATATCAAGATCATATATATTTGTTCTAATCTTTCTCATGATTGTGTAAGGATCCATTCACCTAATGCTCAAACTTTTAGCAGGTCTCCCAAGTAGTTTCACAACGCTGATTCTCATCATCACCTACCCGCTTTCATGAAATATCTACTCTTGTCAATGTACATCTGCATCCGTTTTATAAGATTTATTATCATTATTGATTCTCCACCAGACCAACACATGAAACACATGCAAACGATGAACAATCAACTTAACAGACACATGCAAATGATGAACAATTTACTCAACAAACTCATGCAAATATCTAAGACGGGGCGGCCTATCAGGATGCTCTTTCGATGGAGAGTATAAAAATTCATCGAGTGTGCGACGAGTATCCAAATGTCTGCATGACACATCAACACTCAATGCGAGCTCATAAAGTGCCAAATGTTTCTCAGGGAATGCGACACATTTGGGGGCTCACCAGGAAGTATGTATGAAAAGTAATCACGAATGCGATGACCACCTGAGTGAACATCATATACATCGACTAGATGACATGATTCTAGAGTGTGGCGATTGCCCCTCAAAAGAAAGAACTCATTTGCTGGACCAACATGTGGTGTATCTCAAAACTCATCAAGAGTGTGATGTGTCATAAGATAGGTCCTCAAAATATTGGGAGTATGCTTAAATGTACTTAAGGAAAACCCTAAATATTGTATGCTTCACTCAAGATTCAATCTTTGGGAAAGTACCATAGAGGCAGAGATGATAACGAAAGAATCGTCAAAAACTCGATACTTATAAGTTATAAATGAGTGGCTCACCTGAATCTCATTTTCACCCGGACGTGATGGCTCACCGGAGGGGGGGGGGCTTGTCAACAGGGTCATGATCCTCCAAGTGAGTACCAACATAAGGGGTAGTATCCCCATAAACAGGTGAGGCAGCCACTATGAGATCAACACCAGGCTTTTGGCTCTTAGTTGTGATGTGGCTTGGAACAATGACAGAGGGAGGGTGAAAAAGATACACTCTCAAGAATGGGTCCATATGTTTGGTGTCAATAAGTGAGTCTATGGTAGGAGTGATAACAAAGTCAACGCAAGAGGTAGGGTAAGAACACATCACTATTGGATCCCTAGGACGTCCAGACTTACTCTTAGTCGAGATCACAAGAAATGATTTAGGAGAAAATGACGGATCACTCATCAAACTAAGTACCTCACCGGGGTAAGAAAAATCAGACTCATGTAAAACTTCTATCGTGTTCGACAGGACAAGGTTAAAAAAATGGTTTCCTCAATATGGGTGGGTCTCATACTGGGGCAGTCATGTTGTGAATCCACTCGGCTAACTCTAGCGAATCTCAAGAAGTGTTCATGATGAAAGTCGAGCTGATAAGCCAATTCAGTGCATATTTGACATCGCAATCCAGACCGGAACCCAAAAGTGATCATAGCTGACTCCTCGCTGATGTCACTCCTCACAACTAACTCATCAAAATGATCTTTGAACTCAACAACAGACATGTATCCTTACTGAAGAAAAAATAATTGCTCGAGCAAGCTACTCCAATACGACGTAGGAGTATACCTCTGACATAACCTACGCTTCATCTACACCCAACTAGTGATGCGATGAAGCCGATCTCGCTCGCGGGTCTTTTCAATGTTGGACAAATATGCTCTCGCCTGATCTAGAAGTCTAAGCTTCACAAATTTTATGCGACGCTCACTGAATAATTCAAAATAATCAAGATAATATTTCATATTCACAAGCCAATAACTGAAAGACTAGGGACTCGATGAACCATCAAAAGTCGGGTCAACAACACGAAACGTACATTCAAGATCTATCACAAATGAAGATCCTCGTAACACTCTTTCCTAAAATAATCGAGTCGTGTAACAGAGTCGACACGATTTGCTCGCGCATGGGGATGGGGACGACGATAATTATCATACTAATCATCTCTAGTACAGTGGAATCACGTCGAGGGGTCGACGCGATCTCTGGAAGTGGTGTGCGACAAACGATAATAATCATCATTATAACATGAAGATTTCTTTAAAGGAGCTCTATGAGATCGGGTATAGGTAGAATCAGGATACACAATTAGAGGAGAGAAATATCGATGATAACTAGCCTTAGAGGAACCTAAAGACTATATGATCTACCACTACGCATATTAATTTGGCCCAAACTTTGGGCTCTGATACCAACTGATATATGGTAGGCTACATGTGCGCGCGACAAACTTGCAATACTAGGTGAACTGCGAAAGGTGTTTTTACACTCATGAACTCTATGTGAACGCCCTTGCACAAATTGACGGCGAAAACAAATTAAGCAATGAATAATTAAATCACACTTAGATAATTGAAGCAATGCAAAATTATCTCATTAAGCGAACAAGCTTAGGTTTTCCTCCGCGTGGAGGGCCAAAGTGAGAGCGCGCGACGAACAAATCCTTCCCGCAGTAAAAGATTATCAAGAACAAAGAGACTATGAAGCTATATATCCAACCAAGTATAAGCAAAACATCTCATATAAGAATGGTGAAATTCAAAACTCCATAACAAATAAACTCACAAAATAATGGGGGCTGCCATGTTGTGGAAAATCTGAAATTTAGGAGTGATTTTGTGGCTAAAACCTAGGTTCCCAATATCGGGAGGTGCTGGATCGGGACAGGAATCAGGGGATTTTCTACTAGGGAAAACTGGGTTGATCTGCCCTTATAAAGGGGAGGAAAACAACAACAAAATAGGGATCGGGTGGCTCGAAAACATAGTAGGTTTTTCCCTGTTTAGAAGAGAAAAACAGGGATCTGGAGGAGGTGGCAGGTGACTTGGAATGCAACTGCAAAACAGGGTTTGGGGAAGGATTTGGGGCTGTCAGGGGGTGGTGAAATTGTAGTTGCACAACAACAGTAAGGGCGCAGAGGGTGCTCACGGATGGGTGGTTTGGCATGGAGGTAGAATGACAGTAGCAACAACAAGAGTGGGTGTGTGGTTTTGCGGCTATGGGATGATCGATTGGGGGTTTTGTGTGGAAAAAGGCGGCGACTAATGTAAATGAACAATGGAGGGAGTTATAAATTACCCAAGGAGTCATCATCTACTGCTCCACGGAGTCGGAACTGTGGAGGGAACACCGGAATCAAGGAAGAAGCTTCTCCAAATTTTAGCAATACCTGATGGCTGCCCCATACACTCTTATTTATAATAAAAAACCAGGGCACCCAGACATCAATGACTACGATTGGCGGGCCCAATTACATGAAATATAAGGCAAAAATAACAATACAATATATGGAAAAATATGTAAACAACGAGCTGGACACATCTGTGGAATCAGATCGCCGATCTGAAATCACTAAATATGGCAAGTAGCCAGTTGGCCCCGAACAGGCCCATAACTTGTCCTCCGTCGTGGGTCCGCGTCGCCGTTCCACATCACATACTCTCATGAGAGTGTTTGCACCTATTCGTCTAACACTCAGATTCACAGCCTCCCCCATTGAGAACTTCTTAAATAATGTGCTAATCATCACCTAGTCATCTTCTTTGAACATTAGCTCTCTTATGTGATTACCCACACCTGCTTTAATATATTCATTATTTAATAAAACTTTTCGCTGGAGTATGATAGGCAAATCATGAAATAGATGCAAAAGATAAATTACAACCCCAACCAACTCACTAAGCACATACTCTATATAATGTTGGAAGTCCTAAAGATGGGTGGTTTATTCGATGATTCTTTATGTGGGTTGTAGAAATACACATTGAGTGTGTCACAAACACAAATAATTGCTTGAGACATCACTACAAAGATATGAGTTCATGATTCACCAAATGTCTCTCAAATGGCTCTTCAAGAGGCTCACCTGGTGGTAGACAGAAATTCCTCGGAGAAGTGACTAACACGGTAACACCCAAAGGGATGTCAGAGAAATTGGCACCATGACATAACTCTAGGATGTGTCGACTTCCTCCAAAATGAAAATGTTATTTGTCGTGTTTTAGACGCATTTACTTTAGTCACACATCATGTACCGCTACAGTTATGTATTTCTTTTTGATATAAGTAAAGGGTGAGACCTCATATGAGGTACTCAGTTTTTCCTCCGATAACATGGTATCAGAGCAACCCTAATTTCTATCTCTCACGATCCCGCCGCTCCGCCCGATCTCGCTCCCGCTCCCGCTCCGTCTCCGTCGATTGTTCTCGCTCCCGCTCCCGCTCGGCTCGGCGCCCTCAGGAGGAAGGTCAACCGCTTCTGCTCGCCTTACGAACACGACGGCGGCATGCCTCCGCCGCGAGGTGATGTCGGCCATCTACCCTAGATGCGTTGACACTCCTATCTGCGTCTGCTGCCTCCCGTAGCCCCTACCAGCGCCGCCTCCTGCAGGGTTTCTACCGTTCCTGCGGCTTCTACCGCCGCGGCCCCTACCAGCGCCGACTCTTGCGGCTTCTACCGTTGCTGCTTCTATCGTTGTTGCTTCTGCCTCTGCCGGAAGGTCTCTACTCCTGCGGCTTCTACTATCGTTGCCTCTACCGTTCCTCCCTTCCGGCTGCTCCTACTCCTGTGTTCTGGGCCATGACTTCCTCCGTAACAAGTACCGCCCCACCACCGGTTCCCTCCGGGGATTCCCCTAACTCCTTTCCTCTTAACGCGAGTATTGCAACTACGATCCTTACCTCCTCCAATTTTCAGTTATGGAAGAAGGGGGTTACTATGTCTCTTGCAGGCATCCACCGTACACACCATCTTACTCGTCTCCCAACCCATGCTGTGGGGAGTATCGAACATGACGACTGGTATAGTGATGATTGTCGCATCTTTGCCCTTCTCCTGAGTTCTATGGGTCCCTCCGTCCAGCAAATGTGCAAGAACTGCGACAGCACCAAGGAACTATGAGACACTCTTCACATGATGTTTTCTCAGGCGAACAACCTATCTCGTCTTGGAGAACTCTTCCCCAAGATCGCTGAACTACGCCAAGGCACGCGTCCCGTTACCGAGTACTTTGCTGAATGGAAGGTTCTCGCCGATGAGATCTTGGATCTTTGGGAGATTCCCTCTACTCGGGAAGGACATCAGGCTCAACGTGAACACCTTGTGCTCTTATGGCTATTGAATTGATTGGATCCTCACTTCTCCCCGACGAAGACTGAAATGCTCGCCAGTCCTACTACACTTCAGACTGCTAGTGTGTACCATCGACTTACTAAGGCTGGCTCTATAGGTATCTCGTCATCTGCTTTACATACGTCTTCCGGCGAGTCGATGGCTCTTGCCTCGCGAGGAGGTAGGGGAGCTAGTCGGGGGGGGGGGGGAGGCGCTCTGGCCGTGGTCGTGACTCAGACACGCGACATTGTGCCCATTGCGGGCGTCGAGGACATACCATAGATACATGTTGGTTGATTCATGGGAAGCCAGAATGGGCCTCCAAACCTCCTCCACCTCGGTCAGCACACATGGCTGACTCCACTGCTCTACCTCTGGGATCGCGCACTGTTGAAATATCCGAAGATGATTAGCGGCGTATGCAGGCTCTACGCGTTGACTCACCGACTCCTAGTGCAACTGTGGCTCAAACCATTCAGCCTGTTTGTACCTCCCAACGCCCGGTCCAGTGGCTAGCTGATTCTGGTACTTCTGATCACCTGACTAGTTCCTCAGGTATCTTACACTCATACAAAGCACATAGTGGAGCCTCGATTACTGTTGCAGATGGCTCCACTGTACCTATCGTTGGGTTTGGTAGCTGCAATGTGACACCTGACATGCCACTCTCTTCAGTGGCGCTTGTACCTCAATCTGCGTACAATCTCTTGTCTATTAGTAAACTTACAACTGATTTGAATTGTATTGCTATATTCACCTCTTCTGGTTGCATTTTTCAGGAACAGTCGACGAGCCGTATTATTGGTAGAGGGAAGCTGCGTGGTGGTGTGTATGTCCTGGATGAAGTATCCCACCTTGCTTGCTCCGCGGCTTCCACCGAATTCTTGGATCTTCATTATCGTCATGGTCATCCGTCTATGCAGGTCATGCGTCATCTGTATCCTGAGCTTGGGAAAGTTTCCCATCTCAATTGTGAGTCTTGTTTGTTTGCTAAACTCCATAGAGTTAGCTATAGTCCTCGTCTTGATGTTCGTGCTTCTGCACCTTTTGATTTACTTCATTCAAATATTTGGGGACCGTGCCCTGTTCCTACGTTATTAGGGCACAAGTATTATGTCACTTTCATTGATGATTTTTCTCGTACAACTTGGGTGTATCTAATGAAAAATCGTTCTGAACTACCTTCTATTTTTCAGCATTTCTGGAATGAAATATTTACTCACTATTCTGTTCGTATTAAGTGTCTCCGTACTGATAATGGCCGGGAATACCTGTCTCGGTCCATGTCCCTCTTTCTTTCTGACAAAGGCATCATCCACCAAACCAGCTGCCCGACTACCCCTCAACAGAATGGTGTTGCCGAACGAAAAAAATCGGCATCTCCTTGAAGTCACCCGAGCAATCCTTCACCACAGACACATACCTAACCACTTCTGGGGTGATGCCGTACTCACTGCTGCCTATCTTATTAATCATCTTCCCACTCACATCCTTCAGGGGGAGACACCCTACCACACTCTCTATCCTGACCATCACGGTCAACCCCTTCCCTTGAAGGTCTTTGGGTGTGTCTGCTATGTTTGGGACGCTCGTCCCTCTGTCTCCAAACTTGATTCTCGTGCCCTCAAATGCATCTTCCTCGGCTACTCTCGGACCACTAAAGGATATCAGTGTTACTCTCCTGATCTCCGCCGATACATTCTTTCTTCTGATGTCGTCTTCCGGGAGACCGACCCGTATCCCTTTCCTGGATCCTCCCATCCTGATCCCTCTCTTGATACTCTCTTGGTCCCCAGGCATGACCCTTCTCTCATTTCACCGACTGATGTGTTCTCCCCTCTGTGGGGGCAGGTTTACTCTCGTCGCTCTTCTGATAGTACAGTGATGCCACCATCTCAGCCTACCTCGGTTACCGATGATACGATGACTGTTCCTCCGAAAGACCCTGCTACTTCCCCTACTACCATCACACCAGCCAGCTCAGAGGTTCCTATTGCACTCCGAAAACGAGTTCGGGCATGTCGGGAGCAGCCACTCTATGTTAGCTCTTACCAGGGCTTGTCTGCATATCATATAGCACGACACTCGACTCTCGATCGGTATCGTCTACCCTCTACTGTGGCGGAGGCTAAGGCTCATCCTGGTTGGATGGCAGCAATGCAAGATGAATTGAACGATCTCCAACAGAATCATACTTAGGACCTGGTTCCCTTACCGTTCGGCAAGAAGGCAATTGGATGCAAATGGATCTACTCTGTCAAGGTGCATGTGGACGGTTCTCTGGACCGCCTGAAAGCCCGATTGGTTGCCAAAGGTTATGCTCAGACTTATGGCGTGGACTATGACGAAACATTCGCTCCTGTTGCGAAAATGTCCTCTCTTCGTATCCTTCTTTCTCTCGCCACCTTCCACCAGTGGACATTACACCAGTTGGATATCAAGAATGCTTTTCTCCATGAGCTCCTGGATGAAGAAGTGTATATGGAGCAACCACCTGGGTTCGTTGCTGAGGGGGAGCGTACCAAGGTGTGCCGTCTCCTCGCGTCCCTATATGGATTGAAGCAATCCCCTCGGGCTTGGTTTGCTTGGTTCCGTGCCGTTGTTACCCAGTTCGGCCTTACCAAGAGTACTAAAGACCCGTCTCTCTTCTATCAGAACTCCTCGGCTGGTACTATTCTGCTACTTGTATATGTTGATGATATTGTTATCACAGGCAGCAACTCTGAAGGGATATCAAATCTCAAAGCATTCTTACACTCTAATTTCCAAACAAAAGACCTGGGCACATTGCGGTATTTCCTTGGGATTGAGGTGACTCAAGATGACCACTCTCTCTTTATTTGCCAACGCAATATGCTCTCGATCTTCTATCTGACCTTGGGATGACTAACTGTGGCCATATGGATTCCCCACTGGAACCAGGAAAAAAGAGTCTTCATGCCAAGAGCAAACCGTTTGATTCACCAGAGAAGTACCGTCGAATAGTTGGAAAATTAAACTACCTTACCATGATTCGTCCAGACATTGCTTGCGCGGTAAGTAAGGTTAGTCAGTTCATGGCGGCCCCAACTATGTCTTAGTGGGATTCTGTTCTTCGGATTGTCAGATATGTGAAGAAGGATTCTGGTTTGGGAATTGCATACAAGAGTCGAGGTCATTCCAATCTAAAGGCATACAGTGATTATGATTAGGCAGGATGCTTAGCCACTCGAAAGTCAACCACGAGATTCACTGTCTTTATGGGTGGTAATCTCATCTCCTGGAAGAGCAATAAACAAACCACAGTTGCCAGATCTAGTGCAGAAGCAGAATATCGGGCTATGTCCCACACTGTTGCTGAGATCATATGGGTGAGGCCGATTCTCTGTGAAATTGGGTATCCCGTTCAAGATCTTACTCCTCTGTGGTGTGACAATCAAGCTGCAATCCAGATAGCCACTAATCCTGTGTTTCATGAGCGCACGAAGCACATAGAGGTCGACTGCCACTTTGTTAGAGAGAAGTATGAAGAATGCCTTATTTCTCTAAAGCATGTGAAAACCGGTGACCAAGTTGCAGACATTCTTACGAAAGGGGTTACTGGGAGTAGAATGAACTATATATGTAACAAGTTGGGTCTGGGAAGTTCCCACGATCCAACTTGAGGGGGAGTGTTATTTGTCGTGTTTTAGACGCATTAATTTAGTCCCACATCATGTACCGCTACAGTTATGTATTTCTTTTTGATATAAGTAAAGGGTGAGACCTCATATGAGGTACTCAGTTTTTCCTCTGATAACAGGAAAAGCTCATTAGGTGGCTCCCTATGTGGCTTAACTAGGACTCGTCATAGAACTTGGCATATGTGCGATGCTCATCCCGAAGATTGCTAGTGGGTGTGGTAACCACAACATGTTAGCTAACCGACTCTCAACTCTCACTCATCGTGAGACTTGGGAGAATGAGGAGAGAATTGGAAGAATAGCCGCTTTAGATGGGGTCTATGGGTTTAGTACTCAATGACAAGTCTGGTAATGAGATAATAACTATGCCAACGCTTGGGGTAGAAGAAGGAGACATTACTGTGGCATCACAGGGGTGCTGGTGCTCGTTTTTTCCGGGACCATTAGGTATGAAGAGCCCGACTAAAATGATAGAAAACTCATAGGACAATGTACCTAACTGGCGTGAGAATGTTTTGTATCACGTGTCTTGTCTTTTGTGTCCTGGAGGACGAGTTTGCGTGGTGGTGGTCTCCGACTTAGCAGGATTCATATTGGGATGGTCAGGGTGTGAATTTACTCTATTAACACTTGCAGAACTCATGGATTGCTCGTAACAAAGGACGAGCTGAAATGTCTGCTCGACATAGTTTAAATGATGACCGCTCAATGCTACGTAGATCATAAACCAAAGTCCAATATAGAATATATACGTGGTTGTTGTGAGCACCTCTTGAATGTAGCTCTTCACTACTAACTCTTCAAAACAATCCCTATACTCAACAACATATGTGGATCTTTGTCAAAGGGTAAATATTTTCTCGAGGAGGGACTCTTATATGACATTGACAGATATCTAGGACATAATCTCTGCTTAATCTCCACCGCACTGGTGATGAGGTGAAGACAATCTCACACAAGGGTCCTCTCTTAATGCTTTCCCAATATGCTCTCGTCTGATCTAGTAATCGAAGTTTTGCAAACCTGACGTGGCGCTCACCGAATAAGTCAAACTGATCTAGATAGTATTGCATATCCACGATCCCATAGCTAAAGGACCTAGGCCCGTCAGACCGTCAAATGGGGGGGGGGGAGGGGGCACTCTTTGAAATCTATAATTGATACTCTCCTCGAAATGAGGATTATTGTAGTAACTGTTCCTACCACAATCGACCTACCACAATCGATTCGTTTTGAAGGGTCAATACAATCTCTATGAGCGGAGGGCCGGTGATGAGGAAAACCATCATAATAGTTTGAAGATTTCACAGAAGTAATTCTACGAGGTTGAGTATAAACAAACTCAGGTTCCTCAAATAGAAGAGAGAGATTGCGACAATACTTGGTCATAAATGAATCTTTAAACTCTACTGTTGTGTTTCAAAATAAAGCCCGAACATCTGGCTTTGATACTAATTGATACTGCATAAATCTACAGGTGTCAGACACACGATGCCCTAACCATGGATACAGTGCAAACAATCACGACAAATGCAATGGAGCCATGACACCCTAAAATGAAAATGCGGAGCACAATCTGAGTAGTAGACTAACACACCTTGAACTCTAATGTGATGCAAACAAATGATTTAGTCTTGCAATTATTTTGACGTGCAATTAAGCAAATAATAAAGCTTGTAGCTCTCACAATTGAGTTGCATTTGATCAAGTAAACCATTGATAATTTCATATTAATTGAAATTCCACTGAAAGTAAATGCATAATGAGTATGTGACACACATCTGATGGAAGTGAAAAATCAAATCAAGACGAGCTAAATATTTTAAAAATACAGCACCCATATACTGCAAAAAAATGAAAATTGAAATGCAAAACTCACCAGGAATGTTGTTTGGATTGTGGGAACTGTTTGGAGGGGTGGCAATGTGGAGGGGATGTTGACTAGTGGCTGATTGGCGTTGTAGTGGATGGCAGAGGGTTGTGTGAGGGCTGGGGTTGTGAAGGTGCTATTAATGAAGGAGGGATCTGATGGGGAGGGATTCAATCGAGTGTTTAGGATGGAGGAGGGTTATTCTTGGACTGGCTTAGGAAATTAGGGAAGGGAAGGAGGAGGGATTGTTGTCCTTGGGACTGGTTGAGGAGGTTGGGGAAGGGAAGGAGGGTGGTCAGCCTTGCGAATGAACATTCAAGAAAAAGTAACGTGGTACCCTTCAACTTGTACACACCAAATAACAACAACGAAGGTAGGTGACGTGGGACAAAAACAACTGACGAGCCACCAGGGAAATTCCAAAATGGGGAATCAAGCCGGTGACATAGCCACACACGACTCTGACCCAAACACGACGTAGGACCCACACAAAATGTGGACCCGTTTAAACCGGTCAACCAACATCACCTACACACAGAACATGCAAAAGAGAACGAAAGATGTGGAGCAAATCAACAATCGGGGCATCCAGGGAAAATCCGTCAGGGATAATCCATCGGGGATAATCCATCCAGAATAATCCGCACAAAGGGCGGTCCCACACAATACAGTCTCGCAAGACACAATCCCACGCGACACAACCCGATGAGACTAGAACACCAACATCAGTCGCGTCCCCAACACACGACCAAATAGAATGACCTAAGAAGACAAACGACATAAGCCTAGAGGCCGTGTGGAATAAATGCGAAAATGTCGGAAAAGATCATACGAGTCGCCTTCATCCCAACACTCCCCTCACGTGGATAACACGTGCAAGAAGGCAAAACTAAGACACATAAAAATGACCATAAAACAACATAGACTTCGGCGTCGGAGAAAGATTAGCGCCCCAGAAGGGGTATCAACAACTGAAATTGATAGAAATCTGAGATGCAGCGGTTGGAGTCGTTTGGAAGCATCAAAAAAATATGAGCAGTGATTGGAAGCATCGAGAACACCATGGGCAGCGACAGGAAGACGGCTGGAATGGACCGAGGGAAGCTTGCAGCAGCTGGAGTTGGACGCTCCATACAGGGAGAGAAGTGGTAGCTCCATAACATCAATATATAACAATTCATAGAGGAGAAGCTCATTGAGAGATGCAGTCAGGGTTTTTGATGAGAGTTGTAGCAGGACGGGAAGGCATCGACGATCGACAACCGGAAGCATCATTGTCGACAGACGGGATCGACAAAGTCATCGGCAGAGGGAGGCGTCGTCCAGCACAGAAGCATCATGATTGGAACCAACATAGAAGCGGAAGCCGGTGACGATGAGCAGCGGAGGGGATGACATCAAAATGAGAAGAAGCAGGGGCGCACACCGGGATCTGGCATCGATGTTGCAGACGGGATCTGGTGTCTTGACACATGCGAGATCTGGCGTCGTGGTGCAGACGGGATCTGGCGGCGGTGACGCAGTCGGGAGGTGCAGCACCGTGGAGACCAAGAGTCGCTCCTGTCGATGGATTCAGAGATCGACTTCGTCGGCAGGAGCGGAAGCAAAAAAAATTTGACAAGAGCAGGACGGGAACAACTCGACGAGAGGGAGGGGCGAGGCGGGAATCAGAGTTAGGAAGTCACAACAAAATTTAGGGTTTCAAATCCCTTTGCTCTGATACCATGTTGGAGGAATCTCACCTACTTTTTCAGCCTTACCTCTGCGATCCTTCTCCGCATTTCTATTTTTCTCACCATACTTGTGCCTCCACCTTCACCCTGTCCGCGTGTCACCATCACCATTGAGGTCCACTCCGCGTAGGCGTAGGTTCTTCCAGGATTCCAGTTACCTTTCCCGCCGTCGTCACCAGTTAAGCACATAAAAGCATTGCTTCTCAAGCACATGAATTTTCTAAAGCCATATCTTGGACAATGGATTTTGCTCGGAAGATAGCAGTTTGGAGTGGCCACTGAATAGAGTTCTGAGCACAGATTATTTGAGTGCGGCTGTATGTCATAGCAGAGTTCCTTTACTTTCTTCATTTCTCATTTAATTCTTGTTTATTTTAAACTTTGTTTACGATTGATTAATAAAGATTCACCAATAGCCGTTTCTAGTTTGCAGTTATCCCTGCTCTTAAATTATACTAGTTTTAAATGTCTCAACTTTAACTACTTGGAAATAGTGTTGGAATCCTGAAGTTTAATTTCTTGATTGGTTTATTTTCATACAGGTTGAACCCTTTTATGAGTTTGGCTTGAAATGCTTAACAACAACACTTGAGCCTTTATCCCACTATAGTGGGGTCGGCTATATGGATCCTTTGTCGCCATTGTGGCCTATCTTTTGTCATAATCTCACTAATGCCTAAGTACGTCATGTCTTTCTTTATAGTTTCATTCCGAGTCTTTATTGGTCTACCCCTCCCTCGTCTAACATGCCTAGTGACTAGACTCTCACAACGCCTAACAGGTGCCTCTAATGGTCTTCTTTGTATGTGTCCAAACCATCTTAGACGAGCTTCTCTTTGACTTGAAATGCTTAAATTTAAAAATTTATGTTGGGGTCCATTTTAGTCACCTATCTTCACCTATCTTCACATTATATGATTTGGTGCGAATTTAAGTCATTCGAACTATGTTCGATTACTAACCGCTTAATTGATTTGAAAGTAGAGTTCTGTTTGAAGTGTAACTAGAGTTGCCTTGTTCTTATTGATGTTAGAGCTTTTTTTACTATACATAAATCCAATGTTCAGCAGTAACAGTCTAACAGACATGGTCGAAATGTTGAAAAGTTGGCAAAATCTGTATGAATGGATGCTGAAGTCAGCTGAATGGTTATAGCCTAGTTAACAATTCCCAAAGTGTTCTTGAGTTTTGTTGCGGGTCACTAATAGAACCACTACTGCTAAGTCTCCCTATCTCTATGAAATTTTAAAACAATGATTCTTGAGTTCATTAATTTCAAGTTGATATTTTTCTTTAAAATAACTACACAACCTTTATCTCACAGTCACGATCGGAGCTTGACGCGGGCGAGAGGGAGATTCAATGAGAGAAGTTACACGATCGAGAGAGAGGGGCTTCGTGATCAGGTGAAGTGTTTCACGATCAGGCAAGAGAAGGTTTTCCGAGAACACGCTGGCGAGAGGGAGAGACATCGAGAGGAGCTCGATCGGGGGAAAGGAGATGTGTGCTTACGGGAGTGAGAAAAGCACCTTAAACTTAATAAACCGGATTTCTTATGCTTTCCCTCGAAGCCCACAAGGCGCGCCTTGCACTTCAGGTGAGGCACATTCCAAGGCGCGCTTCACCCACACCTGAGCTATCTCACCCGGCGTGACCCCGTGCTCTGGTTCTGTCACACCTTTAATAACATAACCTTAGAAGAAGGGTATGTTGAGACAACATTACGGTTGGGGAGATGTTGTAGCAAAGCTCGGTTCCCCTTGATAGGGCTTGGCGGAGCTACTGAGGTTGGAGGGGGAAGGATCGTCTGTAATGAGATGGATGGGGAGATACCGAGCATCGCCGATGTTTCTATAGGATGGTGGGGTTGGTGTTGTGGCGCTCAACAAAACGTTGCTCCTAGTCAAGTGCAAAGATTAGCTAGAAACCTTTATGTGGATTCAATGTGGCCGGCCAAGCGTCGTGTTCAGAGCCTGCACTTGGAGAGACCGCTTGACATAGCGGAAGTAGCTGTGGGGCAATCAAAGTTAGGCTGATTGTTTGAGGATGACACTCATGTTGCATACAAAAGATGCACCATGCGCCGTGTTCAGGGAATGCACTTGTAGAGACTGATTGACGCAGCAGAAGTAGCTGTGGGGCGATCAAAGCTTGTTAGGCCGATTGTGTGAGGCTAATACTCGGGTTGCCATGCAAAAGAGCACGCTCGTCTTGGTTTGCTGTCACCGGTGGAATTAGCCAGCCATAGTGAGACGTGTGGGGGCCAGCGACCAGGATGGTGGAGGGCACGACTGGGATCGTACCAATGTTAGGACCTGCTATGAGAGTGAGCCCGGTTGACCTAGCAGGTGAGACACACAAGATTGGAAGGCAGGTTCCATCATTTATTTTCAACATAGGAGTCACTTTTTCATATTCATCAAACATGTTCATAAAAGACTACATAGTGCTCTTATAGAAGACCTCATAATAAGTGCGTCATAATAAAAGTTCAACAATGTGACAGTAAAAATAGAAGTCTAGAATAATTCAGTAATTCATTTCTCGGTGTCGTCCGCAACATGCAATCCATCTCCTTTCTTCAAATTCTGCCATTAGACCTACCAAGCCTCACTCGCTCCTCCGTATCTCGGCCTTGGTTTTGTTTGTTCAATGGATTTCTCTATTTTTTCTTCAGCAGTAGCAGTTTCTTATTGCTCTTCTTTTATTTCCTTCAAAGTGATTGCGTGTCAGCCTTTATATCAGACCTATGTTCGTAACAGTAGGTAGTTTCCATAGCTTTACTGTTTTTAGCCTGACGCCTCAATAGTATAACCTGTATGTACAACCCCGTATTTATCGAGTGGGCCCAGCTGACCTCAAGGCAGGGAGTAAGGGGTCAGTTTTATTAGGCACTCACTGCTTATCCAGTGTAGTAATAGGAAAACAGACCATGTGAGTTGTTATCTCGCCTGTAGGTGAGAGGCAAGGTGGCGAGTGCCTAGCTCCATCGGGTGCTCGCCGACCGGGTGAGTGGCGAGATCTCAGTCTCATTGAATTCTCGCCGCTTAGGCGAGTCGGCGGAGGCGCGCGGACTCGCCATGCGAGTGGGCGGAGGCGCGCTGACTCGCCATTAGAGGATATTCGTTTCCATTTTTCATTTTTCCGACAATTCATTTTTGTCCTGCCATTAGCCTCTCCAGACACTGGAGTCTCGCTATTGACAGAACACTTTGGGCTGCATTTAACAGTATTCAGAATGCGGAATCTCGCTATTGGCAGACTATCCCCAGAAAACTATAAATAAACCCCCAATGACACCTTTCGAGAGGACCTCTTTCTGAGTTCTCCTCTCCCCTGACTAGTTTTGGTTGGCAGTATCTTCAGCTCATCATTCACCGTGGTCTCTGGGTGGGTGGTCGGAAGTTCCCTTGGCTCTCCAAAGGTTCTCGGTCCAGCATTGGTTTGGGAGGGAAATCAATCAAAGATCTTTCGGGTGTGTGGCGGGATCTCCTCGCTGCGACTCGGCGTCTGTTTAGGGTTGTTCTGGGGGGAAGGTTTCCGAATTCTAAGTCCACAGTTGAGGCACTAACTTGAGAGAAGTAAAGACGAGCCACACCCCAGGTCCGAACTTTTCGTTGAACCGTGGTTTCCGGGTTCAACATTTCTGGTGCGGTGAGCGTGGATCGTAGCTCGTTAGGAAAATCTCGGGCGTGTGTCATGGCTGGTGACGAGGGGCAAGGAACTAACCCAGGCGGCTCGCCACCCACAGACAGCCCCGTGGCTCAAAGACATTTTGACGAGTTCATGAGGGTTGTGCTCGCGACCATCCACTCCGGTCTCGCCATGCAGGTTGGTGAGTGCTCGACCCTCGCGATCCCAGTGCTCGCCCAGTCTTCTCTGGGCGAGGAGGCATCGGGTCAACGGGTTGGGAAAGAGATAAGTGTAGAAGGTGGCGAGAGAGAGCTTCCGGGTCGCAAGCTGTTTCCCGTCTCGCCAACCATCCCGCCATCTGGTGAGACGGTTAGGCGAGATCTCGCAAGGCACCAAGAAGGCTTAGGGAGCACCTTCTGCGAGTTGATTCTCTCAGTCCCAGTGTCAGATGTCTTTAGGGATCCAGTCATGTCTTTCTACTCCGACAAGGAGGATCCAGTCCAGCACATGCAATGGTTCAAAGATACAAGGCATATGACAGACGCATTCAAATGCAAGCTGTTTGTCATCTCCCTCAAGGACAAGGTGAGGGATTGGTTTCATCAACTTCCCTCAGGAACCATCTACAGCTTTGTGGATCTGCTCCGCTGTTTCTTGCTGCACTTCTCAAAGTCAAAGAAGAGGAAGAAGGGAGCTGAATTCCTGTTCGAGATCAAGCAAGGGCCGGAAGAAACTCTGACAAGTTATGTTGATAGATTGCAAGAGAAATACTTCAAGTTCAGGAAGCGCCAGGGTACACCCTAATGATGTCCTTTACCCTAGGGCTTCGCCAGTGATTTTTTAAGATGAAGCTGAAGCGGGTGCCACCTCTTTCCTTCGAAGAGCTGATGGAAAGAGCGCCCAAAGAGATCGAAGGGGAAGCTACGAATCCCGAGTTCGCAAAGAAGCTGACAAGACTGAGAGAGATAGAAGCAAAAGAACAAGGGGGATCTAGGCAGCATCAAGGGAGAAGGGACGAACCAAGCGGGCAAGGCTTGCAGGCACCCTAGAGGTGGCAGGAGCAAGGATGGGGGGCCCGAGCAACCCTACCAGGTAGCGTGGGATGTGCTTGTGGACGGGGCGTCGGGAAGGCATTCTTTAGGAGCAGGAGTGATCTTGAGAAGTCCGCAGGGGACAATGATCAAGCAGGCCATCGACATCTGTTTCCCCATCACCAACAATCAAGTAGAGTACGAGGAGGTGATAGCAAGACTTTATTTAGCCAAGGAGCTAGGAATCCGAAATGTGAGGGTCTCCACGGACTCTATGATGGTGTCGTCACAAATCAGGGGGGATTTTGAGGTAAAGTAGCCGACCCTTCAGAAGTATCTCATCAAGGTTATGGTCCTAATTGGGTTGTTTCGCACTTTCTCGATCCGACTCGTGCCTCTGGAGGAGAACATGCCTGCGGATCACCTCGCCAAGTTTGGCCCCCGAGCAGGAGGAACAATGACAAAACTGTTCTGACCTTCCATTGAAGAGGGCGAGCTGATGGAGATCGACCGACGACCCTTGTGAATGGACCCATTCATCTCTTTCCTAACATCAGGAAAGTTCCCGGAGAACATCCCGGATAAAAGGAGGTTCAGATGCAAATCAACGTACTATTTGTTGCAGGGGGGTGTGTTGTATCGGAAGACCCTTTCTGGGCTCCTGTCCAGGTGTGTGGCCGAAGATGTGGTCTCTCGAGTCTTAGAAGAGATCCACTCTGGAGAGTGTGACAGCCATTCGAAAAGTCGGACTCTGGAGAAGAGAGTATTCTGGCAGGGGTACTTTTGGCCGACTATTAGCAAAGACATGACGAAATTTGCAAGGAAGTGCCAGAAATGCCAACTCTACGCGCCACTCCAACTCCTACCGGTGCAGAGGCTCAGGACGATCACAACGCCATGGCTCTTTGCGATATGGGGATTGGACTTAGTCGGTCCTTTCCCGCAGGAAAGCTGCCAGAGGAATTTCCTTTTGGTCATGGTGGACTGTTTCTCAAAGTGGATAGAGTCTAAGGCATTGGAGAAGGTAACATCACAAGTAATTCATAACTTCATATGGGGGGAGATAATTTGTCGGCATGGATTGCCCCTGGCCATAGTCACGGATAACGGGCCTCAATTTGCGAGATAGGAGTTCGTAGGTTGCTACGGACAATTGCGCATCGATCTCCGGTTCGCATCCGTCCATCACCCCAGGAGCAACGGACAAGTGGAAGCCGCGAACAAGATCATTGTCAATCTGTTGAAGAAGAAGGTGGAGAATCTGAAGGGCAGCTGGGTGGAACAACTCCCCTCAGTCTTGTGGGCCTTTAGAACCTCCCCAAACACAGCTACCTTGGAAACTCTTTTCAAGCTATCACACGGGTCAGAAGCCGTGTTTCCCGTAGAATTTGAGGTGAGGTCCCCGTGGGTTGTTGCCGCGAGGGATGGCAATGAGGAACAGAGAATGGAAAATGAGGAAGAGCAGCGGTTGTCTCTTGATCTGGTGGAAGAGCTTCGTGACCTGGAAGCCCTTCGCCAAGAGGAGGTCAGGCTTTGAATGGCAAGGCGTACTTCGATAAGAACATCAAGATCAAGCATTTTGTAAGAGGAGACTTCATCCTCAAAAAGGTTGATGCCGCAGGAAGGGGGAGTTGTTGTAAAACTTCACCGTAACTGGGAAGGACCCTTTGTAATTCTCGAGGCGCTTGCCTCTGGTGGGTATCACATCCAATATGTCGTAGGAACCCCCCTAACAACACTTGGAGCAGTGACGACCTGAAACACTTTTATGAATGAGATGAATGAAAATAAAGATCCACTTCTCACCAGATACAATTTCACTCTATCATCACCGCTCATCAAGTTCGAACCAGAATACCCTAGATGAGACCCTGCTGATCGGGCTCTGACTAGCCGGCAGGGCAGGCAGGTCGCTCGGGTAGGAGGTTGAGATAGAATCAAGTTCAAACCAAAATACCCTCAATGGGACCCCGGTGACCGGGCTCTCACTAGCTGGTAGGGCAGACAAGTTGCTCGGGTAGGAGGTTGAGATTGAATCAAGTTCAAACCAGAATACCCTCGATGGTAGCCCGCTAACCGGGCTCTCACTAGACGACTGGACAGACAGGTCGCTCGTGTAGGAGGTTGAGATGGAATCAAGTTCAAACCAGAATACCCTTGATGAGACCTCGCTGACCGGACTCTCACTAGCCGGCTGGGCAGGCAGGTCGATCGGGTAGGAGGCTGAGATAAAATCAAGTTCGAACCAGAATACCCTCGATGAGACCCCGCTGACCAGGCTCTCACTAGCCGGCCGTGCAGGCAGGTCGCTCGGGTAGGAGGTTGAGATAGAATCAAATTCGAACCAGATTACCCTCGATGGGACCCCACTGACCGGACTCTCACTAGCCGACAGGGCTGGCAGGTCGCTCGGGTAGGAGGTTGAGATAGAATCAAGTTCAAACCAGAATACCCTCGATAAAACCCCGCTGACCGGGATATTACTAGCCGACAGGGCAGGCATGTCGCTCGGGTTGGAGGTTGAGATAGAATCAAGTTCGAACCGGAATACCCTCGATGGGACCCCACTGACCGGGCTCTCACTAGCCGGTAGGGAAGACACGTCACTTGGGTAAAAAGGTTACGCCTTAAAGGGAAAGAGGTCATGGGTTGCATTGGGAAGATCTAAGTCTCTGCAAGCCAGTAAAGGTGTTCGACCCTCTCGAGAAGGGTTAGAGAGAAGAGATAGGGGAAGGAGCGGGCCAGTTTCCACCCGCTCTCGCCGTGAGTACTACCCCTCCACACGTGAGTACGCGAGCAAAGCGTCGGTCGCGCGGGAACTCAGATCCCGCTATAGCGCGAGGTCCGGTTCCCGCGAGCCGGAGAAGGTGGAACGTGCATCTCGGCAAGTTGGGAGACCATAAAGAAAAGCACTCAACCATGAATTAACAAGTGATATGATAGCAAACCACGCAGTATACAAAAATGAGCATAACAAAAGTAAGCTTGATTCTTTACGAATCACAAAATATATGTTGGGCCCGTGCACCTTTACAATGTCAAAAAAGAAAAAATATATATATATCCTTCAGCTTGCAGGCGGGTCCTTGGATGATTGCTCCTTTTCGCCATCGTCAGGGGATTAGTCTCGTCCCAAGGACTCCGGGCTCGAAGCTTGCGGATAGAAGTCCGGGATGAGGTCCCTTGCTACTAGCTCAATCCAATCGTTCCGCAAGGCATCAAGGTTGCACAATACATTCAGATTTGACTCCATGGTCTGCACGATCAGTAGTTTGTGAGTGTTTTCCACCTCTTGCGGCGAGCAGTGGAGAAGGGTGCACGCGCTGGAGGAGGATGCGCCAGTTGCGACATGAGTCTTCTCTGCACGGGCTTTGCGAGCTCCAGTTTGGTAACCACGACCTCCCCCTCCAAGTCGTCGATGAAAGAAGGTGAAATGAGGGGGCTTACCACACCGCCTGAATGCTTAGCAAGGAGGCGCTCCGTTAGCTCGAGGCGCGTGTCGAGGTCGAGGACTTTCTCCTCGGCAAACAACCGGGCAGTCTCAGCATTTCTGAATTTCTTGCGGAAGCTAATCCCCCTCCGCGCGACCATGCGAGCGTGCTCAGTGGCTCGCAGATGTGCCTGTGAGCTCTCATAGGCAAGCTCCTTCATCGTCAACCTGTCATACTCCTCGGTATCTTGGGGACCGTACAATCCGTAGTTGAGGGAGTATGCGTCCTCGCCAGCGTGACCGACCTCAGTCCAAGAGGCAGGTGGGCAGAGACTCGGTTCGAGTCCTTATCCCATGCGAGCAGTGGTTGCCCGCAACCGTCTTTGGGCTTCTGCCCCAACCCGAAGTTGTGATGCGAGTCGTGTGTTCCCAATTCTCCGCCCCCAGCTCGTCGCCTTCTTGTTGCTTCCCTGTTGAAGGGGTCGGCTCACTCGCTCGAACAAACTTCTTCGGGAGGGTTGACTCGCCAGAGGGAGCAAGTATCTTGAAGGCAATGGTCTTCAGGCGCTTCGAGGGCCCGCCGGACGACGATCTCGCGTCAAGCCCTCTCCCAGGCTCTCTCCTCTTCTTCTTGCCGCTCCCGAAAGCGGGTGCTCGCAGGTCATCAGCACACGCGGCGGCGACAGATTGAGCGAAAGCAAGGGCGGGATGCACCCTACCCTTTCCCGCGTACTACGGATGTGCAGGGATGTCGCGCTCACCTGCGAGAAAACTAGAGGCAATAATGACTTAGAATGTCGTAAGAGGCGAAATAAAGTTGCGAGAAAGGCACGCGAACTTACCAGCGCCCAGGTGTACGGGTAGTAACGAGTCGACGTTGCGCCTCAGATGGGCGACCTCAAAGTTCTTTCCCAAGAAGATCTTGTGTAGTTTGGCGTTCTCGCCGTCAACGCGCGATGCTCGGCAGGTGGACTCGTCCTTTTGTATTGGAGCGTACGGGACATTGTCGTGGTCGCCCTTGACGAAGATGAATCGGTTGGTCCAGTAGTGGGCTTTGTTGATGGTCTTGCAGACTTTGATCTGCGGGCCGGTGAGGAAGGCCACCCCATCACTGGTGGCTCGGTCGATCAATAACTTGCGGAAGACCGTCAAGTTAAACTCTATCCTCTCCTCGCGCAGTTAGCACGCGTAGGCCACCAACATCGAGATCCCGTTGGGGGAGATTTGCGAGGGGACCAGCCCGAAGTACTTGAGGAATTGTTTCACCTCCGGCCATAGCAGGAGGAGAAGTCCCATCTCGAAGTGCGCGAGAGGGATGGCGAGTTCATCCTCCTTTATGGAATTGATGGACTCGCCCTCCTTAGGTGCGCGAGCTTTGAATCCCTCTAACACAAACTCCACGATAATCTCGGGCATCTCTTCCTCCAAGACCTATCCATCGGGAACAACGTAGTCCAGGAAGTGAGCCGCGCAGTTCGGGCGATCCTACTCGCCGTCACCGACTATCGTGCGAGTGCGAGTGCTTGGTGGGTTGGAGAGAAAAGGAGAGTACTTATGACGGTAGGTGAAGACCGGTCGGGGGGGGGGTATTTATAGAAGCTGGGGGGGGGGGGGGTCCTGCCAATTGGCGCAAATCCACTCGCCGCTCCCGTGCTCGCAAGGCATCCCGCGGCATGCTTCGTCTCAGTACACTCGCGGATCGCGACCTAAACGCCTCCATTCACAGAATGAAATGGCGTGACATCGTAGGTCCCGCACTCGCAGTGAAAAGACAGTATTTATGTAAATTGATCAAAATTACTAAATATTCACAAATTAACAAGCATTGTTCGAATTGTTCTCGCAGGGCATAAAAAGAAATAATAAACAAATTTAGTTCGAAAAAATCTTGTTCTCGCAGAATTAGTGCGGGACCCATTTCCATGAGCTCTGTCCTCGCCTCCTCACTTGCGCCCCCCCCTCTGGGTGACTTCTGCGCGAACAGCTGCAACTTCGTGATGAAGAGTTTGACAACATTACTCCATCTTCTTCAGATGCACCTCCAACGAAGCCATGTTCCCTCGGAGAAGTATCTGCATCGCACTCGTAAATAAGGCGCACTCGCGTTCCAGCATCTCCACTTGCTGTTGTAGAGCTAGCAGGTGAGGAATGCTGTCATTTGCCGGCTGAACTCGCCTGTCCAGTATCTCGCAGAGCATGAACCCGTGCTTCCACAGAATAATCGCCACCCGCTCGGTTAATTCCGCAACTGTTACCGGCTCGCCAAGGAAGCCTCAGATCATATCAGTAGAATGTGGTGCTGAGTATGTCGCGACAACATCCTGATCGGCTCCTATGGAGATGTCGGCCACGTCTGGTGAAGGAAATCGAGAGATCAGTACAGGCAGGCACGACGAAAATTGCGAGATGTGTCAACTACTTACCTAGGGAGGTCTCACCCTCCTTACCTGGGCAGTGCGGGGGAAGACTTTGTTGACCACCGAAAGGATCGCTAATGGGTATTATCTGTGACTTTCCCGATCCGACTCACGGGACAACGGGATTGCGAGGAGATTGGGCTTGCGGTGTTGAGGTCCCTGCGCCCCCTCTCGCCGGGGATTTCTTGGCATTGGCGAGATGCGGACTGAGGTCGGGAGTCGGAGATCTAGTCTGCGAGGGAGTCGAGATAACATCAATAAAAGGAGGCACTACGCAGACACAAGGGAAGTTCAGAGCTGCGCTCGCCGGAGAGCGCTAACGAAATCAAGAAAATACATACTGACCAGGAATCTGCGCGCGAGTATCTGGCTCGCCACGACTCGCAGGCGTCTCCCGCGACTCGTCAGCAGAGACATTGTACTGTGAAGGTGTGCGTCAAGAGCTCGATTCAGTTTCGCGAATATTGAATCAACATTTTATAGCAAAATTACGGAAGAACGCACCCGCGGTTGAGAGATGGCCTCGCGGCTGGAGGCAGTTTGAAGGGATTTCGGTGAGCCCGACACCTCTCCGGGGAGATCAGCCCTCGACCTCCTGAGCGCCTGATCCTCCGATTTCTTCGTCACGAGTCGGTCCAAGTAATCTGTAGCGTGGGCCATCAGATTGGCGGTAATACATACTGACCAGGAATCTGCGCACGAGTATCTGGCTCTCCCTGACTCGCTGGCGTCTCCCGCGTTTCGTCAGTAGAGGCATTGTATTGCGAAGGTGTGCGTCAAGTGCTCGATTCAGCTTTGTGAATATTGAATCAACATTTTATAGCAAAATTACGGAAGAATGCACCAGCGGTTGAGAGATGGCCTCGCGGCTGGATTCAGTTTGAAGGGATTTCGGTGAGCCTGACACCTCTCTGCAGAGATCAGCCCTCGACCTCTTGAGCGCCTGATCCTCCGGTTTCTTCATCACGAGTCGGGACAAGTACTCTGTAGCGAGGGCCATCAGGTTGGCGGTGGCCGCCTTGTTGTTTTCTCTGTCAGCGGCAACACGCGCGAGAGCAGCTTGCGAGATCGGCATGGCGTGGAGAGTGAGAATTTTCTCAAGGGGCGAGGAAGAAGAGGGGGAGGGGGGTTCATAAGAGTGACACCCCCCCCCCCCCCCCAGTATTTATAAGCTTGGGTGGGGGCCCTCCAGAAGATTCCCTTTGGCTCCCACTCGCTAAATAACGTTGGGGTTGAACTATCTTTCCGAGCCTAGGATAGGTCTCGCAAAGAGCGGGGTTGTGTACAACCCCATATTTGTCAAGTGGGCCCAACTGACCCGAAGGCAGGAAGCAAGGGGTCAGTTTTATCAGGCACTCCCTGCTTATCTGGTGTAGTAATAGGCGAAAAGAGTCTACGAGTTGTTATCTTGCTTGTAGGGGAGAGGAAAGGTGGCGAGTGCCCAGCTCCATCGGGTGCTCGCCAACCGGGCGAGTGGCGAGAGCTCAGTCTCATTGAGTTCTCGCTGCCTATGCGAGTGGGTTGAGACGCGCAGACTCGTCATTAGAGGATATTCATTTCCATTTTCTATTTTTCTGATAATTCGTTTCTGTCCTGCCATTTGCCTCTCCAGACAGCGGATTCTCGCTATTGGCATACCACTTGAGTCTGCATTTAATAGTATTCAGAAGGAGGGATCTCGCTATTAGCAGACCATCGACCCCAAAGGGCACCTTTGAAGAAGACCTATTTCTGAGTTCTCCTCTCCCCTGACTAGCTTTGGTTGGCAGGATCTTCAGCTCATCATTCACCGTGGTCTCTGAGTGGGCGGTCGGAAGTTCCCTTGGCTCTGCAAAGGTGCTCGGTGCAGCATTGGTTTGGGAGGGGAAGCAATCAAAGATCTTCTGGGTGTGTGGCGGGACCTCCTCGCCGCGACTCGGGGTCTGTTTGAGGTTGTTCTGGTGGGAAGGTTTCCGAATTCTATGCCCACAGCTGAGGCACCAACTTGAGAGAAGTAAAGACGAGCTACACCCCAGGTCCGAACTTTTCGTTGAACCCTGGTTTCCGGGTTTAACACTGTAGGTGAGTATTTGTTGCAAATAGTTCAAAATTAACCCTGATTGCAATTTGACCTGCACAATGATGTGATAACATATCAAGTGTTGTATCCTATCATTAAAATGCTTAAAGCTTTCCTGTTGAGTGTTACGAAATGATTTTGATCTATGTTTCTTGTGAACTTGTAGCCTTAGAAATGCTTTGCATCGTCTTATGCTTTTAGATATTTTTAGCCTTATCATTAGATCACTGCTTTTCTTATAATACGATATTCTAATTCTTGCTTTATTGGCTCTGCATCCAGTGACGGCGAGACATTCATATCAGCAGATGATCTGCGAATAAATCTCTGGAATCTTGAAATTAGCAGCCAGAGCTTTAACATAGTGGATGTGAAGCCTGCCAATATGGAGGATCTAACAGGTCTAATCCTCATATGAGCTGATGGATATTTTTCTTTCATCAAATTGTTTTGACAAATGAATATGTAATGAAATTTATTTCTTTCATCAAATTATCTTGCCATATAATGAACATTGTTTGCTTTTGATCAGTTTTATTCCCAGAACATAAGCGATATGCTCTAATTTTATCCTAACTTAAGTTTCTATATAACAGCTCCAGAAGTAGCTGTAGAGTGACTTGGGCTTTAATCTTGATTTAAAATTTTAAGTTTTCATGTAAATTGGTGGTTCATATGTGAAAACAGGATATGCTGCTGTCAGCTGTCTTACTCCGCCTTTAAGAATATAACTAGCTAGTCTTAACTCTTGTTATAATAAATGATAAAGTATGATATAGATTCAGTTCCTGATCAGTTTTTTTGACTAATATCCTGTAAGCATATTTTACTATCCTGGTGAGGGAATTCTGTCTTGCCTAGCCATTTCTTTTCTGTAGGTTAACTGTTGTGGTGTTTGTTGCAGTCCTATCAAATAGACGCTCTTTTCACTCCTTGTTCTTTTTGCCCTTTGAATTTCCTGTCCGATTGCTGTGCAATGTTCTTTAATGCATATTTCTTCCCAATCTCATGCAATTTGACCTTAAATCATTAAACAGTAAATTTTTTATAATAGTATACTTATTTAATTTGGGTTATGTGGTGGTCTACGTAAATGGATGGGGAAGAGTGATTCATATAACTTACTCCCAAATAATTCGGATAGAGCTAGTGATAATGATGCTAATTAATGATTTTTTTTACTTCCAAGGACACAGTTAATACTTCAAATTTTTAGTAGAAGTTGGTCTGATAGTTGTCAGTAGAAAACAACGGACATGCATGTGCACCAGTTTCCTTGCAAGCATAAGTAGATAATGCAAACACGGGAAGTTGCACAACAACATACACTCAGTTAAACTATACACACCAAGACACTGATGTAGTGCAGTACACATGCTAATTAATGATTTTTTTACTCCCAAGGACACAGTTAATACTCCAAATTTTTAGTAGAAGTTGGTCTGATAGTTGTCAGTAGAAAACAACGGACATGCATGTGCACCAGTTTCCTTGCAAGCATAAGTAGATAATGAAAACACGGGCAGTTGCACAACAACATACCCTCAGTTAAACTATACACACCAAGACACTAATGTAGTGCAGTACACGTGCATTCATGCTCTCTCTCTCCCTCACACACACTGTTACTTTAGGGTGAGGAGAGGGAGGGAAGGGGAGGGGGTGGAAAATACCTAGAAGAGCACCCTCCTTGGCCATCCTTAGGCTTTCTCAATCATAATCGAGCGCACGAGTGCAATACAAGGCTTGACTATTATATGCCTAAACAATGACAAAATGGTAAACTCAGGCTTGTCATCGATCAAAGTTGTAGTATCTTGTGCCTTGCGTTGTAAGCATAGATGCCATGCCCATGCGTCAATATCCTTCTCCGATGCATCATCTTCGTCACATGTAACACGGACAATACCTGGACCACTTATGCATACACAAATATAATACGCTCACACAAGCACACTCGCAAACTAAAGCTTGGTCAAACAATGACTTGGGTAGCCTTTTATCATCTTCTGTATACAAAATTTCCAAATCTGCTAAGAATTGTTTTTGTTTGAAATGAGCTAAACTCATGCTTGTCAAAAACGATCCCTTCCATTGATTTTCCTTTGAATTAAAATTAAAATTCTAACTAGCAAATAACATGACTTGTTCCTTTCATCTTAGCATTGTGCATGCATTAGTGTTAGTACTGCTAGTTGTCGAGGTATTGTTCTTAGAAAAATTTCTGAGTGCAAAAACCTGACATGTCAAAAGAGTTGTGGGAGTTTGAAATATAAAGGATTATTTTTTCAAAAAATCTAAATTATTACATGGGTGCTTCCATCTTTATATAGAGTATAGGACGAAGAAGATTATAAACTTGTAGATGTGAGACTAAATACAAGAAGGAGAAAAATATAATGGGCCCCTATGTTGGATTTTAGTCTTGGGCTTTAACACTCTTCCTCAAGCTAGAGTATATCTATCGATCATTCTCAGCTTGACACAAATATCTAAAGAGGAAGAAATTGGTTTGATGAAGACGCCAACCAACTCTTTATTTGAAGAAACAAATACAACAACAGCAGAACCCATATAGTCCCCAATCATTGGGGGTATGGGCGGGGGAAGATTGGAAACAAATAAAGTGCATATTTATTTTTGATAATTTCCTCTGATGATGTGATAAATAACTTCAATATGGAATTTGGATATGTTGATAACAACATTATTATCATGAAATATCAGTAGAGGATAGTCGTAAATTTCTCCCAAGTCTTTTAGAAATATTCTCAACCGCTTTAACTTATGAGCAGTCTGAGTCATACTTCTGTATTCAGCTTCGAGACTGGCTTGAACACTACTATTTTTTTTTTCCCACGTGAACTGATTTCCTTTGATATGTGCAAAATCCAGAAATTGATTTTTGATTTTCTTTTTTTTATCTGCATAACTTGCATTAGAATATGCTTCAGTGCATAGATGTTTGTTTCTTTGAAACAATTGTCCTTTTCTTGGAGATCCTTTGATGTATTTTAATATTTTTAAAGTTGCTTTTAGATGACTCTAGGAGCGTACATGAATTGATTGACACCCCCCCCCCAATATCATTGGAGATGTCAGGTGTAGTTACAGTTAGATTGATGAGTTTAGTGACTGGGCATCTGTGTCGAGTAATATCCCGTGGGAGATGGGATGTCTCATCCTAAAGTTTGTCAGCCGCATGGCATGAGATTTCGAGCAGGTTTCATTCCAAAGAGACCAGTTTCATTGAGTAGATCCAGGGCTTGGGTTGGGAGAGAATTATAGAGTTATTGTGTCTTGCAATTTCAATTCCCAAGAATAATCTTGGAGGGCGCATATCTTTGGTAACAAAATCCTCCCAAAGATGTTTCTTTGTTTTCTCTATTATAGAAAAGTCATCTCCGGTAAGAGGAATGTCATCATTATTTACATCAAGAATAATCAGGTCATAGTTGGTTTTTCATATAAAAAGGAGTGCATAGCTTGTATCAGAAAAGTCATCTCCGGTAAGAGGAATGTCATCATTATTTACATCAAGAATAATCAGGAAAGTCATCTCCGGTAAGAGGAATGTCATCATTATTTACATCAAGAATAATCAGGTCATAGTTGGTTTTTCATATAAAAAGGAGTGCATATGCTTCATTGCATAAATGTATATTCTTCATTGCATAAATGTTTGTTTCTTTGAAACAATAGTCCTTTTCCTGGAGATCATGTGATGTATTTTAATATTTTTAAAGTTGCTTTTAAATGACTGACTCTCTGGGATCCTGCATGAATTGACTGACCCTCCCAACATCATCAGAGATGTCAGGTCTGGTTATGGTTAGATGAGTTTAGTGACTAGGCATCTGTATCGAGTAATATCCTGTTGGAGAGGGGATGTCTCATGCCAAAGTTTGTCAGCCTCATAGGCATGAGATTTCGAGCAGGTATCATTCCAAATAGAGCGGTTTCATTGAGTAGATCTAGGGCTTGTGTTGGGAGAGTTATATAGTTATTGTGTCTTGCAATTTCAATTCACAAGAACTATCTTGGAGGGTCCATATCTTTAGCAACAAAATACTCTCAATGATGTTTCTTTGTTCTCTATTCTAGAGGAGTCATCTCTGGTATGAGGAATGACATCAATATATACATCAAGAATATATAGGCCATGGTTGTTTTTTTATATAAAAGGGGGCGATCATCATTGTTTCTGGAGAAACCAATGGTAGAGACAAATTGACTGAATTTATCAAATCATGCGCGAGTGCTTTGTTTGAGACCATAAATGACTTTTTGTATCTTACACACCTGAGACTCCTCATGAGCAATATAATCAGGAGGTTGCTCTATATATACTTCTTCGTGTAAGTTGTCATAGAGGAAAACATTTTTGACATAAAGCTGAGACATTTACCAACTCCAGTTGACAATAGCGAAGAAGGGGACCTGCATAGCACTGATACATGCAATCAGAGAGGTGTTAAAGAAGTCATCACCATATACCTGGGTAAACCCCTTGGCAACTAGATGAGCCTTATATCGATCCACAGTGCTGTCAGGGAGAAACTTGATGACAAAGACTCAACATTGCCTCCAAACGAGGTAAGGACAAGAGTTCTGGTACCCCATGATGTCGAGATTTCCTCATCCATAGATGCTTTTCAATGAGATATATAAAGAGCTTCCTTATATGTAGTAGGACGGTTGTGGTAGAAAGTTCCTAGGCATACTTATTTCATGAAGGTCTGAGAGTAGCATATTAGATATCATTAGTTAGAGGATGTTGTATACTCCCCTTGACCCCTTCTCGCAGAGCAATGAGAAGATCCATGCCCGAGTTTGCTGAAGTGTAGGAACCTTTCGAAGAGGAGAGCACTGACCTGTGAGTTGACGACGAGGACTTTGGAGTGAAAAGAGCGAGGACACGTGGGGATACATGATGAAGACGATAATGATATGGAAAGAGGGAAATTTGCGGTATTCGTTCAAGAGTTGGTGTTAGCCACGAATATTTGGTGATGGAGCATGAATGATAAAGAACGATGAAACATATTTGGGAGGAGGATATGTGGTAGAGAGAGGAGGAGAAATCTCGAGATTAAGGGTCCCTTCGTTCTTGAAAACATAAAGGTTAGACTCAAAAAAGGTAACGCCAGCAACGACGTATTGTCTTTTGGAGATAGGGTCGAAACAACGATTTCCATTCTGAGTTGGTGAGTACCCCAGGTAAATACATTTGGTGGCACGAGCGAAGAGTTTAACGTGACCAGATGTACAAGCGTAGACGAAGGATGTACAACCAAACACATGCAGGGTGAGAGGTAAATGTGAACCGATCGAGTATAGAAGAGAGAAAGGGTCTTACCCTCAAGGGTAGAAGACGATAACAATTAATTAAAAAAGAAATGAGAATCGCATGACCCCAATAGGAGCGGAGAATATTCATCTGAAATAGCAGTGTCAGAGTAACATCAAGGAGATGATTTTTTCTTTCTGCCACCCTATTTTGTTGGAACATATGCACACAATTGGTTTGATGTATAATATCATTGGAGGCGCAGAAAGTTAAGAATGACTGGTTCATGTATTCTTTCACATTATTTGTTCAAATAATTTTGACCGACAAACCGAACTAAGTGCAAATTTCATTATAAAATTTTGAAAATACAGAAAAAATTCAAAGCGATCCTTCTAAGATACACCCAGTATAGCTCTAGTGGCATCATCGTCTTAGACTCTTAGTCATCTGTTGTTGCGTCTCCTCTACTAGCTCCTGCCATCTTTCATGACCGAATCCACCTTAGAATGTGACGCTTGCCAGTATGAAAAGCATCATTGTGTTAGTTTCCCTACTAAACTCTGTAACGTGGGACTGGGATCCCAGATGTCCAAATAAGCAAGGACAAAAAGGAAGAACATGACTATTACAGTGTTTGGCAGGGAAAGTTGTAAAATGATGCTTTTCATAACGACAAACCTCACATTCTAAGGTGGAATCGGTCTTGAAAGATGGCAGGAGCTAATGGAGGAGATACTTCGACGGATGAACAAGATGATGATGCCACTGAAGCAGATAAGTGGAGAAGCTGATGCAGAGAAAGTGGGAAATTGTCGAGCCAGTAGAGACTACTGCGTTCAGTCCCAGTAGTAATCGTCCTTTACAAGTAAAGGTCTTAACAGTAGGGGAAAACGAGACAAAGCATTGCAATTGTTAGGAAAGAGCATTGGCAGACAACAAATTGCAAGAAAATTTTGGTACGATTATAGTGTCGTCCAACTAGAGATGAGAGACAATATTCGCAACTTCAGATCCACAAACTGGAGCAGGAGAGCCACCAACCATACAATATGTGGTACTGGTTATCCTTTTCAAGGTGAAAAAAGAGGAGAGAGTTCCCAATCATATGATTGGTGGCACTGGAGACGATGAGCCACTTGCCATGGATAGCAACATGTGCGTTACCTGAAGAAGTGGTAGTGGACGCAGATTGCTTGGAGGCATTGTTGAGAGCCTCAATATCCGCTGATGAGAATCAACGACCAGACTCTGGTGACAGGGTGGACGGCGGGGGAGAAGGCTTGGGGGTTGTGATATAGAGACGTGCTCCGGGATGGAGGCGAGGATGCTTCAGAAAGCATTTCTCTAAAAGATGACCAATCCGTTCATAATATGAACAAGGAGGACGAGGTCCCCCATTACCAATAGTGCGACCTCCACAACCACGTTGAGCTCCACGACCGGCCACATGAGCAAAATTGTCGGAGGATAGTGGGGTCACGATTGGAGGCCTGCGGAGAAGATTGATAATGACAGAGATGCGAGTGACAATGACATCCGAGGTGGGAGTGTCAGGTTGTTGCAACCTCCGTTGCTTCGTTTTTATTATTATTATCGCACATGCTTTTATTTGTAGCGCATATTTTCACGCCTTTTGGCTTTGTTTTGTAGCGTCGAGTTGTATCACGCGTATTATAAGCGTTCTGGTGATATTTTGTATCGCGCATGTTGTTCGCGCAACTTTTGTTTGGCTTGTTGATGTGATCGGCCAATGAGACCTTAAATGCATAAATCCAATAATTAGAGGATAGGTTAATTTAGGGCAAGCAAATTTTAATTAACTATTTGTAATTTAAAATTATTCATATGTCTACAGCCCGCCGGCTTTTAAAATTTCCCCTTACATTCTCTTCAAGTTGCCACCTTTACTAGCTGCCAATTTTTATTCCAAATGTCCTCTCTTAATTCATACATTGATATCTGCCTTTAACAAAATCAAACCCTAATTCTTTTGGTATAAAGGCATCGGCCTACCTCCTGTTTACGCGTCTGGAAAAGAAGAAACTGAACGAGACCTTTGTCTTCGTTCGGTTTCTAACCAGCGCCGCACTTCGCCTTCCCAACGACATCGCCTGCAGCGGCTCTATCTGGTGTTGTCTTCCTCGCCGTTACTTCCAACGCCTTCACCAACTCCAGTCGAGCAAACACTGAAGCCACCGCCTCTTTCCTGTACTTCTCCTCGACGGAAGCTCCTGCAACCTCACCGCTCCTTCCAGTTCTCTTTTTCACCGTTGGAAACCACCAGGGAAGCCCATCCCGCCACCAGATCTGCTGTCGGAATCCCCTTCAGTCGTCGTCGCTCTCGCCAGAGCCCTCCTAGGGCACCGTCGGCGTTCTATGCACCCTCCTATGCTGGATTCGTGCATCTCCTTCGCTCCCCCCTTCTGTCGGCCGGATTCACTGTTCCAAGAACCATTGATGCCGTCAAAGCTCAGTCAACCTCCAGAGAGTTGTTCCAGTCATCCTTCAGTTTCCCACAATTCCAGGCAGTAAGTATTTTGTGCACGACTGTTGCTACTCCTTTCCTTGGGGTATACCTCGCCTCTCCTAGCTCAATCCTCCAGTTACATTTTATGCTTAAAATATTTAAACGGATTGTAAATTATTAAGATCTTGCCCCTAATTAATTTTCTCTGGCATTATCGTTATTTCCATATCAGTGTTGCCACTCACTCGATTTCTAAGCCCGTGGAATTGAGATTTGTAACGTTCTTATGCTCGTGTGGTAGCCTTGCGTTCGCGAGCGACGCTTACGTCGTTTTATTCGTTTAAAATAGCCCGCGAAGTTTCCCCGCGCCACATTTATTTTAAAGATCACAATTATTATATTTCAAAACTACAACCTTAGGTCGAGATCACATCACAGGTTCTCCCAAGATTGTTGGCGTATCATCTCATAGGTTTCCGAAAGTCGAAGATATCAAACCAGAAGTTCTTAAAAATATTTTTGCCATGTGGCAAGGTCAACAGAGAAGGGCCTATGATGGAGAAGTTCTGTGGCGAGAAATTAAACTTTCTGATACCATCAGGAGAGAGTGATGGTCAAGCAGAGAGATCGGAATACTAGGTCTGGATGCAAGAGATTTTGTCATGCTTGGAAAACATGCATTAGAGAGACTGATTGCAAACCACATGCGAACGAGAGCATCAATTGTGTCCTAATCAATATATGTGCGGGACTTAAGGTGAGGAGGATCGTTAATGAAATGATGTCGTTTATATTGAGAGAATAAAAGAAATGTGAAAGAGACACTCCAATCAGGATAGTTTGGTCTTTTTAATTTTGCCGCCATCCCGAGATTTCCGGAAGCACTGGAAATGAGTGTGGGTGGAGCAGTATTGGTGGTTGCAGAGGATGCGTGGATTGGTCATAGTTCAAATGATGCAAGCTCGGCGAGATCACAGAAAGAGGTGACATGTTTGGAAGGTGAACTCGTTGGAGCTTGAAGCTTGAAAGGATTGGAGGTCGCAGAAGCTCCGGAGAGCTCGCAAAAAAGTTTCTACAGGTTCTTGCTGGAAGAGATCGCAAAGCTGAGTGAGGGTCATGTGCGAGTTCAGGATCCTCTTACTCGCGGGTTCAGACGTTCTTAGGATATGAGCAGCATGAAGTACTACGACGTGGAAGAAATTGCAGAGGGGGTCTTGCAGGTTGTGTTGACGAGTATTACAAAAAATGTGGGACATGCATGAAGCTTGACGAGTATTGCAGAATACACATGAAGCTCGCAGGAGGTGTCAATGAGTATCAGAAAATCACGGAGGTTTCGCGGGAAATAGGAGATATCGCGGGAGGTCGCAGGAACATCCCTATTTTGAGAGGAGCAGAAATCTATAAATATCCTGTGGTGGGGGTTGGTGGGTTTGATCGTTGATCCCAATTGACGGTTGAGCAAAGGATGGAGCGTTATGTTAGCTGAGTTACGTGTACTACTTGGGATGGTCTGCGAGCATTCATGGAGTGCCAAAAGGAGCTTGCAAGTGCGAGCATAAGCCTTCCCATGGTTATAGGAGCAATGAGTTCATGGGTCGGTGCACGAGTTGATCCTAAGAGTTTTTGTGTGAGGTCGGGAGTGTTCACGCGAGACCAAAAATGATTTTGTACGAGCCTGGAAGTATTCATGCGAGATCAAAAAGAATTTGTGCAAGGCCCAGAGTATTCACGCGAGAGGTGAGCAGGGATTATTTTCTCTAGGCTCTGATGTCATGTGTGAGTTTGAAAGATAAATGATTATTTTCAAAAAATGTAAATTATTACATGAGAGTTTCCCTCTTTAGTCTTGAGCTTTAACAAGAGTTAATGTTAAAAAACTATTGAAGTTTCCCTTGGTTATAGGGTTTGCATCCATTGTTATTTTCAAATGTTTGTAATCTGTGATGAATGCTACCTAATATGATTTTGATGTTCACAAGTATTTTACTTTAAAAAAAGGGTAGCCCGATGCACAAAGCATCCCTGTGCAACAAGGGTTCGGGGAAGGGCCCCACCACAAGGGTGAAGTGTAGTCAAACCTCACCCTGCATTTTTGCAAGAGGCGGCTTCCAGGACTCGAATATGTGATCTCAAATATTTATGTTATATGCACAATTTTTTTGTATGGATTGTTTTGAAAATTAGACTAACCAATTCCAATTTTAGCATTGTAAATTGGTGGTTTGACAAGTTGAATATTATTTTGTACCTTTTCCCTTCCTTTCCCCTCAACCCCAAATTCATTTTACGTAATTCAGTCTCTCTGTCATCATTCCTTTTGTGTGCAACTTCTTTTTCATCTTTGTCTTAGAATTTTTTCTTTTATGTTGTTGTTGTTAATTTGTTAGTTGTGGTTATAGTATAATTTGCAGAGGTCATTCTTCATGCTTTTCATCACCTCAACTATGCAGTACATGTCACCTTTCCCACTCTTTCTCCTTCTCTCCCTTTTTACCTAAGCATTTCTCCTTGTCCACCCACTCCCATTTTCTCCAGTCGTATACGTCTTCATTTATAGCTCTTCATTTGATCCCTTTGACTCTCGTCTCTCATGCACTTATGTGCCCTCATACTCTTTTATTTAAAAACTACCAATCCTATTGTTTAAGCCAGATTACAACTAGCTGTTGTAAATAAGCTGAGTCAATCTAGAGTCCTATTATTTTCCTTTTAGTTGGCTTGGTTCATCTCTCTTATGCCGTAGCTCAAGTATGATTGAAAGGCTTTAGCCTCTGTAAGACTAGGTGAACCAAAAAACTTCAGGCTTATTGAAATTTAAAGAAGCCCACATGTACATGGTGTCGTTTGGAATATGAGCTTGGAGGAGGTATCTGGTTGTGGAGGAAAACTTTTCTTAATTTAGCTTCTCCTTCAGTCTTCAGTCACATAGTTCTACTTCAAGAACACTGGAATAACTAGAATTGTGATAAACGCGCACTATCATCAAACCAATTATGGTGTAGATTAATCAAAGTTGCGATACAATATTTCAAAGTATACTTGATATCCAACTTTTGAGGCAGGATCCCTCTATGAGCTCCTCTCTACTATGAGAGCAAGGTTGAGATGTCGGATGTCAGACTAATGTCGGTTTGATTTTTATGTCGGATGCCGGATTGCGGGGGATATTCGGGAAAATTTTAAAATGTCGGATTGTAATATTATAATTATATATAATTATTAATTATTTTATCTAATTAAGTATAAACTATAATTCATATGAGAAAATTAAACTACTAACAAATGTCTTAACTAATTTATAATAAATAAGAAATGTTACATACTTTCAATCATGTAATACAACATCACAAAATCATACAACAACAACTACACTCAAACCTTTATCCCACTATAGTGGGGTTGGCTATATGGATCCTGTGTCTCCATTGTGCCCTATCTTTTGTCATAACATCACAAAATCATATTAAGCTAAAAATTTATTTGTACCTTAGCTTATTACCAAAATATGAGTGCACTGCTGCACAAAATCCGTCACTCTAATATAAATTTATAATATTATTTTTCTGCAATCACTGAACGAACATTTGAGTAAGAACTAAGAACTATATTAATAATTTGAACATGATAAAAAGAATTAATTTAATACAACTCACCTAAATAATATCAAGATTCTTGATCAGTTGGATTATCCTCAGAAGTGTAAATCATTAATGCATCAGCAATGTACTCTACAGAACTCTCATCCTCATCCCTCTCCGACATAGGCCGTTTTCTTTTTTTTTTTTGCTTTTGCCATACATGCTTGCTTTAAAGACGGCCTTGCACTTCTCCTAGAAATAGAACCCACATCAGTGTCGACTATGTCCCCAATCTGCGCCCAAGTCAACCCTTCTCCAGGAAACACTTTGTCAACATCATCAACAACTGACTGCCATAAGTACTATTGGACTGACCACAACCACAATTCCACAATGTCAATCCACAATCATAAGGCTCTGTCACACAAACAATGCCACAATGCCAGTCGAGAAGAAGGAAGAGGGAAAAAAAGGAAGTAGGATTAGAGAAATAGATGAAGAAGGACTAGGAAATAAAGGAAGAGAGAAATAGAGAAAGGGGTGGAGGAAAAACTATAAAATAGTAGCCATTCGGGAAGATGATGACAAACTAGGGCATGATCGCATGAGGAAATAGCAACTATCCGTAGCAATTAACAAATAAAAATAAAACTCACAGTGCCGAGGGGATGAGCCACATAAGAGGGGAGGAGAGGAGGAAATGCGTTGAGAACCAGTGTCGAGAAGAAGACGGCAGACGGAAGACTATCGACGAGGAACACCAAACAACCCGAAGAATACAAGCCAGGTGTGAGATTCACCAGAGAACCACTGAATTAGTGAGCCAAGAAGAAGACGAGAGCCGAGAGAGGAAGAAGATCGCGAGATACGAAGATTATGGCAGGCCGCTGGAAGAATGTAAGCAATCGAGTGAAAAGGAGTTATAATACGACTAAGACTAATTCATCGATAGAAATTATAAAATACCTAAAATAAAGTAAATTCATAATATATTAATCACTGATGCTATTTAACCACAATAAGAGCAATAATCCGCCATATTAGGCCGACATGTTGACCGCAATCTTGGAAAATGCCAGATTTGGTAATTGTAGCGGTAACATGGAGATTCCCCTTCAAAAATATGTCAATCGACATGTCAGACATGAAAGTAAGAAAATACCACTAGGGATATATAGAATGATAGGGAGAAGCGTGACTTACCTGGGCAATCTTCTCCGTATCAACTCTACCCTCCCGAAAACAAACCTTGTCTTCAAGGTTGTGGCTAGTAGGGGTCATCACGAGCTTTAGAGGATCCTAGTCAGCAAAGTTAGGATCATCGTCTTCAACACCGAGAAACAAGCACAAGTTCTTGAGAGGGTATTTGTGGGTGGATGGGTACAATTGGTTGTAACTGAAACAAAGGCCCTTTCAGCGAAGCTCAAGGTATTTCTAGTGAGATAAGTGTTGAGGTGGTGAGGGTGCCAACAAAGGCGGGTTCGACAGAACTGGCGGCGACAACCGTAGACCAATCAACGGAGGTCCAGTTAGAGGCGGGTGAGCCGAGCAATGAATAGGTTGTTGAGGTTTAGGTAGTGGCAGTGACTGGTGAGCTAGCCGAGTAGAGGAGGAATGTTGGGCTGCATATAATTCCATGTCAAGACAACAAGCCTGTTCCTTGGAGTTGGAGAGGGTAATCGGATTGTGTACATGAATGAATGTCTAGATGTGGGATTGTATGCCCACTAGGAAGTGCTCCAAATAATGGCTCGGGGATAATCCCGTGACATGCATGGAGACATCATGAACTTTGTGGTGTTTGTAGTGACAATATCAGACTTGCGCGTAGAGCTAAGTTGCTCGTTGGAATTGCCTTCTTGGTGTGTGTCACATTGGCGGAGGAGTTCCTCCTTCAATATAGGTCAAGAGAGAATAGAAGAATTTTTCGGCATGGGTTATCCAACCGAGAGAGTTGCAGCTGGTGTCGTCGAACCCCAGGATTTCAATCTGGTGAAGGTGGGTTTGGTTGATGTCCTCAACGGGGTGACGAAACCCCTTGTAATTAGTGGTCTGTCGAGTAGGGGTGGAGGTGCTATCATACAATGGGAGGCCGTGATCTCCCAGACAAGAGTGAGATTTTCAAGCTGAGTTTTGAGTTAGTCCAGGCGAGTAGAATCGATAGAGCTAGAAGTGGAGGCGTCCTCGTTGGTGCAGAGGGTTTGGGAATGGGTTCGTGTCATGTAACAAATGAGGCAGGGAAGAGATGGAAGCAATTGAAACTTTGGAGGCAGACTACATCTGCTGTAGTGGAGGAAGATTGCAGCTGGTCGAAGAAGACGCCCAAGGCATTGGACATCGCAATGGGAATCACCGAATGGGGCGCACTGACTGCTTGAAGGTGGCCGAGGACATATGGACTAAACAGTAAGTGTGTGATAAGTAGAGTTGTGTCGATATCCTTAGAGATTGATGCAGGAAGTCGATGATGCGGGGAGTGCGCTAGAGGCACTTGAGGGAACGACGGAGGGAGCCCACCTACTTCTTCGCCAAAGTCGAACAGATATGAGGTGGAGAAAGTTGTAGTAGCAGTGTCGCATGGATGCTGGCTGATATGGGATCATCGCTGGAGAGAAATTGAAGATCGGAGCGAGTGTTGGTATTGGGAAGATGTGATTTGAGCAGGGCATTTTTAGGATGGGGTGCAACAAAGCCATTGGAGCGCGGGAAAGCCTGGATTGGCCGGAGTTGAGCGGATGGCCTGAAGTGCAGATCGTAGGTGCAGAGAGAGCGATCTGGGAAGAGCTGCATTGGTTTCTGACAGCTTTATCAACGTGCGAGAGGGTTCACGGAGGAACCCTAAGTGGGTAGCAGGTCGGGCCAAATGATAGATGCGCACTACCATCAAACAAATCACGTTGTAGATGAATAAAAGTTGAGATAAAATATAACGAGGTATATATACTTAATATCCAACGCTCGAGGGCATGATTCACTCTAACAGCTCCTCTCTCCTATGAGAGCCTAAGCAACTTAGGGTTCCTGTAGAAACCCTAAGTGGGCTGCAGGTCGAACCAAATGATAGACACACGTTATCGTCAAACTAATCACGATGTAGATTTATCGAAGTTGGGAACTTGGATACATTACATCAAGGTATACTCGATATCCAACTCTTGAGGGCACGATCACTCTAAGAGCTCTTTTCTCCTTTGAAAGCTTAAACAACTCAATGAACCAAGATTATCAAAATAACTCTCCACTCCCTTATATTGGCGGAGTGGGTATACATGATATGATGAAAATGCCACTAGGGCTGCATAGACTGATAGGGAGATGCGGAACGTGCTCGGTGAGTCGTCTTCTTATCAAATTGCTCCATGGATTTCCCACAGTAAGTTATATATGTCACAGTCGCTAATCTAAGAAAGGCTTACTTTTCAATAATTTAGCTTTAGTTTTTCCTAACTCTTACAAAGTTCATACAATAGAACATATTTTTGTTATTCTTTGTTCTGCATGGAATTTATGAAATTTTAACGTGGTCCATCGCTAAACTCATTTCAATGTTAGTTGGAAGCCTTATGTCATTGCTAAAACTTACTATCATTTTACTTAATCGTGTGTATATTTGGTACTTTAATATTCGTATTTGACAATTCACTGATCTGATACTTTATCTGTATTGTAATGTGATATTAACTCCTCTTTTATTTTCGGCGTGTCTCCTTTTCCGATCCTTTGTAGAGGTTATAACATCTGCGGAGTTTCACCCTATGCAATGCAATACACTAGCATATTGTAGTTCAAAGGGCTCGATACGACTTATTGATTTGAGGCAATCAGCTTTATGCGATAATCACTCAAAGTTGTAAGTGGCCCTTATTTAGTTTTACATTTTGACAGGTGTATATATGTTCTATTTCTCTCTTTGCACTTGGTATTGAAAGTTTTATTGCTCCTATAAATGGTACACTTAACAGATTTGAGGAGCATGAGACCCCTGGCTCAAGGTCATTTTTCACTGAGATCATTGCATCAATTTCAGATATTAAATTTTCAAAGAATGGAAGGCATATTCTAAGTCGTGATTACATGACGCTTAAGGTTCATTACTCTATTACTCTATTTTCCCTATTTAAATTTAATTTTTACGGTTTTAGAAGGTAGTATAAGGGCATGCTTACCTTATGGGCCTTGTAATGAATGGCTGATGGTTGGGATATGCATTTGTTTGCGGTTCCGCTAATTCTAATATCTATGAGTTCCTTGTGTATAATCTTGATCTAAAACGCTTTATAATGTTGTTGTTTGATGGAAACCTTTACGAAAGAAACTGATTTTGAAGTTTGAAAAGTATTTTTAGTTCTTGGGTGATACCAAGTTTAATAATATAGTCTCGTAAGTCAGACTTATCTTCTGGTTCAGTAGTAGTTTTAGTTTTGTGAGAAAGAGCTGGCTTGGAACAGTAGTTAAGTTTTACTATTGTAAAATTTGGTCCCAAATGTTAGTCATAAAAAAATCAAATCTGTTTACCAGTCTTGGAGCTCCAGGCATTCGGTACAAAACCCTTCCAAGATAATTCTATTATAGTTTTATTGATGTGTTAGAGCAGTGAATTTGATGCAAAGATAGTTGAGAGTTTGAAAATATATTATTCCAAAAATCAACTTTAATATTATATTACACCTCTATTTATGCACAAGAAAGAGAGACCTTTGATTGCCACTAGTTGTGTGGGACTAAAGAGGAGATGCGAAAAGTAATAAAGGCGATGAGCCTTCTTATAGGACTTTGAGCAATAATTCAACTCTCTCCCTCAAAATGAGAGTAGTTATCCATCATTCCAGTTGTTCTTGGATTGGGAAGAACTGTTGATGATACTGTTCATGCAGTCGAGAACGAGGGTGTGCTTTCTTTAGGCAGTGATAAGGGTCCACTCACTTTGAGCAGTGTTTATCACGTGCCGGGAATGAAGAACCTTTTATCGGTGACCAACGCTATGGAAACTGAGTATCACGTTCTGTTCGGCCCGACAGAAGTGAAGTTTCTCCGAAATGTGTCAGCGGTGAAGGCTGACATCACTCATGTTGGGAGAAAGGTGAAAGACTTGTTCGTGCTATCGACAAGTTCCTATGTTGATCGGATGAGGACGGACGACAGTGCTTCTATCTGACATGAGTTGGGAAGGATAAGTTGAAGGCTATTGCGGGGAAGTGCCTTGTGTAAAGTTTGCTTAGTCCGTCATCCTACGACGACGGTCATGTCTGTGCGGGATATCAATATGGTAAGGCTCATCGCCTTTCATTTGACAAGTTACAGACCAGATGCAAAGCGTCGTTGGAGTGCATCCACAGTGATCTGATGGGACCCACTGTCACCGCCATTCTTGGAGGTAGCAGGTACATGCTGGTCTTGATTGATGGCTACACTAGATACACATGGGTGTATTTTGTGATGGAGAAGTCAGACGCTTTCTAGAAGTTTGTGGAGTTCAAGGAGATTGTGGAGGGTTCGTCCTGCGGATAAAGAAGTTGCGAACAAATAATGGAGGTGAGTTTACTTCAAATGAGTTCTCCAACTTCTTCAGGAAGGACGGTATCCGGAGGAAGCTTGCTTGTGCACGCACTCCATGACAAAATGCAGTTGTAAAGTGGAAGATCAGTCATCTGACGGAGACTTGCAAGTGCTGGCTTCATGCCAAAGTCATTCATATGTCCTTCTGGGCAGAGGGAATGGCTTGTGCGGCATTTGTCATTGATCGGATGTCTCTCAGTCCGAACAATATGAAGTCTCCTCATGAGTTGATGTTCAAGGAGAAATCTAGTGTTGAACATGTTCGGGTGTTCATGTCTACCTGCTACATGCACATTCCAGACGCTCTCAGGACGAAGCTAGATGCAAAGGCAAGGAAGTTTGTCTTCATGGGCTATGATGAGAGGAAGAAGGGCTGAAAGTGTATGGATCCTGCAACGAAGAAGTTTGTCGTGTCAAGAGACATTGTCTTCGACAAACTTACATCATACCAGGGTAGCTCATCTGTGGAGCTACAGGAGAGCAGGTCATACAGAGGCCAAAAGGAAGCTTCTCGGGATCTTCAGGTGGAGTTTCATGTGTCACTAGGTGCGCCAATTATATCTAGCTCTGAGACAGAGACTTTTGGATCTAGAAGCAGAGGGAGCGATGCTCCAAGTGTGTCCCAGATCAAAGCTAGTACAGAAGAAGCAGCGGAAGTGGTGGATCAGGATCAATCCCTGCGGAGGTCCAAAAGGACTATTATTCCACCGGCTCGGTATAGGGACTTGAACAAGATGAGTTTCGTCTCATGTTTCTTCGCAGGTCCCCTAGATGAGCGAGATCCTTCATGCTTTGTGAACGACACTGGGTTCAAGGAGTGAGATGATATTATGGATGAGGAGATGACTGCCCTCAGGCAAAAACGAGACATGAGATCTTGTGCCCAAAGTCGAAGGCATTACTCCTGTGACGTGCAAGTGGGTTTATAAGTTGAAGAAGAAAACTGACAGCAGCATCGAAAGATACAAGACTCGCCTTGTAGCTCGGGGGTTCTCACAACATTATGGAGAAGACTACGAGAAGACGTTCAATCTTGTAGCCAAGATGACTTCAGTGCAGGTGGTGATTGGTTTGACGGCTTGCCAAGGGTGGAAGATTTGACAACTCGACGTGAAGAATGTTTTTCTTTACGGCAAGATTGACAAGGATATCTTCATGGTGCAGCCACCTAGTTATATTTCTGAAAATCATCCATGACACGTCTGCAAGCTCAAGAAGTCCCTTTATGGCTTGAAGTAGGCGCCTCGAGCGTAGTACGGAAAGATCGCAGAATACCTTCAGTTCTGCGGATACTTTGCTTCTGATTCTGACTCAAGTCTGTTCGTAAAGAAGAAGGGGAGCTTCAAGTCTTGGTACTGTTGTATGTCAACGACATGATCGTCACGGAGAACTCAGAAGAGGAGGTAGCTAGGCTCAGCGATGGCCTAGCTATTCGGTTCAAGATGAAGGATCTGGGTGAGCTTCACCATTTCCTTGGACTCGAGGTGGAAAGGAAGAAGTGCGGTATGCTCGTTTTCTAAAAGGGCTATGCTGAGCGAATCGTTAAGCGATTCAGCATGCGGGAGGGGAAGATCAGTTTTACTCCACTAGAGGTCAGTCTGAAGCTCCGGCGTGATGAGGGAAGGGTTCTTTCAGATCCCTTGGTGTTCCGGGCTCTGGTTGGATGCCTTATATACTTGAAGATTACGAGCCCAGATATTGCTTATGTTGTGGGCCGAGTAAGTCGATTTATGGCGGAGCCACGGAGGCCTCATCTGGTGGTGGCCAAGAGTATCTTAAAATATGTGAAGTCCACCTCAGATATGAGTCTCCTTTATAGGAGGGACACGGTCTTCAACCAGCACGGTTATACGGATGGTGATTATGGGGGAAACTCAGACGATCAAAAGTCGACGCCTGGTTTTGTTTTCATGTGTGGATCAACAGGTATTTCGTGGTGCAGCAAGAAATAGGCTTCAGTGTCTGCCTCCACTACGGAAGCGGAATACAAGACTTCAGCCTTGGCAGCTCACGGAGCCATCTGGCTTAGGAGGCTAGTGGAAGACATACATGAGGAGGTGTGAGGTCCTACTCTGCTACGCGGTGATAATGAGAGTGTCCTCAAACTGGTTAACAATCCAGTTTGTCAAGCGCAGACCAAGCACATCGAGATCAAGCATCACTTCATTCTGTAGAAGGTGTTGGAGGGATCTCTGATGGTTGAGTATGTGCGGAGCGAGGATAATCTCGCAGACATCTTCACGAAGCCATTGTCAAAGGGACCGTTTGAACGGTTGCGAGGATTACTTAGGCTGGTCTCCACTTCTAACTTCAAAGGAGAGTGTTGAGTTTGTTGAAGTAAAAGTGGCGGTCTGATCGGGCAGACCGCGCGGTTAGCTGTTGGCGGACTAGCCAGTTCGGCTAGTGTTTTGCGGTCTGTCTCAGCAAGTTCCCACGTTTGTAACCAGGCGGTTAAGAATGTCTAACCGCGGGTGTGGCAGACTCATCTGGAGTTCGCCTACTCCGGCATGATTCTGTGCTTGCAGACTCATCTAGAATTTGCCAAGACCGGCGCGTTCTGGTTCTAGTAACTGCAGTGTCAACTGTTATGGTGGGTTGTCTGGCTGGTGTTGAGCTCGCGGATTGCGGAGTCTGCCTGTGTTGAGTCTGCCTGTGTTATCGCGGATTGCAAAGTCCGCCTAGTGTTGTGCTCGCAGATTGCGGAGTCCGTCTGTGTTGAGTTCGCGCCAGGTTCAGCAGAGACCACTGAAGGTTTGGACTTGGTCACCATAATGTGCCAAGTCCGGTTGTTATCTAGTTTGTCGAGTCCGCTGTTTTGAGCGGACTGGATGTGGAGTTAGCGGTGACTTGCAGATTGTCTTGCACAGTCTGTCTTTGTGTCCGCACTCTTGTGCAATCTGGTGCGGCTATCCGCACGCTAATGAGCGATTACCCTATCGCATGGGCAGTGACTTCACTCCATTCGCTTGCCTATAAATAGGGGTCCCGGACTCGTCATTTATAACGTGAACAATTGTGCAGCTAGCACTAGGAGACCAGGAACTTGGTTCTGACAGCAGTCAGGGTTCAGTGCGGCTTTGCGGATAACAGTTACCGAATTGCAGCAGGTCGCGACTTGCGGTCAGACGGTTTTCTCTTTGGCAAAGTTTTCCCAGATCAGTAAGTCAGTCTGCCTCTGGCGGTTTGACTCTGTTCAGTTCGGCAGCAGCTCTGTTCGCGGTTTTGGCAGCTAGGTGACCTTGCGGTTAGGCGGCTTGTAGATGAGGACAAGTTTTTTCAGCATTCAATAACAGAGTGTCCGCGCGGTTAAGTTGCAATTTGGCTACTTGGCGGTTTCAGCGGACAAATTTTGCGGTTAGGCGGCTTTGGCGGTTATTGTTATCAGTCTGCCCGGTTTACTCTTGCTTGTATATTTTTTGTTTTCATCGGGTGCATTGGCGAATCATGTCTCACAATGTATACATCGTGTTGTAAAGAAGTTTGATAGTACAAGTTTTCATTGCTTTCTATCTGCATGTGTTCTATTTGACTTGGTTATGGTTGAGTGTTCCTGCTACCTATCCCATTTCCCTCTTCTGGAAAATTTTTACATGAGACACGCGATCCATGTCGACAAGACGAGTTCAGAGGCAGAAATTTGCACTGTCTGGGCTGTTTATTCTCGTGATTTTAGCTGTTGGATCTTCTTTTATTCAATTGGATTGTTGTCTATGATGCGTCTATGTCCCTTAATAGGGTTTCCTAGTCCTTTTTAAGGGGAGAAGCGGTTTAAAACAAAAACCTAAGTCTAATTGCATCGTAGTATGTTCGTCCAGGGATCGTCGCTGAGTTCTTCGAGAGGGAAGAACATGAGATTCACAGCCCAGCTCCATCGTCTTAAATGATGTTCGAACAGGAACTTCAATCTTATCTTCACCGCCAGAGTTCTTGAAGAAATGTCGATTTCTTTTCTTGAAGAGATTCTTGTTTCCCCATTCAAATTGTGAGGGTTTTTCCACATATATCTTTGTGTTTGCGATTTTTGTTGCATTATCTTCTTATTTGTCATGTGCCTGAGTTTTGTGGGTCAATTCCCATCAATTATTAGGTCAAAACAAAAACAAACTGAAAATGAAATTAGCACTAGCACTAATCGTGGTGTAAAAAACTAAAACATTTAGCTTTTACCCAATTGCTTCATTTCTCTTCAACTCTGACTTGCGAAGCTTGCGAAGATTTATGTCATTGGCATTCTTTGTAACTGCAGGCTCATAAGCCCTGAATCTTCTCTTCGGCGCACCACAAACTGCAAAAATAAAGAATAGATATGACATTTGCATTTTTAGAAAGAAAAAGAAAGAGCTCTATAGCATGTGAACTCGAAGTGAAATATCTGTCAATAATTTGAATTTTTTGGGCTTTTGACATTTTGCACACTTAAAATACAGGATTTTGTCACTTTGCATCCTGAATCTTTTAAATTGGCACTTCGCACCCCCCCCCCCCCCCCCCCCCCCCCCCAATTACCGATTTCTGGCGCTTCGCACCCCCATGCCAAAATTCCAAGCTTATTTAGGTACAAACAACATCAAAATGCTCATTTTGACACTTTTTCAGTTTGCACCCCCGATTCTTAGTGTTGCCCGGACCTTAAAACCCTTGAATGAGCATTTTTGGTGATGTCCGACCCTAAATATTCTTGAAATTTTTGCCCGATGGCGCCAAGTACCAAAAATCGGTATTTAAAGGGAGGGCAAAGTGCCAATTTTAAAGATTTGAGGTGCAAAGTGTCAAATACCCCCAATTTCAAGAGTCTAAAATGCCAAAAGGCCGGAATATTTATATTTACCTGGACAGAAGTAATTGTCGGGCAGCTTCTCGAATGGTGTTCTGTCGTTGTAAATATAACTGCAGCAGCTGAACCAGAATTGCCAGGTTAACTCCAAATTTATAACCATATTTTTATTTATTAAAATAAAATAATTTATCTTATCTTCATTCATTTTAAAGTTTTATTGACATATTTTTGTAACTTCAGGTCAAATGAAGACAATAACACATTTTTTTATTATTAAAGTTCAAATAACCATAACTTTCAATTCAGGAAGAGTTACAGAACGTGCTACCCCATTTCGGAACAAGAACAATGTCACCTACAATCTGAGAAAAGTTTACTCAAACAAAATTGACATGCCCTGAATACATGACGTTACTCAAGGCGTGCCCAAATATTTTTAAATTTCTTTATTCTGTCACGCGGTGAACTCAATAAAGGGACACACCCTAGGTCATGGCATGACATAGGGTGTACCAATTTTTTTTTGAATGTTTCTCATGGCCGTGACATGTAACAGTAGTCGTTCTGAACATTCCCTAGGTCAGGGCGTGGCCTAAGAGCGTGTCACATCAATTTATGATCAAAACGACTCGTTTCCTCCGAAGCATTTCCCGGGCTTTCAAGTTGGTGTTTTTTTCCAGGTACACACACCCTAGGTCAGGGCGTGACCCAGGGGTGTGTTAGAGAAAAATTTCACCTATAAATTTAGGAGCATTCCAGGAGTCCAGATTCCAAGTTTTAGATTCAGTTTTCTAGCATTTTAGTGTTTGTATTTCTACTTTTTCTTCATTTCAAGAGAAAGAGAGAAGACTCTACATGTAAAGTTTTGTTTGGAATTTTGTAAGTTTTTTTTATCATGTTTGTTTATATATTTTTGTACCTAACATTCATCATGATGAGTAGCTAAATTTAATAACACTTATTCATTATGAACTTTATAATGAATTGTTCATAGAATATTTTTTTTGTTTTCATTAGCTTGTGAATTGAATTCTTAGATTTACCTTTGAATTATATTTGCTGATTTCGTATTTCTGATATATGTAAATCAACTTAGATCCATATTCTAATTGGTTGAAAGATCTCTGTGCATGAGTAGATCGCTCAAAGGTAAAAAAGTGTTTCTTGCAACTCTCGTAAGAGGAAGCATAAATCTTCTTGATTAGAGTCAAATCCATTCGATGGGTTCACCTCGTAAAGCAATCCTTTAGGGTGTCGATTATAGAAACGAAATTCGGTCGATCAACCTAAGATTAGTCGGTAGTATATTTCAAGTGAGATGCTATCATAATTTAGGAACCTCCCCGGTCAAGATATCTATTAGGATGCTTGTGACAAATTGAGTTTTTAATAATTCTTTTGAAGAGATTCTAGATTAAGTGCTTCATCTTCCCTCTTATTTATCTTATCGTTTAGTTATCTTAGATTTTAAATTACCAAACCAATTTATTAAGATCAATAATAATAATTTTGCGAGTAGAAGTAATCTGCAAACCCGTGAAAAATACGACACTTGATATTTAACTTTAAATATCATGTATTATAATACGATGTGTATACTCACCTCATCGAACTATATTTCTGAATACACTTCCAACCCATCAGTGGACGACATATTTGGTGGACTAGCGAGAGATAAGAGAGGCATACTGTAACTTTACCCCAATAAGACTTGGGAAGATTCTTTGTAATAAGATGTCGTGTAACTTTCAGGAGGTGTTTGTTTTTGCGTTCAGCGACACCATTCTAGGGGGAGGTATGTACACATGTGATTTTATAGAGTATATCATGATCAACATGATATGTTCTAAAAACACCACGATCATCATACTCTCCCAGTTGTCACTTCGAAGGACGTGAATTGTATTTATAAACTGAATGACCATTTTCTGAAATAGTTTAAAACAGTCTATAACGTTACTCTTTCGTTTTAATATGTAAACCCAAATAGAACATGAAAGCCAATGAATAAATGTCTTAAACTAACAAAGACTAAATAAAGATATTACAGGATAAGGTCCTCAAACATCCGTATGAATAACATTAAAAGGAAGCATGTTAGGAGATGAAATATGAGTTAGACTATGTCGTACATGTTTGAAAGTTTACAAATATCACAAACAAAATTGCTCATAGAGCTTGAAAACAATTTATTTTATTTGCTTACTGGATCCAACAACAACAAAATTTGAATGGTCTTATTCAAAACGCCTCGTTATTATGAATTAATTTGAGAAGATAACTTGCAGAGGAATGTCCGAGACATTGATTCCATCTTTGTACATACACAGAAGAGGGAGTAGCGGCACTAGAGAGATCTTGGTGAACTTGTTGGTCCAAGATCTACATGAACCATAGTTCCTACCACTGCCAATATGTTACTTCGGCTATATTCTGGAAAACACAATCATCATGAGGGAATGTTACAGAGCCATGTTAGATGAACATACGATGGTTCCTTTTCTATTGACGGAAGGAAATACTTATTGGCAGTGATGACTTTATCACAATCTGAATGGGAGGTGTTTGCGGTAAAATTTTACCATACTTCAGTCATGTGATTAGCTGCACCAAAATTGATGATTTATTTAGATTGGAATGTTGAAGCAGATTGTGTGCTTGGTATACCTGAGGCGCAGAGAAAACGGTGGAAAAGTTGTCCTGAGAATGCACAAGACGTCGCAGTGCATCAAACTCTTTTGTGGAAAAAACTGTTGGAGGGGATCTTACCAGTATTGTCTTCATGAGCTTCGGTAGCATGATCAACAAGTATTAAAGGGCTTGCTAGTATTGTTGTGTCCATAGCTATCATTTCCTTTTCATGAAAGAGCATGGTGAGGATGTAGGAGAAAACAAGAGTCCCGAGTATTACCCAATTTTTCGCAGTAATCACACAATCCAATAGATGGAGTTGTAGAGAGTCCTTGGTTAATGCTAGCAAGTGCGGAACGATCAGCCACCCATCCAGAATTAAGAGAACAACTATGATCCTAGTCACTCAAGACAATGTTGAACGCTTCCCAAAGAGAGGGAAGAGATTGGCGGTTCAGAACATAAGGGTGGACCGTATCAAGTCCATATTGAGGCGGTCCCCCTTTGTCTTCAATGCACGAGCGTCAGTAGTGTATGCTAGAGTGGATTCCCCATAGTAATCATGTTCTTGATAGAGGTATTCAAACTTGGAGAAGTAGACAACGACATTAGAGGAGCCTTGTTTGAGTTTGAGATGATGTCGAGTATGCTCAAGTACTTGTGTAGAGCTACCCGTTTGATAATATTTCTCTCGTGTCTGAATCCATATCTTAAAGGTAGAATCCATAAGCATTTAGCCATAGTAAACTAAGGGAGATATTGAGTGGAGAAGCCACAAGACCACCAGAGTTGTCAGCATCCCACTTCTTCTATAAGGGTTCAATATTGGGCAGTTGAGCATTGGTCTCTCCAATGTACCCATGCAATAGATGACTTCAGATGGCATGTGCCTTCTGGGACCATTCTAGATAATTTGTATCATCCAAAGGTATGGCTGTAATTCGAAAGGAGACAGAGGGATCATGAGTCCGTGAATGATCATTACTAGGAGAGCTTATAATATTAGAGGGATCCAGAACACTCTAATCCAAAGAGTTTGCCATAAAAACTACGAGATAATAAAGAATCTCGTGTGAGAAAGGAGCAAATGAGCTTCACGAGTCCAGGGAAGAAAGGGATATGGCGAGTGAAAGGGGCTGCACAATGGCACCCTCAAACCGGAGTTCAGCATGTGTAGGATCAAAGAGAAAAAAATATGGCTCAACGGGAGCAAGCGTGGACTGGCGCGAACAGGTGCTCGCAGGAAGACGCTCTCGTTTAGCGAAGCAAGAGCTTGTATGTTGCCCGTCAAGTAGAAGATCGAGGGAAGAAATCAACAAGGCGAGAATTGCGATCTTTGCAAGAAATTCAAACTCGCTATGGGACGAGAATAGGAGCTTGTTCGCAAAACTGGAGGTCGGAAAGAACCAAGAGCTTGTGAAAAGAACCCGAGGAGCTGGGAGAATTCGGTGAGAGCAAGCTTGCACGACATGGATGTGCACAACGAGTTGGATCGAGTTCTCGGTGAGAGCTATCTCACGTGGCAGCTGCGAGTATTCAGCGAGATCAAGTTCAACAGGATGTGAGTAGGTGCACATGGTTGTGAGCTTCAAGAGGAAAATCGGGAGAACAAATATGCGCGATCCTGCTCAACAGTTGTCTGCCTCCTCGTTTTCAGATTTCGCACCAGCCTCTTCCTGCTCAGCAGTTGTCTGCCTCCTCGTCGTTCTCGTCGACTTCAGCGTCCGCGCCAGGTACCCCAACGACCTTCCATGTCACTCAAGAGGGGTCTTGCTCTCCCTGGGTGATTGACTCTGGGGCCACTGCTCACATGACTGGTGAGACACGCTTGTTCTCTTCTCTAGAGTCTCCGAGCGTCCATCGGCAAGTTCGCCTTGTCGATGGCTCTATGACCCCTATTCTTCATCGGGGGGACAGTTCCCTTGTCTCCCTCCTTCTCCTTGGGTTCAGTTCTTCATGTTCTCAAGCTTGCTTTAAATCTTTTTTCTGTTACTCAATTGACTCGTTCGATACACTGCTCGGTGACATTTTTTCCTTCTGGCTATGTTTTTCAGGACCTGACCTCCAGGAGGACTTTTGGCTACGGCCGTGAGCGCGACGGGCTGTACCAGCTGGATCTTCCACCTCCTTCGCCCTATCTCTCACCCCCATCCATCGCTGTTGCTACTACTTCACCTGCTTTTTGACATGCTAGACTGGGGCATGCGAGTCCTCAGATTGTGTCATCTCTTTTTCCGTCAAACCTCTTTTCAGTGTGATGTGTGTCAGCTTAACAAACATACACGCACTTCCTATCCTGTTTTTGTTTCTCGTAGTTCTGCACTGTTTGATATTATTCATTCTGATGTTTGGGGGTCTGCCCTGGTTGTTTCTTATGATGAATTTTGGTATTTTGTTACTTTTATAGATGATTTTACTCGTTGTTGTTGAGTCTATTTTATGCGTGCCAAATCTAATGTCTTTGATTTATATACTCAGTTTACTAATATGGTTAAGACTCATTTTTTCCTCTCGTATTTGGGTCATTCGCTCCGATAACGGGGGGTGGGGGGGTATACCTCTTCCTTTTTCACTACTTTCTTTGCTAGCCAAGGAACAGAACCACGTGGCGGAACGCAAAAAATGTCATCTCTTGAGTGTGACCCGGTATCTTCTTTGTGGATATCACGTCCCTAAGTCGTTTTAGAGTGCCACTCTTCTTACGAGGGCCTTCTTGGTCAATCGTCTGCCTTGTCAGCCTTTAGCGGGTCGGGTACCCCTTAGTATTCTATCTCCCCGCCGCCCTATGTTTCCCTCCCCTCTCCGGGTGTTTGGGTGTGTGTGTGTTTTGTCCGGGACCGTCGTCCGACTCGGTCAAAGCTTGATGACAAAGCTATCCGGTGCTTATTTTTGGGATATTCCCCCTCTTCCAAGGGCTATCAGTGTTTTGACCCCCTTCTCGCATAACTTTTCACTCCCTGGATGTTACGTTCTTTGAGGATGTCCCCTTCTATGGTACCTCCCCTGTCCCTGTTGCTCTTTCTGCTCCGCCACAGCCGACTCTGGTTGCCCTTGCTCCGCTGCACGACTCTCTTTCGTTGCAGAAATGCACTCGTGGCCCACACGGGCCCTCACATGTCCACGCCATTCTTCGGGATTCACTGGTTACGCCCAGCTCACAGGACCTTGTGTCACATCCTCTGGCAGGTGATGTTCTTCCCTCCTCTGACAAACCCATTGCACTTCGCAAGGGTAAGCGTTCTTGTGTTACTGACCATCCTGTGGCAAGTTGTGTCCTACCATCGTCTTTTTCAGGGTTACCGGGCTTTCCTGACTGCTACCGACCAGATCAGAGTTTCGAGTTCGATGACTGAGGCGTTCCAGCACCATGAATAGGTGGAGGCCATGGAGGATGAGATATCCGCTATACAGAAGGCGGGCACCTGACGTTTGGTCTCTCTTCCTGCAGGTCGGAAAACTGTTGGCTACCGTTAGATTTACACTGTTAAGTATAATGCCGACAGTTCTCTTGACCCCTACAAGGCTCGTCTTGTCGCGAAGGGCTTCACTCAGACTCCTGTGGATTACAGCTTGACCTTTACCCCAGTGGCCAAGCTATCTACTGTCCGTCTACTTGTCTCTCTCATTGTCTGCCATGGGTGGCCTCTTCATCAAATGGACGTGAAGAATGTCTTCCTCAACGGCGATCTTGCTGAGGATGTTTATATGGATCCCCCCCCCCCCGGTTACAAGCTTCAGGAGGAGTATTTGGGCTGTGTTTGCCTTTTGCAGAATTCCTTGTATGGGCTGAAGCAGTCTCCTCGTGCGTGGTTTGAGCGGTTCGGTACTGTTGTGCTTCAGAGTGGGTTCACCAGATGTCATGTCGACCACACCTGCTTTGTTCGAACTGCTGTAGATGGTCGTAGGGTCATTATTCTTGTCTATGTGGATGATATCATTCTTACCGGTGACGATAGCTCGGGGATACTTCAGATCAAGGTGGTTCTTCAGAAGGCATTTGAAGTGAAAGATTTGGGGCCTCTGAAGTACTTTCTCGGGATTGAGGTTGCCAAATCTCAGCAGGGGATCTCTTTGTCTCAGCGCAAGTATACACTCGACCTCTTAATTGATACTGGCCTTCTTGGGTGCTCTCCTGTGTCTACACCCATGGATCCAAACCATCGATTACACGCCGAGTCTGGAGATCCTCTCCCTGAGACGGGCAGATACCAGTGTCTTGTTTGCAGACTTATCTACTTGACCAACACTCGCCCCGACATTAGATTTGTTGTGAGTGTGGTCAGTCAGTTCATGCATGCTCCATAGATTTCTCACTTTGATGCAGCGTTTCGGATCCTCCACTACCTGAAGGGATCTCCTAGCCTCGGGTTTTTTCTACCGTTCATCTCCGTCCCCCGGTCTCACATGTTACACAGATTCTAACTATGCTGGTTCCCTTACTGATCGACGGTCTACTTCGGGGATGTGCACTTTCTATGGTGACAATCTTATTTCCTGGAAAAGCAAGAAGCAGAGTGTTGTCTCCCGCTCGTCTGCTGAGGCTGAGTACCGGGCTATGGCCCATGTCGCTACTGAACTCCTTTGGCTGCGTACTCTCTTGACCGAGCTTGGCTTTCCTCCTTCTGGTTCCTCGACACTTGTTTGCGACAACCAGTCCGCTCTCATGCTTGCTTCAGACTCTGTTCTGTACGAGCGGACTAAGCATATTGAGGTTGATATTCACTTTCTCAGGGAGCACATCCGTTCAGGAACTCTTGAAGCGTCCTATGTTCCCTCCGCAGAGCAGATTGTAGATGTCTTCACCAAGGTGGTTGGGCCTTCCAGACTCCTCTCTACCTATGGCAAGCTGGGCTTGATTGTCTATTCGCACCAGCTTGAGGGATAGTATTGATGTATTTTCTTGTTTATTGACGTATTTTTTGGAATGGGTTTAGTCCCACATTGCGGGGTACCTTTATTTGTATTCGGATCTGCTATTTATATCCCCTGATAGTGTAAGAATAAATCAATCTGATTTTTTCTCTAATTCAATTTGCACCACACAAGGAGTCCAAAAAATTGATGTAAACTCACTCTCAATTAGTTGGCCCGCCCCCTTGCAATTTGTTGCATTATTCATTATAACTTGAATAACCTTTTCATATCCAATTTCTAAAATTATCTCTTTGATCAAAGAGATATTGAAATACTTGTCTTTTGTTTGACATTTACAATTACTCGCTTCAAAAACATTGCTTTTGAATTGGTTATTGCCATAAAATTAATGAGTGGTCTTTTTTTTTGATCACTCTATTTGTCGCTTACAATGCTAACTCCTTTCTCTACCCACATCCCTTGAATTCGAGCTAATCTTTTTTTTTTCAATTTTGTTCCTCCTTCAACAAGAAGGTGGTTCTTAGTGAATTATATTCGGGTGGTACATATCCTGCAAGGTTATGACTAGCGGCAAAAGAATTGAATTCTCTCCACTAAGGATTTTTTTCTATATTAAAAGGCAACTCTGTCGAATAAAATGCCCGAGCAATTAAAGCATCCAAATGAGCTCTATCCTCATTATTGAATGCACTAAAAACTGGATTCTTTCCTCTACCGCTTGGATCATCATTTCTTCTCTGCTTTTCACTAACACTCCCAACACTTCCAACTCCATTTGAAGTACTTAGAGCTACCACTATAAATTTTGGAAGTCGTCGCTTAATAAGCTCTTGAGCATCTTTATCTTCCTTCAACATGTCCTTGTATGTGAAGGTTGGAACCTTGTTAGATGCTCCAATTCCGCTACTCTTGATCCTCAATGAATGATGATGCAGTGGTAGACCGGCTAAAATTAAAGGACTCTAAAAATGCGAACTAATGAGTATGAGACCAATGTACCGTGCACATGCAAACATGAGAGCAACCCAAGTAAATCAAATAGCAAGTGATAAAATTTAATAAAAGGCTAAGAGAACGACATCCACTATTATGAGCAACAATTAATCATAAGAGACTATTATAATTTGCCAACGAGCCACGTGGGGGGCGTCGTATGTCCGATGACAAGGAATGAAGTGGGCCATCTTCGAGAAGCGGTTCACGACGACGAAGATCGAGTCGAACTTCCGCGGAGTGCGGGGGAGTCCAAGTACGAAGTCTAGACTGATATCTGCGCAAGGTCGGTGAGGAATAGGCAACAAAGTCTCTAGGCCTGTGGGCTGTCGAGTCCCCTTTGCCATCTTGCAGATTCGGCAATGTCGGACGACCCCCGCGTGACGTCCCTCTTCAGGCCAGGCTAAAATAAGCGGTCCTCAACTAACGCAATCGTCTTATCCCGCCCAAAGTGACCCGCGGCCCCGTCCGCGTGAAGCTCCCGGATGAGAAAATCTCGAAGGAAAGTCTGGGGTATACAAAGGCGAGACCCAAAAAACAGGTAACCCTCAGAAATGATAAAACCCTCGCGGGGCTCGGGTGGGTCCTTAGATAAGGCAGAGAAGATACCGCCAAAATCAGGGCACTCGGGGTAGATATGGCAAACGCGCTCAAATCGCTCAACTCGCGCGTCCATGGTGTGGAGGATGGTGACTCAGTGACTCAACGCATCGGCCGGCTTGTTCTCAACACCAGCGCGGTGTTTGAGAACGTAGTGGTACTCCTGCATGAACTCCACCCACTTCGCTTGTCGGTGGCCTAACTTCTTTTGCGAATCCAGGTATCGCAGGGCCTTGTGGTCAGAGTACATGACAAACTCCTTGTGTAGGAGATAGTGGCGACAATGTCGGAGCGCTTGTACAACGGCGTAGAATTCTCGGTCATAATTGGAGTATTTCTGTCGGGTGTCATTCGGTTTCTCACTAAAATAAGCAACTGGATGACCCTCCTGACTCAGTACTCCCACAATGCCTACCCCAGACGCATCATATGCCACCTCGAAAGCCTTGGAAAAATCAGGAAGGCACAATACGGGAGCAGTCGCTAGCCTTTGCTTGATGATCTCAAATGCTCTGGTGGCTGCTGCAGTCCAGGCGAAATCTCCCTTGCGGAGGCAACTCGTAATAGGGGTCATGATCGGACTAAACCCTCGAACAAATCTCCGATAAAAGGTAGCGAGGTCGTGGAAGCTCCGGGCCTCGTGGATATTGGTCGGAACAGGCCACTCGCGAATGAAATTGACCTTTTCGGGGTCAATAGAGATGCCTGGCTGTGAGACGATGTATCCTAGGAACTCTACCTAGGATGTCAAAAATGAGCACTTCTTCAGATTGATGTACAAATGCTCCTTCCGAAGGAGATCGAATATCAGTCGAATGTGGCCCAAGTGCTCTGTGCGGTCCTGTCTAAAGATCAGTATGCCGTCAAAATATACCACCAGGAACTTACCCATGTAGGGCCGTAAGATCCGCGTCATCACCCTCATGAACGTGCTCGGCGCGTTCGACAATCCGAACGGCATAACCAACCACTCATACAGGCCATCCTTCGTCTTGAAGGCCGTCTTCCACTCGTCACCCTCTCGCACCCTGATCTGATGGTACCCACTACGCAGGTCGATCTTCGAAAATATTTGGGCATCAGCCATTGCATCTAGGAGGTCGTCGAGTCGGGGAATCGGAAAACTATATTTCACTGTGATCTTATTGATGACCCGACTATCGATACACATGCGCCAACTCCCGTCCCTCTTAGGGGTAAGGAGGGATGGAACGGCACACGGGCTCAAACTCTCACGAATAAAGTTCTTCGTAAGAAGATCGTCAATTTCTCGCTTCAATTCGGCATGCTCTGTCGGATTTAGGCGATAGTGGGGCAGGTTGGCCAAAGATGCCCCAGGGACTAAATCAATTGCATGTTGGATATCCCTCATAGGGGGAAGCTCATCGGGAAGCTCATTGGGGAGCTCCTCAGGCATGATGTCAATATATTCGGCTAGCGGGCGCCGAATGTACGGATCCACACTCTCCACAGCTATGGTGGCGCCAGATGACAAGGCGGCGGCCACCACAAACATAACTCCCGAGTCTAAACTCTCACGAAGAAAATCGCCCCTCAGGATGTGCACAGGTCTAGTCAACCCCTCACTAATAGATGACTCGACTTGGCCCTTGGAGGGATCCCTAGGCTAGGTCGGAGTGTGGGTGATCTTTCGTCCCTTGTCAAAGAAGAAGCACATGTTGGAGCAGCAATAACACGTGGCGTCACGATCGTAAAACCAGGGTAGGCCCATGAGAACATGTGCGACGTCCATCGGGATGACATCGCACCAAACCTTGTCTTCAATGGACTCTAGGCGGACCGGCATAAGACATCTCTGCGTGACCTGAATGACCGACTTGTCCACCCAGTGGACAACGGTAAGGATGCGGGTGGGGCTCGGCAGAAAGCTGCATCCTCTCTAAGCCCTTCTTCGCTACGATGTTCACGCAACTACCACTATCTATGGCGAGCTTGCAGGTGCCGCCCTCAATTTGAAAATAAGTGTAGAATATCAAGGTACGCCGCCAATATTCCTCAGTACGAGTTGTGTGGAGGAGTCGACGGATGACTCCCAACTCTAACGATCTCTCTGCGTCGCTCTCCCAACCGTCCTCGACCCCCGCGGTAATTTCTTCCACTATAACATCGTCAACTTCAACGCCCGCCTCATCGTCATCCTCCATCAGTAGGTTCCTCGTAGGACACTGTGCAGCAATGTGCCCCCTGCCCAAACATCAATAACACTGTCCGGGTCCGGGTCTAGGGGCGATCAGAATGATAGCCTTGCCCTTCGCATCTGAGGGGGCACGGGTTGAGGTGTCAGAGCGATGTGTGGTCTGCCTCGATCCTGCGAGGCGCAGGTAGTTCTCATACTCGAGTGCGAGTTGGAACACCTGCTCTACCGTCTCTATGCGGTGTGGTATAAGCTCTCTCTAAATCTCAGCTCGAAGTCCCGCTCTAAATCGGGAAGCAGTCGCAATAGGCTCCTCCAAAATGTCACTCCTCACCACTAACTCATCAAATCGTGTCATGTACTCGGCAACGGAAAGTGATCCCTGCCACAACGCGTAGAGTTGGTCGAGGAGTTGATTGGGATATGATGTGGGGAGGTACTTGTCCCTCAATCGCTGCTTCATCTCATCCCATCGGGTAACGGGATAATATTCATCTCTCTCGAGCGACCTCTCCACACTAATCCAGAACATCTTGGCTTGTCCCAGTAGCTTCATCTTAGCGAACCGAACTCGCCGTTCGTCATTCATCTCATACCAATCAAAGAAGTGGTCCATGTCCAGGATCCAGTCACAAAAGGCCTTCGGGTCCAGGTGACCGTCGAAGGAGGGCGCATCAATTCGGAGGCGTCGGATGAGGTCGTCCTCAACCGGGGTGCGCTCTCGGCGAGGGGCCACATACTCATCGCGCGGATCATCAGAGTCGTACTCGTGTCGTGCGGGTGGGCCACGCTCTTGTCGGGCCGGTGGTAGGCGTGGCTCGTAGGGTGGCCGAGGGTTACCCCTCGCGGCGGGGTCGCGACGGTAATCATGTACCGGCTCGGGGGTCCGTCTCCATGGAGCGGGGCCCGACGTCGTGTCTCTCTGCCTCGCCGATCAGGTGGAGGCCAGGCGTCCCGTGGGTCTTCCAGGGGTTCCTCATAACAGGGTGCTAGGGCTGGACCTCTAAGGGCTCCTATCTAATCGACTCTAGTGTTGACCCTAGCGATCTCGTTCTTAAGGTGGTGAATTACTCGAGGATTAAGTGCTGGTACTCGGGGGCCGCCATGTCCGAGTTCGAACTGGTGGCCCGATCATCGGTGACGTTTTGGTCGGACATCGGGGCTCGAAACAACCTACCACTACGGAGCATGCAGATGTGACTTGAACCTCGCTCTGATAACAAATGATGCAGTGGTAGACCGGCTAAAATTAAAGAACTATAAAAATGCGAACTAATGAGTATGAGACCAATGTACTGTGCACTTGCAAACATGAGAGCAACCCAAGTAGATCAAATACCAAGTGATAAAATTTTAATAAAAGGCTAAGAGCACGACATCCACTATTATGAGCAATAATTAATCGTAAGAGACTATTATAATTTGCCAACGGACGAGGCGCGATTCGATTAAGCGCGTCGGTAAAGATCCAACAAGTCAAACAACATATAATATGATAGCATATATTGATTCCACAACCACAACAATAGTTCAAAACCTAGCATCCAAATAAGAGAACTAAAACGTCATATACAGTTGATTAGCTCATGCATGTAGTTACTCTGCTTCGGGATAGAGGGCAGTGGGCGGGGGTGCTTCCGCTGTGTCAGAGGGTCCTTGGAGGGCTGCGGGTAGTAGAGGGAAGGGTGGATTTGGGCTATTGGGGAAATGGAAGGTTGGCCGGGGATGGGTGTTTGTGACTGGGTGATGGCGGCGAAGGGCTGCAAGGGGAGGAAGGGACGTTTGTGGCTGGATGAGGGCGGCGAGGGGCAGGGTTGCCGGAGGAGGCCCGGATCTGGACGAAAGAGTGGCAGGCTGCAAAAGGAGGAAGATGTTTGCGGCTGGATGAGGGCGGCGAGGTGCTGGGTTGCCGGAGGTGGTCCAGATCTGGACGGGGACGGTGGAAGATTGCGAGAGGAGGAGGAGGCGGGCCAAACCTGGGAGGCGAAGGGATGGACGGAGGCGGCGGGCTGGGCAGGAGCGGAACAGTGGAGCGCGCTCTTCGGAATCCACCGAGAGGAAGACCGGTAGGTTGCAGCACAAGCAACTCCGATCCCTCAGACCGGCCACTAACAAGCATATTTATAAGAGAAAAGCTAAAGCAAAACTAGGGCTCCCGATCGGACGGCTATAAATGTTCGGCCCGATTGAGGGCTAAATACATCAAAATATAAAAAACTAATATATCAAATTGGCTCGTGACGACCCCTCGGGCACATTCGCGGACTTGGATCGCCCAACCGGGTCGTCGATCACCGCCTCCTGCGGGAATAGACGCGCACGTGTCGTCGATCGCCATCAAATGACCATTCACGCGAGCGTATAAGCTTTTGTAAGTCTTACCACGTAAATCAATTTGATTCATTTTTCGAGAATTTATATTAAGCTAACGCTGGCGGTAATTCTGCCAATGATAGCATCAAATGTAAATTAGACATAATTTAGCCCCCAATCGGGCCGAACATTTATAGCCCGCGTTAGCTTAATATAAATTCTCGAAAAATGAATCAAATTGATTTTTCTCAGAAATGCTTGAAGTAAACTTTCAGAAATATAGATGACATGAACGATGATTTTATTTCAATAATATGGAAACAAAAACTTGGATTTCAATAAAGTTTGAAATCGAGGCTATAAGAAAATATCTTTTTTTATTTCCTCATCGATCCTTCTCCCAAGTGCTGGTTGACTATAGTCTTTCTTACCCCAGATATGACATTTAGCCTCCCCTAGATCTATATCTCAACCTAGTCGCTGGACACAAGGCGGCAAATTACCCCCTAAACCACACAAGGCCTAGTCATCACACACAAGATGACGATTTCTCTACCGTTACAAATGAAAATTGAAGAATACAATTAAAATAAAATATTAATGACTCCCCATAATGAAGAACTCTTAAGGAGATGTGCGCCATGAACATCATCTGGGTTGAATCGTGTGAAAAATCTCCTTTTTACTCTTGATCTTCTAGGATGGTGTTCGTAGTGCTCTTAATTCAAGGATGATGGCCGCACGAGCTCTAACCGTGCGCGACTGCTGTGAGGGTAATATCTCAATTATGATAGATCAGTCTCTTAGATCAAATCATTGATAGGCGGATTTTATGGTCTATATTTCTACTAGATGCGATCGTATATTTGTTTTGAACATATTATTTAGAGTTGTTTTATATTTATTTTTTATTGTTGGGGACCGGGATAATTTGCATTTGCTGGGGAATGCTCTATATGGAGGAGGTTTAGCTTAAAGGTTAGGTTAAAAATCTAATGCAATATATAGCCGTGGAAAGGAGTTATGATGGTTCAGATATGAGAAGCGTGGGAAGAATGATATAATTAAACTGTGAAGGAAAATCATAATTTTTTGGCATTCTAAAATTTTTGAAATGAAATCTTTGTATTTTGAAGGGGAAAGTGTTTATCAGTCATTTATAGGGAAACCATGAAATATATGGAATGAGCATCATTACCTAAGTAAGTTCACACATGCATATTTTATTTATTTACAGGCAATGTGAATATATGAATTTAAATAGAGAAAACTTGGACTTAATGATGCTAGAAGCGTAAAGAAAATTATAGAACTGGTTTTGCCTCGAGGTGAACGGTGGAAACACTTAGGCTCTATTTGGCTCAACGTTTTTAGTGTTGCTCACTGAAGATTTTAGGAAAACCGTGCCAAACAATCTTTCTGATTCAGTGGTGGCAAAATAAATTTTCCTAAATACCCTATTTTTCCCTCTACTCCTGCCGCGCCCTCCACCCCCCGACGATCCAAAATCTATTTTGGCTTTTCCTCTTTCGCGTCATCCCCCTCCCCGGGGCCCAGTTAGGTTTTCCGCGACATTCCCCCCTACGGCCTTCTCCTCTCTCGCCGACGAAGCTCTGTGCCTTCTCTTCTCTCGCCAACGAAGCTACGAACCTTCTCCTATCTCACCGACGAAGCTCCGGGCCTTCTCTCTCGCCGACGAAGCTCTGGGCCTTCTTCTCTCTTGCCGACGAAGCTCCAGTCGTTCTCCTCCCTCCTCGACAGAGAACGACATCGTCAGATTCTCCTACATTTTTTTGTAGAACCTCAATAATTTGTTCTGGTTTTTGTAGATCCAATAGTTTTGACAGATTTCTGTAGATCCCATTTGTGTAGTTCCATTTTTGTAGATCAATTTTTGAAGATCCATTGTAGATCCATTTTGTAGAACTTTGGAGATCCATTGTAGACACCATTTTGTAGATCCATTTGGAAAAATTTATGTTTTATTATACCACATGCAATATTATCATTTTATATGGTTTTTATTAGCTTTATGAAACAAAATCATGGCTTTCCCACCACTATTTCTTTCAAACAGTTGAGACAGTTTTCTATTCCTGAACAATACTGAGAAATCTGCACTTCGAAACAATTTCACAGATTTTTCCCTCTATTCTGTGAAAAAATAGATTTTCTCACAACTCCTTCCCACCGCTGATTCTCCCATCCCTGCAGCCAAACCAAACAGAGCCTTAAAATACACGGTTGCATAAAATGCTGAGTGATATCAAAATAAAATGAATGCAAGAACAAAAACTAATTAATCCGTGTTTGATATTCATTAAAATGACTACAGTTGACCCGACATAGTGGAACTCGTCCGAGTAGACCTTCACATGTTAAATATTCGTCTTCTTGGTGGCATTTTCATTGTTTTGAATGTCATCCGACATGTCTCTCAACATGTCATTTTTAAGAGCAAAACAATATGTTTTTCTTTAAAAAATACATTATATTTTTTTGTAAAATATAGGCCGGCATATCCGTTTTTTCCGATATATCGGCCGACACGACTTTTAAATATATCGTCAGCTATTTTATTTTATGTTATATTTTAAGGCTAGCAATATATGTTTAAATCGTCTATATATATTATATTATGTATGTTTAAATCGATTAGACTAATTGTTTTGATTTTTCTAGAAATTATTCTTATAACTAATTTTGTATAATTGTTTCACATTTTTTTATTTCATATTATAAAAAAATATAAAAAATTTAACACATTTAGTAGTTAATTGTTTGCATGTTTTAAATATAAATTTAAAAGTTTGAAAAGACTTATAATCAATCAAAATTTTTAACTTTTAAATCTTTTTTTGCAATAAACTATTGTTATCAAAATAAAATTATTGTCTACTATTAAATATATTTTACAATGTATCATTTTGTATTTGTTAATAATATTATATCTTAAATATTATTCGATTTTATTTTGAAATATAAATTACTCATTTTTTATCTATTATATTATTTTTCTATTTCTATAACATACAATTATATTTATTATACATAAAAATAAAAATTTTATTTATAAGACATGAAAATCCGATATTTTAAAATATTCGCAACATATCTCCGATTTCCGACATCCGACATTTAAAAACTCAAATTGATATGTCGCTGACATCCGAGGTTTACAACATTGGGCATTTCCCGACTCTCGACTTAGTCCCACATGGCCCACCAGGCTTCTGCTCGTGTTTTAGAAGTAGCACGTTGCATTTGCCCTATTTCCTCATTTTGATAGGTACATGTGCTCCGGTACGGACTTTCTATGCGGAAGTTTCGTTTGTTTAAATGTACACACTCAACCCTACATCTTCTGTTACTGTGTTTCTTCAACATGTTTTTCGAGTGTGTAGATGTTATACCACCGTTTTTGTGGTATTACATAATGAAATTGTGTTTATTTCTAGTATTTTGTGTGCTCATGTCATCACACCCCGAGGAACCACCGATGTCCATTCTTTCTCATTCTACCTCCATTACCTTTATCAATATATGACAATTTCAAGTTGTGGGTTATACCCTTCAACTTGAGGGGGAGTGTTGGAGTTATCACATTGACTTAATATTGTCTTTCTAGTCCTTTAAGTACCCATTTATGGGAAGAATAATATACACTTAGTATTCCTATCATTATTCCAACAATTCTTTCAACTAAACTATCACCTGGAATAACACTTTAATAGAAGAAAATTATCTTTATTTTCTAATTGGTTAATTCATTTTCTCTGCTTCATTTCTCCTTAGTAATGTTTTTTTTAATGTCATTATCAGCTGTGGGACATAAACATGGATTCTGGCCCAGTTGCAACTTACCAGGTGCATGAATATTTGAGGCCTAAGGTGAAATTTCATTATCCTGTGATGCCATTTGAACAGTTTTCCGTACATAGTGGATTATTTTAGTTGAACATTTTGTGCAGCTTTGTGATTTATATGAAAACGATTCAATCTTTGACAAATTTGAGTGTTGTCTGAGTGGTGATGGACTTCGGATAGCCAGTGGTTCGTACAGGTATGATTATTTTTGTCCGATAATGACATTATGGAAGACTATTTTCCATGATAATGGTGCATATGTTGATGTAACCCCACAGCAATCTTTTCCGAGTTTTTGGCTGTGCATCTGGAAGTGTGGAGTCAACAACTCTTGAAGCTAGCAAGAATCCGATGAGGTATGTCTGTATTGATGGAGATTTGTTTTTACAAAACTCATTGCTCAGAATAATGTAATTTTTGAAAATGTTATTATATTTTATAAAAGTTCATTGCAATCCTCAAAATAGACCACTTCTATTGATTTGTGATTTTCTAAGAAAATGTGTCCCGTTGTGCATGCATAAACTGTAACGGCCCGATTGTCCGCCACAATTAACAATATCCCTAATTGCATATATAATCAGGTACAGCGGAAAGTGTACATATGCATTTCATAACGAGTAAGTATCATAAACATCAGCTACATAACATCCTATATACAAGTACAGAAAGGAAATAAAGCAGTAAATTTCTACCTGAGCTCTCATGACGACCGGTCGCTGTCTTTCTGGTTCCTAAAAATTTAGAGAATACAACCGTTAGTCTTGTATAAGACTAAGTGAAACTTTACCTTTTTAATCTGCTGTACAGTAATAGTTTTATAATAAGAATAAGTACTGTTGTAATTAAATAAGCTAATATATATAACAGTTCATTTTCTTCATGACATAATTTAGAGCATGTTCTGTAATTTGTCTTGCAGTCAAATCAATAGAAGCAACGAACAATAGTGTTTCAGTATAGGCTTAGGCTATAAGAAATCATAAACAGTAAACAATAAACACCTGCTACAGTCAAGCTATACGACAATATTCTTTTTGCTTGTATTTCTTTTCATATAGGCACTATTAAGGGTAATTCAATGAATTCTATATCAGTCTCAGTATTCCGTATTTCAGTCTTTGGGCCCGACCCCTTTGGGGTCATCAGTCTCCAGACCAGTACGTACAACACGCGTTTATGCCTTTCGGCTCGACTGGCCTGGTAATTCAGTACACAACATAGTATTCTTCATTTTATATTACCCTTAATAGTTCCATGTGTCGACACATTAGATTATGTATGATGAGTTCTTTATTTTACTTAGTCCCCTCAGAATATTTTCTTGTTTGATTGCCTCTAAATGAGGTCATTCATAGCATTTGCAACATATATAGTGATTGTATAAAGCAGTTTCGGTATAGCAGTAAAATGTTTAGGTAAAGCATACATTAAAAAGAGAAATTCTCACAGCGGTTCGTTACTTTTCCTTGCCCCGTCTCGAATAGACGTCGCGTCAACTTGGAGATGCCATCCTTCACAATATCTGTACATATATAAGACAACAACATTTATTTCACGAGGTTGCATCACACACAGTGACCCAACGCATTCGAGCCAACGCATGCAAAATTTCATATAGCCGGTTACCCACACAAACACGAAACTAACCGGCCAACAATCCAAACAGTCCAAAAACAGCAGTGACCAATGAAACCAGCCGGCCAAACAGGCCAAAAACAGCAGCCAGCAATGACACCAGCCGGCCAAACATGCCAAAAACAGCAGCCAGCAATGACACCAGCCGGTCAAACAGGCCAAAAACAGCAGCTATAATAAAACAGGCCAGATAAGACACAAAAAAAATCAACTAACCAGCCGGCCAACAGTCCAGAGAAGACAGCAAAACACCCAGCCAGCCAACAGTCCAGAGAAGACAGCAAAATAACCAGCCTGGTAAAAGGTCAAAACAGAACTTAAACTAGGGCACAACCGGCTACAGTCCAGCTATACTCCAAAAACAATAGCCCACAAGGGTACAGCCGGCCAAAACAACTAAAACACTTAAATCCAGCCTCAAGTAAAAGAAAAGCATGAAAGCAAGCAAGTACCTAGTTCCAAAGAACTCGAAAGTTTTCCACCAAAGCCAATAAAGATCCAAAGTTCCCAGAGTAAGCTAAAGAAGAGGAGTTTAGAGCTCATACACGTAGAAGAGAAGAAAGGAGTAGAAGATTTCACCATACCAGGCGACGGGAAGGAGAAAACCACCAAACCCTAGCTATCGGGTTTCGCCGGGCTGCAGAGAAGATGCGCGAATGCCGAATAAGAGCAGGGATTCGAAATGTCTTAAGAAAAAACCACCGCTGAAGCCCTATATATCAAATCCGAACCGGTTAACCCAGCCACACAGCCAACCCAGCCCAAAAGCACCAACCAGCCAACCCAGCTCAGCCAAATAGCCCATGTATAACATTACCACATAGGATTAAACCCGCAGCACTAGCAAACCAAGCCAACCAGCCATACTTTTAAATTTACAACAAGTCATGCGACAATATTATGTGTCGTCCACATCATAAGAGCAACACAAAAAAATGTTATACATACAACAATATTCAGTAACTCGCAACACATAGCATAACATATTCATAGGAAGAACTCGCACGACGACGAATCATAGCGCATGGCGACGCCGATTCACAGCTCATGGCGACGCCGATTCAATACTGCTTAACTCTCTTTTCATCATCGGGGACGTTACCTGTAATAAATTAAATTTCGTTACACATTATCATATAAGTGATTATTTACTTCAAACATGACATAATATTACATACCAAATATGTGTGCGTCACATAAACACTCGTACACATAGTAGGGCATATAAAAATGTATCTATACATTAATGCAAATTTTACTGCATGAATGTGTTACAAAAATTTAGACACTTATGCATATGCATTTGATTTGATCTTGAGCTAGCTTGATCCAATCCAGGCTTAACTCATTTCTTTCTGGGTTTGAGCTAGGCTTGGATTTTTTGTTGATTCCTTGACTTTGATCTGAGCTAAAAGACATTCCAATTTTCAAGCTATTTGTGATCTTCAAGACAAAAATTGCAACCATAAAGTGGAGGTAATTGGAGAAAACTAGAGCTATAGCCTCCAAAGTTTCTTCTCCCTTTTGTTTACTCTTACATTGCCTTTATATTGTCTCTACTTTCATTCCCTTCTATTTTCTCAAGCTTTTTGTTAGAAAAGCTCATGTAAAAAGGCCTATTATTGGGCCCATGTATTTGATTCTTTTCCTCTTCTCTCATTAGTCTCACATCTTGTATAGGACTTTCCATCTCCTTTTCTCTCATATATATTTGTATTCTCTCCTTGTATTTTGATACACAAGTATATACAAGATTTTGAGCTCTTTCTACATGGTATCAGAGGGACTCGTTTTCTCCTGAGTACTCCTTTCTTTTGTCCACCTCTTCTGATCAACCTGGAGCTTTCTCTCCTATCCGCTCCAGTCCGCGACCCGCCCCTCTGTCCGCGACCTTCTTCTCCCTAGGCCGCTAGGCTTGTGCGGCCTGCTTTCTCTGACTCCGCTTCCACTTTTCTCCGTGGTTTCACCCTCCTCCTCAAGCCTCTTATAACCTCCTTTCCCTGACCTGTGGGGCCCACCAATCTCTCTCTTCTTCTGTCCGCTCGAGCTCACTCTCCTGTCCGCTGCGAGCTCCTGCTTCAGTCCGCCACATGGTATCTTCTCCCTGCTCTGTTTTTCTCCCTTGCGAGCTCGTTCTCCTATCTCACGCGCCTCTACTCGTTGTTGTTTCAGTCCGCTGCGAGCTCTCCTCTCCTCTGCTGCGACCTGCTTTCTTCTTCAGTCCGCTGCGGCCTGCTCTCTGCTTCAGTCTGCTGCGACCTGCTCCAGCACGCTGCGCGGGCTGTCCTCCAGTTCCTGCGGGCTTTCACTTCTCTCCTTGCGAGCTTCTACCCCTGCCCAGACCGCGCTCTCTCTTCTCGCTCGTGGTCTCTTGGTCTATCTCGCCGCGGACTGCTCATATCCGTTGTGGTCTCCCTGCTCGCTGACTGCTCCAGTCTGCTGCCTCTCCAATCGGCGAGCTCCCTTCCTGCCTTGCGGACTTCCCTCTCTACTCTCTGCCGACTACACCGGTTCGCTGCGGACTGCCTCTCTACTCGCTGCTGACTTCCTCGGTTCTCTGCGGCCTGCTCCTCCTTGCCTCTTGCCCTAGCCGCTGCGACCTGCCCCTCGGGGTCCTTGCTCGCTCCCTTCCCTGCGGGCTCCTGTGTCAGTCCGCTTCTGCAGTCCTCCGGTTCTCCTTCCTCTCCCCGCAATGACTTCCAGCGACTCCACTGCGGTCAGCCCCTCCACAGACCGCCCGACACCTGTTCCTGAAATCCGTGATGAGCTGCGGATTACAACTATCTCCCTCTCCGGGAAGAAGAATTTTCTCCCTTGGGTTCACTCTGTTCGCAGGGTTCTTCAGGCCAAGGGCCTCTTGCATCACCTCACTCAAGCTCCTCCTTCAACCGACGAATGACTTCACAATGATGGTCGTGTTCAGACCTGACTCCTGAATTCCCTCGATAGCGAACCGTATCAGATGACCATGTATCACGAAACGACCAATGCTATGTGGGATGAATTGCACTCCCTGTACTCGGGTAAAGACAACCTTCAACATCTCTATGACATCCTCACTGATTTTATGGCTCTCGACACCGGGGGGGGGGGGGGGGGGGGCTCGTACATGACCTCGTTTGTCGCTCTTGCAAAGACTCTCGCTGAGGCATGGATTCAACATCAACCGTCTACTACTGACCATGCTACTAAGCGTGCTCAAAAAGAGGCCGTTTGTATTTCCATCATGATGGCTCGTCTCCCGCCTCACCTTCAAAATATTCGCACTCAGATTCTGGCTTCCTCCATTATACCCTCCTTATCTGATGTCTGCTCTATGCTCCTCCGGGTTTCACCGCCTCCTGATACTCCTGCGCCTCCGCCCTCGGTCCTTCTTCAGCACACCCTTTCTCCCTTATTGCCCACCCCTACTTCTATTATAGATGACTTATAATGGCAAGTCATCTGAAAAAAATAAAACAAAAACTTAAATGAATTATGAGTAGCATTATTGAATAAAGATGATCACAGAAAGTAGGGACAAATTTAGACCATTCTACGCTATCATGTCGCGATAGCGGGATATCGCCTGCGATTTTTTTTATATAAAAAGGGACGGATCTGAGACCAGATCTCAAATGCTTTGTGTTTTCCTATAACCCCTGAGGAAGAAGATGGTGGTACACCTCCAGGAATCGGGGTCGGCCGACTTGTTCCTACTGCGGCAAGGATGGTCATTATTCGGGATTCTTCATCAAACATCATGTGTTTACACACCGCAGCAAAACGGCGTTGTCGAACGGAGGAATCGACACTTGCTTGATGTTGTCCGCTCTCTCATGCTTCAAATGAATGTCCCCAAAAGTTATTGACACTTTGCGGTCTCTACTGCGTGCTTCTTGATCAACCGTCTCCCTTCCTCTGTCCTCCACTATGCTACTCCGTTTAGCCTCATCTTTCCCTCTACTCCGGCTTTCCCTCTCCTGCCTCGGGTTTTTGGCTCCACCTGCTATGTCCACCACCTGGGGCCATCCATGGACAAGTTGGACCCCCGGGCCACTAAACATGTCTTCGTTAGTTATTCACGTACACAAAAAGGCTATGTATGTTACTCTCCTGCTATCCGCAAGTTTTCTGTTTTTGCTGATGTTACCTTCCGGGAAGATCAACCGTTCTACTCTGCTCCTTTACCCACTCCTTCCATGCCAGCACCTCTACCACCACTCCTCTCACGGCCTGTTTTTCCCGTTACTACCCCTCTACCACTGGGACCACCAGCACCGACTCCTGCCCCCTCCAGGCCACCTGTCATCCTTGTCTACTCTCGTAGCCCGTCAGACTCCGTTGCCCCTCTGCAGTCGGCCTCGAACTCGGCTACTCTGCGCCCTGCTGATCAGGTACCTGCCTCCACTGCTCATCCTCTGGCAAACTCTCTATCTTTGCATCGCCTCTCTCCTCACCTCCACACATTTGCTACTTCTCTTTCTTCGATTTCGGTTCTTAACTCTGTGCAGGAGGCGCTACAACATCCTGGATGGCGGACCGCCATTGAAGAGGAAATGACTGCTCTCTGGGCCAATCAGACATGGACTCTTGTACCCCTTCCTCCGGGTCACACACCGGTTGGGTGTAAATGAGTTTATGTTATCAAAAATGCTGCTGACGGAACGATTAACCGCCTAAAAGCTCGTCTGGTGGCCCGTGGCTTCACCCAACAACAGAGGCTCGACTATGACAAAACTTTTTCTCTGGTTGCCAAACTCAACACCGTTCGAGTCCTCATCTCCGTGGCTGTCCATCGCCGGTGGCCTTTATTCCAACTCTATATTAAGAACGCCTTTCTGAATGGCGATCTCCAAGAAACGGTCTATATGCAGCAACCTCCCGGGTTTGAGACCACGGGGGAGTCTCAGGTCTGTCGACTTACGAAGGCTCTGTATGGTCTCAAACAATCCCCTCGGGCGTGGTTTGACAAATTCAGTAAGGCTCTTTGAGAGATTGGTTTTACTCGCATCTCGGCCGACTTCTCGCTATTCACTCGTCATCGAACAACGGGAACTGTTCTTCTGTTAGTTTATGTGGACGATATCATAATTACAGAAGACGACTCAAAAGGTATACAGGAGGTCAAACTACACCTGAGTACAGTTTTCCAAACAAAAGATCTGGCGCCCCTTCGGTACTTCTTGGACCTTGAGGTTGTCAGACGGTCAGACGGTCTCGTTCTCTCTCAGCGGAAGTATTGCCTCGACCTCCTTTGAGATGCTGGCTACTCAGGCTATAAGCCAATTGACACACCAATGGATGCAAATCACAAGTTGTGCGCTCAGACATCTAACTCTGATCTCCTACTCCAGAACCCAGAATACTATCGTCGTCTCGTTGGAAAGTTGATCTACCTCACGGTAACCAGACCAGATATTTCCTTCGCTGTTGGTATTGTCAGTCGATGCATGCATACCCCTCGAAGATCTCATCTTCAGGTTGTTGAACGCATTCTCAGATACCTTAAAACAGCTCCTGGTCAAGGTCTGGTTTACAAAACCTCATCTTCAGCTCCAACGTTGGTAGCGTATTCTGATGCCGATTATGCTGGTTCCCTTGATGATCGACGGTCAACCAGTGGTTTCTGCACATATCTTGGAGGACATTTGATTACTTGGCGAAGCAAGAAACAAGCAGCCGTTGCTCGATCATCCGCCGCGGCAGAATACCGGGCAATGACATCGGTGTTTTCTGAACTAACTTGGCTTGAAGGTCTTCTTACTGATCTTGGTGTAAATCTCCCTTCCCTAGCTCTCCTCCTTTGTGACAGCCAAGTTGCCATACATATTGCCAAGAACCCAGTATTCCACGAGAGAACCAAAAACATTGAAGTCGACTGTCACTTCGTACGGGAAAAGGTTCAAATGAAGAAACTCGTCCTGAAGCATGTTCCGGGAACGGAACAAGTTGCGAACATCCTCACAAAGGCCCTTCCTAGTACTCTCTTCTATTAGTGCTTGTCCAAGCTTGGCGCATACGATTTGTACGCTCCAGCTTGCGGGGGAGTGATAGAAAAGCCCATGTCAAAAGGCCTATTATTGGGCTCATGTATTTGATTCTTTTCTTCTTCTCTCATTAGTCCCACATCTTGTATAGGACTTTCCATCTCCTTTTCTCTCCTATATATTTGTATTCTCTCCTTGTATTTTGATACACAAGAAATATACACAAGATTTTGAGCTCTTTCTATACTTTCCATCCTCAAAGTAACCCCCACCAGTCTCGTTGTAACTTTGGCTGTTTCAAGATTTTGAGCTCTTTCTATACACAAGAAATATACACAAGATTTTGATACACAAGAAATATACACAAGATTTTGAGCTCTTTCTATACTTTCCATCCTCAAAGTAACCCCCACCAGTCTCGTTGTAACTTTGGCTGTTTCAATTATTACCTGAACTGAGACGTGGTTTGATGATGAGGGAACTATTTACCGTGGGCTGTGGGTAATGCATTGCTTTATAGTTGATGGTATTGGAAAAGTACTGTCATGATGTATGTTTGCGCTCAGTCAAAATTTTATCATTATCTCAGGTAATAGTTTGCACTTAGTATGAAAAATTTGAAGATCAAAAAGTTATTTGTGACCCCGACAAATTTAGTTTTGACATAATTTATATTTTTTCATGCAGGAAGCAAGTGCAAACGCCCACAAGATCGGGAAGATCATTGAGCAGTCTAACACGAGTTGTTCGAAGAGGTAAATCTAATCCAAGATTTGAGTATTGGTACTCCTATTAACCCGTTTACACAACTGCACCTGCATTTTCCATATACCTTACGTACTTCCAAGTTCCAACAGGATCCGAAAGCCCGGTTGGTGATACGAACGGGAACACCTACGACTTCACCACAAAGCTCCTCCATCTTGCATGGCATCCAACTGAAAATTCAATAGCCTGTGCTGCTGCAAACAGCCTGTACATGTATTATGCATAGGGGATGGATGTGGAAGGAAAGTGTGGTGAGAAATTTTGTTGTTGTGGAAGGTTGCATTTTGTGGAAGAAGGGCTACTTGCTTTATCATGCCGCTGCAAGGAGCTGCAGGAGGACCTTTCATTTAGATGTTCACCCATGTTCCCAATTGGGATCGAGGAGGCTGCCGGAATCCAAGTGGAATGTTTACTGTCTCATGTTCCCGGGTGGGTAGCTTTCTTGCGATGATTATTATTTGCTACTTTTTTTCCTTTTATGAAGGAAATGGGGAAGAAAAAAGACATAGTTCTTTTGTTATTACGAGGCTGTCTTCATTTAGGTCCCAGGAAGTGATTGTAGCGAAGTTTGATGAAGAACAATGCCGACTTTGGTGCCCTGAACAGAAATGTAATGCTTCAGAGCAACGGGAATTTGTGTTTTTAGGACGGGGAGACCTTGTGGCATGTGCTGAGATGTGCATGCACATCTGGATTAATTGTCATTCATCTCCACTATTTGTTTCCCCAAGAAATATCAATGAAGTATTTTTATGTGCTGTTTACAATCTTGTGTGGGAAACAGACCTGATGTCTTTGAAAAATGTCTGACCATGCGAAGGTGTTCAGGTTATTTCATTCATTATTCTTCTGCTCTTCTTTCTCATCCTTTGCTTATGTTTGCTATATGGTTTCTATTACCTTATAGTTTGTGGTGATATGCTGCCCTATTTTCTTCTTAATGTGCTCTAGTTATGTTGTTAGGGGATTAGGCTAATTTTATCCTTAAGATTTTGTGACCTTTTTGCCAGCGGTCATTGTTTTTTTTTCATTTTTGGCCATTAAAATGATTCAAAGAAAGATAGGGATCTCTCTATAAAGGAGCTTTAGCTTTTTGAAAGCCAAAAAGATTTTGTGCGCTCTCGATGCACAGGGAACAATGAGCACAGGAAAAATCAACGTTATTGATTGCCTATTTATTTTCTTTTAACCTTTAACTATTTTTAAAAGCTTGTCTTCTGCAAACCATGGGATCACAAATTGGATGGATGGCGTTGACTATGCACAGATGTATGTGCGCACGGACACCTAATTATCTCTTTAGAAAGGGTGGCTTTTGAACATGGGCTGGATTCCTAAATATAATGCATCTTTTTGTCTTCTCATGTTTGTTGTTATATATATCTTTTGCTATTACAAGGGAAAAGTTGTCTTTGGTGAAACATTCAAAAATATCAATTATGCTCTCATTTTTATATTTTAATGATTTGATATATATTATAATCTATTTCAAAGAAATTAAAATATAATGTTCATTCAAGTAATTACACTATCAAAAAATTAGAAGTAATGATCCTCATTTTTATATTTTGAACATGGTTGAGTACTGTCGCGCCTGGCCGTAGGGGCGGAGCCCCGTGTTGGGCACTCGTGTGTATATATATATATAGGGGTACTGGGTATACACGCTTTCCGGCAAAGAGGCCGGTTGGTGGCTCTCAGGCGTGAAATGGGGCTACTCTGTTCTGATTTTTTTTAAAACGGAGTAGCTCTACAATGGTGTGGCAGGCGGGAAATAGGGCTGGTGGCTCCCAGGCGTCAAATAGGGCTACTTTGTTCTGAATTTTTTAAACGGAGTAACTCTACAATGGCGTGCCGCTGTCCGGCCTCCTTGCCGTTTTTCACTCCCTTGGTCGCCATCTGCAACTCTGCCGCGTGGAGATCCTCAGGTGGTCCTAGAAAAATAATCACTAAAAGTAACAAACTAGTGTAAAAGGGACACTTGATATCTCTATAAGATGCCATGGTGTAGGAGACAGAGCAGATAAAAAAATTGCAGTACAGTTTATAAAGGTGTCGCACACAGAAACGATGATCAACATTAGGAAAAAATTCTTTGAATGTCTCAACTAAATCCTGCAAGGTAAAGAAATACAACAGGTAAGACTAGAGATGATTGATATATAAAAATTCATGTTCAAATAAAAAAAATTCAAGCAAATCTTTTGTTGATCAGAAATGTATGTGATGTTGGGGTGATTGATATCTCTTGCAAGGCAAGATAGAAACCAACTCCATGAGTCTTTGTTTTCTACCTTAACAACTGCATATGCAGTTGGTAGCATTTGATCATTAGGATCTCTACCTATCGCGGTTAATAATTGGACACCGTATCGTTCTTTCAAGAAGCATCCATCTAATTCAATAATAGGCCTACATACTTTAAATGATTCAAGACAACCTATGAAGCATATGTACAATCTTTGGAAACCAGGAACTATAGCTCTTGATGGTGTTAGAGATTCGTTGAAAAATTCTGGAGGTCAAGTAAACTTCAAGAAAACAGAGCTGTCGGGATTTGATTTTAAAATCTCTGCACAATATAAATTTAACATTTATATTGCTCTCAAACATTGTCTTCAAGCAAAGTATTTGCATGCATTTTAGCTCTATATGCTTTATCTTTGGAGATCCCAACAACTCACTTTTCTTTTGTCTTTGGAACTATTTGTTTGAGTTGAATATTGGGATTTTCTCTCACTTTAGATTCAATTCTTTTACCTAACCATTTTGCACTTAGTAGTCTGTTGTTGAACTCTCTACTACATGTGTGCTTATCAATAATAATTCTCACTTCCCATGTGTCTTGATTCTTTACTGGTGCAGCATAGATTTCCCAATTACATCCTTCTTTACATTTAAACTTAACTCTTGACTTGTCATTCTTCGTCAATTTTAAACCAACACTCGTATGCGCCACATATGTTGTAACATCCTTAAATTCCTCTTTCGATCTAAAAATTATTCCCGGTTGCCACTTCATCTCCTTCATATCCTTCAACAATGAAAATATAGGTTGTTTTGGTTTTTTCCTTTTTGAAGTCTCTTGTTCACTGTCGGTACTAGTAGATTGAAGTTCATCTGATATAAGATCTTCAACAACATCCTCGTTTAAGTTAGGAAAATAAGCAGTCGACAACATGTCTGTAAAAGAATTATATATATTCTCCACCTCCTCACTTAAGTTAGTAACAATATCATCATCAATTAAGTCTTCCTCACTTTCAAATGTGATATCTATAGCACTATCATCACTATAGAAATCGCTTTACGTTGAGAGAATATCTTCATTATTAAGATTCATTATATAACAGTGACAATAAAAACAGATGAAACGGGAGCATAATCGTGATAACGGGAGCATAATCGTGATAAATAAGCAACCTTTAATTAAAAGCAGATGAAAACATGTTCTGTATAGCACACAGAAAACCGGTTTTGCATTATGGGAAGTGGCATTACCTCAAAGCCACGAAGTGGAGGAGCGACGAACCAGGCGGCGGGCGATATGCCCGGATGCCGATAGGACGAACCAAACAAGCGGAAAACTCGCCGGCGATAGGCCCCAATGCCAATAGGACGAACCAAACAAGCGAAAAACTCGCCGACAATAGGCCCAGATGCCGATAGGATGCCTTTTGAGCTTCGCCGGCATTGGATGTCGATGGGAAGCACAAAGCAGGCGGCGGGTGGGAAGGGGGGAGATGTCGTATGGTTTATTTGGGAATGGGAAGGGGGGAGGCGTGGGGTAGGGTTTATTTGGGCACGGGAAGGGAGAAGCTGGAGTTATACCAATGTGAAAAGGGGATTATTTATAAACCTATTAATAAATGACACGTCAATTTTTACATCCAAAAAGTACCGGAGAAGTAAATAGGGACTCATTTAAGATAAAATGAAAAGTTTAGGGACCAAAATCAAACCCATAAAACTTCAGGGATCAATTTCAAACCCCAACATCAAAGATTAGGGACTGATATCTCATTTTTGCCTTATAAAAACAGGCCAATAATAGTACTTGATGTGGACAACCAACTATCAAAATCAGCCACTAATGATAGTTTAGAATAGGCTTAGGTTAGTGAGTTGACTGCGATTTCAAATGTCAGCCAAAAGGGAAAAAATTTTGGTTGGATAGTCGATCTAGAGGAAGGTTCGGGCATCTCATCAAAAAGTGATTTTTAGTCAATCAAATTTTTTTCTAAAATAAATTATAAAATTTAATTAGAATTTTTTCTCCTCATTTTAAAATCTTATTTTTCTATAAAAACCATATTTTAAAAAACAACCTGCAGAATATTGCGAATTTTATGATCCGGGCGAATATCATAATTTTATTATTTTAAATCGTGAACTTTTCTGACGGTCAGACCAGGAATCGCACGGCTAGATGGCTCCCGGGCCTTCCTTTAGGTCCGACCGGCGGACCTAATTTTTACTCTCCAAAAGGACCCAACCAACCATAGTGGCAACTACATCAATAGAAGTCAATCAAAAACACAATGTGTGACGTGCAGAGAGAGCCCTCGGTCGCAGGTTCAACTGTAAAGCGGAGGAGATGATCAGTGGAGGACGCTATGAGCATGGAGGCCGGATCGCCGACGGCGAGTGTAAAGGGCAGAGGAAAAACCGCGATCAGCCATGATGAGTGAGGAGTGTTGGGGTTACAGTGGTGATTTAGAAGTAGTCAAGCAGTTAGTCTCACTGTCAACGCGATTTGAACCTATAGGGTCACACATAAGAGTGTTTGGAGAAGTTAGAAGAAAGATTGTGTTGGCCTCTCATATGAGATGTGAGTAGCCAACAACTCCTACGAGATTAATGTTACTGACGGTTGCGTCGAGTCGTATTGACGCACGTCGAGTGCGCATCGACGCTGTCAAGCTCGATGTGTCTATGGGACTCTAGTCGACGCTAGGTCGAGTAGATATCCACGTTACGTCGACTTCTATTCGACGCAAGTACGTCGACTACCTGTCGACGCAAGTTGCGTCGAGTGTCGTCGACTGCTTATCAACGTTACGTAGAGTACTTATCGGCACACGACAACTGCAAGTCGACGCAAGTCGAGTTTTGGAGGACATCTTAGAGGGCTTCTTTTTGTTTGTTATCTTTGGATATAAATAGACTTGGAAAAATGTTTTCTTGTTGGGTGTGGGAAACTGAAGTGCATGCTTCTGAAGCTGTCACTTGCCCTAGATCCCATTGTTACTTCTTCTTATTGCCGCCTCTCCTGGAAATGATTTTACCAATTTGTGGAGACATTGAGAGCATCCCTTCACCAACCCAGTTCTTTTGGGACAAGATATTGGGGTTCTCCACCGCTCGTGCGGATACCTGTAGAGACACAAATCTATTTTTATGTATACTCAGTCGCATGTTTCTGGACTGGATCATTGGCACATCTCTGTTGAGTAAAGACTTGTTGCAGTATGGAGGCCAGACGGTCTGTTGCAGTTTGGAGGTCGGGTAGTCTGGCGGTTTATCTCAGCTTGTTGTCTGACAGGCTATTGTTGTTTGGTATCCAAGCGGTCTGGCGGTTTGTCTCGGGCGACTTGGAGACCGGCAGTCTAGCGGTATCCTATGGCGGCTTGCTCTCTATGGCAGCTTATTCTCTCCATTCTGGTGGTGGACGAACGGTTAGCCTACTCGTCTTGTAAGACCCCCCCTCCCGGATCCCAAAGCACGGCACGAAGGGGGGTCTTATGCCCGGAACAGCCGCCTTGCAGTAGCATTAGCACACGGGATAACCTGTACCGCAAGACGTCTATTCCGTCGGCTACAGCCAATATCAATATATGCATGCCAACCCAACCATAATATAAGCAAGAAGTCAAATCCACACCAATCAAATAGTGTCCAAATAGTACAACAAATAGAGAAGCTAAAACATACTTCTACAATATCAGAGCACAACTATAAAATTGCCCAAACGGGCTATAACAGAATCTCACAACACTCACATTCATAACTGATGGTAGCGATGACACCGTCACTTCAGGCCCTGTCGTCCTGACCTGGCTGTCCTACTGCAAAGTCTGCAGCTGCTCTACCTGCGGGCTGACCTCCTAAAAAGGAAGACGTAGCAACCGTTAGTCAAAAGACTAAGTGGTTTCACATCCGCTCCCCCGGCGACTACTCGGCACCGGGTGGAGAAAGGAGCAAGGGTACAAGTATTATAAGCAGAAAAACATGTACAAACAGGTGGTGATGGTACTATAAGATTAATATCATTTATTCTAGCAGTTCTACATAAACAATATTAACTTACAAGTACAAGTATCTACAGCAGGAAAGTAACTTAACTTATAAAAATGCTCATACAAACTTATAAGTTAATGATCAGATTACATAAAAGTAACTCATCGTATAAGAGTGCCCATACAAACTTATACGATGAGGATCTTGTTTGTGCAATGCTATGTAATGATATGTATGTTATGCAATGACTCACCCATAATCATACCATGCAAACGCTATGTCAACATAGACTATAGTTCCCACTATTCGAGCAGGTAGCTAACCTCCCAGGCATCAGCCGCCATGGCCAGACGGTGACAGTAGAGTGGGAATCTCTACTACTAGGCGGGTATCCACACTACTTCACCTAGGCCTCCGTACGCCTCAACGCTAAGAACACAACAGCGGAGCCCATGCGTACTATGGTCCAGCGGGAGGCTCGGGTAGATGTGCACCGAGGACCAAGCCCCGAACTGACCTTGTGTGACCCGGAAGGAGCCTCAGAAGTAAGCACGAGGACCAAGCCCAACTGTTCACGTGGCACGGAAGGAGCCCCGAGACGTAGACACCGAGGACCAAGCCTAACCGCCCAAAGTCTAACTGTCAACTCCCATCGATGTGACGATCGGCGAGTCCGTATACCTACCACACTATCCTTAACCCAGGATTACGACACAGCGTGTCGACTAACACCACATACAAATTCCACAACACCGTGGCATGGAAGGGGCCTCGAAAGTAAGCACGAGGACACAACCCAACCATCCATCTATACCATATCTCAACACAAACCAACTAGTGACGGTCAACACAACACTTACATCCATTCACAATACTACCCGTAGGAAGACTACGCCCTAAGTATTGGACTACTACATTTCATTCTAACCATCATACATACTCATGGACATGGCTCATCCTTCTATTTGTCATTCCAAATGATTTCAACATATTACAAAACATGATGCACATTAATAATAATCTACCAATTTGTATCCAGTCATTTCATTCATCATATTATAAATATGTTGCGCATTTATAATAATCTATCAATTTTAACAAGTCATATCATGCATTAAAGCTTGCTCCACAATTCAGTTTTATGAAATCTAATAACAAGATTTATCATTCATAGCACTACGGTGGTCAGCAAAAAATAGTTCATCAAAAATCTAGAGTTAATTAGCAACATCGATTCCACCGAATTCAAATTCATATTTTATAAACCTAGAATTTAAGTGCAGAATAAATCTGGATAGCACACTCGACCGGAGATTCCCGAAGCTACAGGAATACCGTGAAGACGTGTAACCCCTCGATGGAAAGTTCTTTCCATGGGTTACAACTTTCATATTCAACCCACAACCAAGATTTGAGTGTATCTGAAAGTCCACCTAGTGTCAACTATGTTCACCTATGGGGGGGGGGGGGAATAGGTGACGTGCATCGTTTTTGCGGAATTTAAGATTGTACCTGCACAATAAAAATAAACAGCACAGCACACAGAATACACAGGCAATTTATAGTGGTTCCCCGACTTGGGTACATCCACTTTCCCCCCTTCGACCTATCTCCCAACAAGGGACGACTCGGTCACTTCTCCAACAGGATTGAAATCCAATCCTTGCACTATCAAAAGGAACCCTTCCACACGTAGGAGTCAACACTCCCACAAATCGGGTTGCACCCAACCCTTACAACACGGAACAAACGTTCCTTTAAAACAAAAGTAAATCTAGAATGTACACGAGATACAAACTTCGTTTGGAGACTACGGTGTTCCTCTTCGTTCGACGACGTGTTCGTGAAGTCAACGAAGAGTCTACAACCCTAGATCTCTCTTGGAGAGGATCTCCCCGGAACCGGCGGCGGCAATACGAGCGGCGGCTTGGTTCGGGATCGGCGGCAATGACGGTGCGCGGCTGCTGTACTTTGAGATCCAAACTTCGTAGCGAAGCAAGCTAGGTCTATCAACGGTCACACTAGGATCAATCGTCTCAATCGATTCGGATGGGGAAGATTTTCCCGATCCACAAATCGAGAGACAAAAGATCTCCGGTTAGACACGTGAGACGCTGAGCTTCGCTAAGCTTCTATCGACCGGAGATCTGGAAGAAACCACGATCAAGATCGGCGATCTACACTCTCGCGCGGCGACGGAGGCGGCGACGGAAATCGCGAACTAGGTCAAGTCGCGGCTCTCTGTTTTTCTTTTCTTCTTTGTTGGCTTTTACTGTGCAAAAATACCCGTGTATTTATACACAGTAGATACTAACAATATGACCGTTGTGGGTCCCACAAGTAGAAACCCGAAATCTGGTTCAAAATAGTCCATCGGCAGAATCCGGTCCAGCAGCTTCCAGAGAAATCGCTAAGTAAAAATCCGCGAGATTCGCAGGTGATTCTCGACGAATCGGCGAGAATCAGTTAGTGATTCTCGACGATTCGTCGAGAATCACTTGTGATTCTCGCCGAATCACCAAGTGATTCTCAACGAATATGACTTGTATTCAAGATCTGCTCAACGAAGGGTTCGGCGAGAATCACTAGTGATTCTCGCCGAATCTTACTTGGCACGGTTTTGAGGCAGTCGGTTAGAGTCGGCGAGAATCACTAATGATTCTCGACGATTCGGCGAGAATCACTAGTGATTCTCGTCGAATTGTACTTAGACGATTTTTTGGCTTTCCACCCATGATGAGCTCCTTGACCTATCCTTGCTCCTTGTCTGCTCTTGCAAGATTACAGCCCTGTACTTGAAAGTAAGTGCACTCCAATAGAGAGAGTACACGTAGGCCAACACACTGATCTGCTCAACGAGGGATTACGTCGTGCAGACCCGTGTATATTGACCTACTGCACCCTGACATTGGTGTGCACTTAGCGTGGAATAACTGCAAGCACAACTTAAGAGGTTTCATCAAATACATTGTGAATTCATCTTAGCTTGACAGGTGGCTTCCTCAAATCCAGGTGATTGTGGATACAATACCCAACAATCTCCCCCTATTTGACGAAGCCAAAACCCTACTAGCTAAGATGAATAGCACTAATCAAATAATAAAAACAGCATTCAGAATTTAAACATGCACCACAAGAGAATATAAGCAAACAGATCAAGACTTGAGTCATTCACAGATTCAAATATATATACCAATATATATATATATATATACATATATAATCTCAGAATTGTTCATATAATATCAATAAGCATTAAATGTTCTTAAGAGAAAATGACAAGCTATAGATTGTTGACTATTTTTCCTTAGCTAAGTTATCCTTGAGTTTTTGCGTCAAGTACTTCTTCCTTTGCCTCTCCATGTACTCTTTAGGCTTCGGATAATATCTGGGAGGAGGAACTTTATCTGCATCCGTGTTATTTCTGAAGAAGATGTTTCGTTTTGCTTCATACGTCTTATGCATCTCCCATTCATACTGGCTGTATACCTCCTTTCGATTGATTTCCCCTTGTTCCTGTAGCCAGAAGGTGTCCAAGATGATATTCTTTGAAACTGGACTCCACTTTTCATTTCTTACTTCCTCCTCACTCAGTCGAGTTCTCTTTTCAGCCTGTGTCTCCTTGGAGGTCCCTTCTTGAGCTTTTCTCTTCCCCCTGGCTTTTGCTAGGGCCTCTTGGTCAAACATGCTCATCAGTTTTGCTTTAGAAATTGCCCTAGCATCATCTCCACTCATGGGAACCTCTGCCGCACTTACTCCCTCAGCAGCACTTACTCCCGCAGCAGCCGTAGAAGTCTCAGGAGCATGAATTCCTGTAGGATTGTCAGGCAAAACGACGCCTAACGCCTGTTGGAGCATCCACCAGCAGCTCTCATAGACATATTTGTTTGACTGTTCGAAGTTTGTGCTCATGATTTCTTAAAGCTCAGCCATCTTAGCTATGTATTCCTTCTCCCCCTTTTTGGCTTCGACTGCGATGGAATTTGCATATGAGTGCAGCGAGTCATCAATATGCTTTGAAGTCCGGGAGAATTCAGTGACCAATGCTTGTTGATTAGCGTTGAGAGTTACCATGTTACCGTCAAACTTTTGAATGTTGTTTGCTACAACATGAGCATTCTGATTTATTACAGCAAGAGTATCGGTGTTCTTTTTCAATCCGGCCATAAGAAGTGTGACAGCTTGGCCGGCCTCTGTATACTTTTCTTCAAATTTCTTCTCCATCACGTCAAGTTTACTACAGCAAGAGTATTGATGTCCACCGTGGCATGGAAGGGGCCTCGAAAGTAAGCACGAGGACACTACCCAACCATCCATCTATACCACATCTCAACACAAACCAACTAGTGACGGTCAACACAACACTTACATCCATTCACAATACTACCCGTAGGAAGACTATGCCCTAAGTATTGGACTACTACATTTCATTCTAACCATCATACATACTCATGGACATGGCTTATCCTTCTATTTGTCATTCCAAATGATTTCAACATATTACAAAACATGATGCACATTAATAATAATCTACCAATTTGTATCCAGTCATTTCATTCATCATATTATAAATATGTTGCGCATTTATAATAATCTATCAATTTTAACAAGTCATATCATGCATTAAAGCTTGCTCCACAATTCAGTTTTATGAAATCTAATAACAAGATTTATCATTCATAGCACTACGGTGGTCAGCAAAAAATAGTTCATCAAAAATCTAGAGTTAATTAGCAACATCGATTCCACCGAATTCAAATTCATATTTTATAAACCTAGAATTTAAGTGCAGAATAAATCTGGACAGCAAACTCGACCGGAGATTCCCGAAGCTACAGAAATACCGTGAAGACGTGTAACCCCTCGATGGAAAGTTCTTTCCATGGGTTACAACTTTCATATTCAACCCACAACCAAGATTTGAGTGTATCTGAAAGTCCATCTAGTGTCAACTATGTTCAACTATGGGGGGGGGGGGGAATAGGTGACGTGCAGCATTTTTGCGGAATTTAAGATTGTACCTGCACAATAAAAATAAACAGCACAGCACACAGAATACACAGACAATTTATAGTGGTTCCCCGACTTGGGTACATCCACTTTCCCCCCTTTGACCTATCTCCCAACAAGGGACGACTCGGTCACTTCTCCAACAGGATTGAAATCCAATCCTTGCACTATCAAAAGGAACCCTTCCACACGTAGGAGTCAACACTCCCACAAACCGGGTTGCACCCAACCCTTACAACACGGAACAAACGTTCCTTTAAAACAAAAGTAAATCTAGAATGTACACGAGATACAAACTTCGTTTGGAGACTACGGTGTTCCTCTTCGTTCGACGACGTGTTCGTGAAGTCAACGAAGAGTCTACAACCCTAGATCTCTCTTGGAGAGGATCTCCCCGGAACCGGCGGCGGCAATACGAGCGGCGGCTTGGTTCGGGATCGGCGGCAATGACGGTGCGCGGCTGCTGTACTTTGAGATCCAAACTTCGTAGCGAAGCAAGCTAGGTCTATCAACGGTCACACTAGGATCAATCGTCTCAATCGATTCGGATGGGGAAGATTTTCCCGATCCACAAATCGAGAGACAAAAGATCTCCGGTTAGACACGTGAGACGCTGAGCTTCGCTAAGCTTCTATCGACCGGAGATCTGGAAGAAACCACGATCAAGATCGGCGATCTACACTCTCGCGCGGCGACGGAGGCGGCGACGGAAATCGCGAACTAGGTCAAGTCTCGGCTCTCTGTTTTTCTTTTCTTCTTTGCTGGCTTTTACTGTGCAAAAATACCCGTGTATTTATACACAGTAGATACTAACAATATGACCGTTGTGGGTCCCACAAGTAGAAACCCGAAATCTGGTTCAAAATAGTCCATCGGCAGAATCCGGTCCAGCAGCTTCCAGAGAAATCGCTAAGTAAAAATCCGCGAGATTCGCAGGTGATTCTCGACGAATCGGCGAGAATCAGTTAGTGATTCTCGACGATTCGTCGAGAATCACTTGTGATTCTCGCCGAATCACCAAGTGATTCTCAACGAATATGACTTGTATTCAAGATCTGCTCAACGACGGGTTCGGCGAGAATCACTAGTGATTCTCGCCGAATCTTACTTGGCACGGTTTTGAGGCAGTCGGTTAGAGTCGGCGAGAATCACTAATGATTCTCGACGATTCGGCGAGAATCACTAGTGATTCTCGTCGAATTGTACTTAGACGATTTTTTTGGCTTTCCACCCATGATGAGCTCCTTGACCTATCCTTGCTCCTTGTCTGCTCTTGCAAGATTACAGCCCTGTACTTGAAAGTAAGTGCACTCCAATAGAGAGAGTACACGTAGGCCAACACACTGATCTGCTTAACGAGGGATTACGTCGTGCAGACCCGTGTATATTGACCTACTGCACCCTGACATTGGTGTGCACCTAGCGTGGAATAACTGCAAGCACAACTTAAGAGGTTTCATCAAATACATTGTGAATTCATCTTAGCTTGACAGGTGGCTTCCTCAAATCCAGGTGATTGTGGATACAATACCCAACAATCTCCCCCTATTTGACGAAGCCAAAACCCTACTAGCTAAGATGAATAGCACTAATCAAATAATAAAAACAGCATTCAGAATTTAAACATGCACCACAAGAGAATATAAGCAAACAGATCAAGACTTGAGTCATTCACAGATTCAAATATATATACCAATATATATATATATATATACATATATAATCTCAGAATTGTTCATATAATAGCAATAAGCATTAAATGTTCTTAAGAGAAAATGACAAGCTATAGATTGTTGACTATTTTTCCTTAGCTAAGTTATCCTTGAGTTTTTGCGTCAAGTACTTCTTCCTTTGCCTCTCCATGTACTCTTTAGGCTTCGGATAATATCTGGGAGGAGGAACTTTATCTGCATCCGTGTTATTTCTGAAGAAGATGTTTCGTTTTGCTTCATACGTCTTATGCATCTCCCATTCATACTGGCTGTATACCTCCTTTCGATTGATTTCCCCTTGTTCCTGTAGCCAGAAGGTGTCCAAGATGATATTCTTTGAAACTGGACTCCACTTTTCATTTCTTACTTCCTCCTCACTCAGTCGAGTTCTCTTTTCAGCCTGTGTCTCCTTGGAGGTCCCTTCTTGAGCTTTTATCTTCCCCCTGGCTTTTGCTAGGGCCTCTTGGTCAAACATGCTCATCAGTTTTGCTTTAGAAATTGCCCTAGCATCATCTCCACTCATGGGAACCTCTGCCGCACTTACTCCCTCAGCAACACTTACTCCCGCAGCAGCCGTAGAAGTCTCAGGAGCATGAATACCTGTAGGATTGTCAGGCAAAACGACGCCTAACGCGCCTAACGCCTGTTGGAGCATCCACCAGCAGCTCTCATAGACATATTTGTTTGACTGTTCGAAGTTTGTGCTCATGATTTCTTAAAGCTCAGCCATCTTAGCTATGTATTCCTTCTCCCCCTTTTTGGCTTCGACTGCGATGGAATTTGCATATGAGTGCAGCGAGTCATCAATATGCTTTGAAGTCCGGGAGAATTCAGTGACCAATGCTTGTTGATTAGCGTTGAGAGTTACCATGTTACCGTCAAACTTTTGAATGTTGTTTGCTACAACATGAGCATTCTGATTTACTACAGCAAGAGTATCGGTGTTCTTTTTCAATCCGGCCATAAGAAGTGTGACAGCTTGGCCGGCCTCTGTATACTTTTCTTCAAATTTCTTCTCCATCACGTCAAGTTTACTACAGCAAGAGTATTGATGTCCACCGTGGCATGGAAGGGGCCTCGAAAGTAAGCACGAGGACACAACCCAACCATCCATCTATACCACATCTCAACACAAACCAACTAGTGACGGTCAACACAACACTTACATCCATTCACAATACTACCCGTAGGAAGACTATGCCCTAAGTATTGGACTACTACATTTCATTCTAACCATCATACATACTTATGGACATGGCTTATCCTTCTATTTGTCATTCCAAATGATTTCAACATATTACAAAACATGATGCACATTAATAATAATCTACCAATTTGTATCCAGTCATTTCATTCATCATATTATAAATATGTTGCGCATTTATAATAATCTATCAATTTTAACAAGTCATATCATGCATTAAAGCCTGCTCCACAATTCAGTTTTATGAAATCTAATAACAAGATTTATCATTCATAGCACTACGGTGGTCAGCAAAAAATAGTTCATCAAAAATCTAGAGTTAATTAGCAACATCGATTCCACCGAATTCAAATTCATATTTTATAAACCTAGAATTTAAGTGCAGAATAAATCTGGACAGCAAACTCGACCGGAGATTCCCGAAGCTACAGGAATACCGTGAAGGCGTGTAACCCCTCGATGGAAAGTTCTTTCCATGAGTTACAACTTTCATATTCAACCCACAACCAAGATTTGAGTGTATCTGAAAGTCCACCTAGTGTCAACTATGTTCACCTATGGGGGGGGGGGGGGGAATAGGTGACGTGTAGCATTTTTGCGGAATTTAAGATTGTACCTGCACAATAAAAATAAACAGCACAGCACACAGAATACACAGGCAATTTATAGTGGTTCCCCGACTTGGGTACATCCACTTTCCCCCCTTCGACCTATCTCCCAACAAGGGACGACTCGGTCACTTCTCCAACAGGATTGAAATCCAATCCTTGCACTATCAAAAGGAACCCTTCCACACGTAGGAGTCAACACTCCCACAAACCGGGTTGCACCCAACCCTTACAACACGGAACAAACGTTCCTTTAAAACAAAAGTAAATCTAGAATGTACACAAGATACAAACTTCGTTTGGAGACTACGGTGTTCCTCTTCGTTCGACAACGTGTTCGTGAAGTCAACGAAGAGTCTACAACCCTAGATCTCTCTTGGAGAGGATCTCCCCGGAACCGGCGGCGGCAATACGAGCGGCGGCTTGGTTCGGGATCGGCGGCAATGACGGTGCGCGGCTGCTGTACTTTGAGATCCAAACTTCGTAGCGAAGCAAGCTAGGTCTATCAACGGTCACACTAGGATCAATCGTCTCAATCGATTCGGATGGGGAAGATTTTCCCGATCCACAAATCGAGAGACAAAAGATCTCCGGTTAGACACGTGAGACGCTGAGCTTTGCTAAGCTTCTATCGACCGGAGATCTGGAAGAAACCACGATCAAGATCGGCGATCTACACTCTCGCGCGGCGACGGAGGCGGCGACGGAAATCGCGAACTAGGTCAAGTCGCGGCTCTCTGTTTTTCTTTTCTTCTTTGCTGGCTTTTACTGTGCAAAAATACCCGTGTATTTATACACAGTAGATACTAACAATATGACCGTTGTGGGTCCCACAAGTAGAAACCCGAAATCTGGTTCAAAATAGTCCATCGGCAGAATCCGGTCCAGCAGCTTCCAGAGAAATCGCTAAGTAAAAATCCGCGAGATTCGCAGGTGATTCTCGACGAATCGGCGAGAATCAGTTAGTGATTCTCGACGATTCGTCGAGAATCACTTGTGATTCTCGCCGAATCACCAAGTGATTCTCAACGAATATGACTTGTATTCAAGATCTGCTCAACGACGGGTTCGGCGAGAATCACTAGTGATTCTCGCCGAATCTTACTTGGCACGGTTTTGAGGCAGTCGGTTAGAGTCGGCGAGAATCACTAATGATTCTCGACGATTCGGCGAGAATCACTAGTGATTCTCGTCGAATTGTACTTAGACGATTTTTTGGCTTTCCACCCATGATGAGCTCCTTGACCTATCCTTGCTCCTTGTCTGCTCTTGCAAGATTACAGCCCTGTACTTGAAAGTAAGTGCACTCAAATAGAGAGAGTACACGTAGGCCAACACACTGATCTGCTCAACGAGGGATTACGTCGTGCAGACCCGTGTATATTGACCCACTGCACCCTGACATTGGTGTGCACTTAGCGTGGAATAACTGCAAGCACAACTTAAGAGGTTTCATCAAATACATTGTGAATTCATCTTAGCTTGACAGGTGGCTTCCTCAAATCCAGGTGATTGTGGATACAATACCCAACAATCTCCCCCTATTTGACGAAGCCAAAACCCTACTAGCTAAGATGAATAGCACTAATCAAATAATAAAAACAGCATTCAGAATTTAAACATGCACCACAAGAGAATATAAGCAAACAGATCAAGACTTGAGTCATTCACAGATTCAAATATATATATCAATATATATATATATATATATATATATATATATATATATATATATATATATATATACATATATAATCTCAGAATTGTTCATATAATAGCAATAAGCATTAAATGTTCTTAAGAGAAAATGACAAGCTATAGATTGTTGACTATTTTTCCTTAGCTAAGTTATCCTTGAGTTTTTGCGTCAAGTACTTCTTCCTTTGCCTCTCCATGTACTCTTTAGGCTTCGGATAATATCTGGGAGGAGGAACTTTATCTGCATCCGTGTTATTTCTGAAGAAGATGTTTCGTTTTGCTTCATACGTCTTATGCATCTCCCATTCATACTGGCTGTATACCTCCTTTCGATTGATTTCCCCTTGTTCCTGTAGCCAGAAGGTGTCCAAGATGATATTCTTTGAAACTGGACTCCACTTTTCATTTCTTACTTCCTCCTCACTCAGTCGAGTTCTCTTTTCAGCCTGTGTCTCCTTGGAGGTCCCTTCTTGAGCTTTTCTCTTCCCCCTGGCTTTTGCTAGGGCCTCTTGGTCAAACATGCTCATCAGTTTTGCTTTAGAAATTGCCCTAGCATCATCTCCACTCATGGGAACCTCTGCCGCACTTACTCCCTCAGCAGCACTTACTCCCGCAGCAGCCGTAGAAGTCTCAGGAGCATGAATACCTGTAGGATTGTCAGGCAAAACGACGCCTAACGCGCCTAACGCCTGTTGGAGCATCCACCAGCAGCTCTCATAGACATATTTGTTTGACTGTTCGAAGTTTGTGCTCATGATTTCTTAAAGCTCAGCCATCTTAGCTATGTATTCCTTCTTCCCCTTTTTGGCTTCGACTGCGATGGAATTTGCATATGAGTGCAGCGAGTCATCAATATGCTTTGAAGTCCGGGAGAATTCAGTGACCAATGCTTGTTGATTAGCGTTGAGAGTTACCATGTTACCGTCAAACTTTTGAATGTTGTTTGCTACAACATGAGCATTCTGATTTACTACAGCAAGAGTATCGGTGTTCTTTTTCAATCCGGCCATAAGAAGTGTGACAGCTTGGCCGGCCTCTGTATACTTTTCTTCAAATTTCTTCTCCATCACGTCAAGTTTATGATTGATGTCCACCATATTCTTGAGCATGAGATTTTCAGATGTCTTAATCCTTTTCAGCAGTTTATTCTGCGCTTTATCAAAGGAGGCTTTAAGTTCATTCACTATGCCCTGAATGACATTTACAGTGTGAGTGGCTAGCTCATCTCGTAATGGAAGGGCCGGAGGCACTTCTTGGCCTTGCTCTTCAGCAGACGCATCTGTAGAGCTGGATACAAGCACAGTCTCTAATGGGGGAATGCTGCCGGCCTCTGTAGATTTTTCAGACTCCCCATCCACTAGTGCAGGCTTGTCAGATGGAGGTTCCAAGAGATCCGGAGCCTCCAAAGCTTCATGTCCCTCATTCCCGTCTTCCTCTCTATCATCATCCATGAAATCATCTTCATCAGCAGCCTCTTCCAACTCTTTGTCAGCAGTCTCCAGTACAGTAGCTTCGTCTCCTTGATCGTTTCGGTTCGGGGCCTCCCCATGCTCCAGCTCAGGCTCACTTTCTTCGAGTAGATCTGCCACAGCATCTCTGGCCAGCTGGGAGATGTCAGATACTACATCAGTATGAGGGGTAGAGGCTCCCCCTCGATTCCTGCAGTCAAAGTATCAGGAATTTCACTGGGGATGACTGATGGAGATACTCCCTGTTGTTCTTCCACGACAGTCTGCCCAATACGCCTTTCCCATCGGTCAAACACACTTGAGTCCATCTTCCTTAAGTAGTGTAGAGGAACACCTTTACTCATGTCAAACTTGTCTCCATTTAGCTGATTTAGATACAGACTTATGATGCGGCCAAAACTCGGAGAGCTCAAGGTGTCCTTTATCTTCTCGAACAGCAACGCCCCCCAGTTGAACCGTTTACGGCAGACAATAGCTATCAGGATCTTGAACATATCCGCTGAGATATGGTCATGAGAGCCCGACTTGCAGATGAGCACCTTTCCAATTATGTCAGACAGAAGCTTCCCTTCTTCATTCATATCCTTGCGCTTGATCGACCGAGTTCCTTGTGGGAGACCACAGACTAGGAGAGTCATGCTTTTGTCTTCTTCCTCAAGATAGTCCTCGTCCTCCGAGCTAGAGAGCTGCAGGAAGGGGGTCAGCTTGCTGGCAGACATCTTGACCTTTGCCCCAGCCACCTTGCTTTTGATTAGTGAGTCGCCATTCCGGAGTCTTGCGGTAGCGAAGAACTCCAGCACCTCTTTGTCCAAGATTTTGCAAGGGTGCTCCAGGACGAATGATAGCCCAGACTCTTCCAGCATCAGAATGATATTTCGGAATTCGTCAGAGGCGTGAGAGAACCCAGTTCGAACAAGCTCGCAACCAGTGACCAACCCAGCAGTTGTCCTTGGAGCCATTGCAGATCTAGGGAGAGAAGCCCTATTCTACGCTTAATCAAAAAAAGCAAAAAGGAAGCGATACTAGTGATCAAGTCCAAGTGAGGGTGAGGGGATACCTAACGGTGTAGACGGTGAATTAGTTCGAGCGGAGAAGAATCGAAACTGGGAGAGATCGTCGGTGAGAGCTTCAGCGGGATTCTTGCGGGAGACCTTCGATGGAGACCGATTCGGCGAGCTTTCCTGCGGGAGTCGGCGAGTTGCCCTTCCGGTGAGTTTCCCCTGCGGCGGTGAGTCTTGCGGGAGTCGGTGAGTTTCCCCTTGGCGAGTTTCCGGCGGAGAAGGAGAGAGTCCCCTGCGGAGAGAATCGGCGAGATTCGGCGTGCTTCCGCGAGTCGGTGGGAATGGGAAGAGTCGGCGGTAGAAACCTAGTGTGATTTGGCGTGTTTCCTGCGAAGTTCGGCGGGATTCGTATAGCTTGCTCCTTCGGCGGGATTCTTATGGAAGGTGAAAGGTCGGCGGGATTCTAATGTACATAAAGATGAGTTCGGCGGGAGACCACGTGAGATAAACGGGATTTAGAATGAATTTAACGGGTTTCCGGCTTTTCCATATATTTCTTGATGACAATCTTCGCTAGTTTTTAGTGAACAGATGGAAAATTCATGATTTCTTTCAGGGTTTCTGCAACGAGTGATGAATATCTTTTAAGTTTCCTCAGAGGCTAGTAAATACGCTTTGCATATGCTACAGGTCCTTTATTTAAATCTGTACATTTGCCATCCTAAAATCAATTCCTAGTTCATGAAGGGAACACTAAAAGAAGAGGTTAGAACAATAACCAGGATCACTAAATAAGCTTTTCAAGGCCAATGTAATAAGGACTTTTTCCTCCATGTTATTAGATGATTCAAGGATAACTAGAAAGTGATCAAGAAAACACTGACTTGCAATCACCCTCATATCAGTTGACATTCCTTAGATGTACTTACATACAAGTGAAGTATACGTATAAAGATGTATATATATATATATATATATATATATATATATATATATATATATATATATATATATATATATAACTGTGGATACCCTATGACTCAAGTCCTGGAACTGAGCAAACGTACCTGGGATTATAAGAGTGATCATTTAGTCCCCCAGGTAAACCATATTAGGAGCTCGATGTGAATAAGCTCAATTAGATATCACATCTGTTATTCCAGACGCTTGTTCCAATTTATTCTTGAGCCACCTACTGTCTAGTTCCCATCATATTTAAGGGAACCTAGACTACCCTGCAAGAAAGAATTACTTTACCTTAGGAACCCAAATCATATTGGGTCCTAGGTTCCTGTTAGCATAAGCACTCGACTGCCTTCCTTCAGAAAACCTGCCAGGAAGACTACCTCTGTCCCGTGAATGTGGATAAGCCCTTGCCTTTGACACAGAGGGGTTGTGCCAACAGTCGATGGCAAAGTGCCCCACTTTGCCACAGCACCAACATGGGTGAATGTTGTATCGTCGTTTCTGACCTGATCTAGTGACTGAGGTAGTCACGGTCCTAGGTCTAAACGGGATAGAGCATGATCGCCTCACAAAATTTCCTCTTCCATCGTGACACGTGGAAGGGTGGAAGGAATGCATGTTGTGAGCGTCATGAGACCGGGAAGGTGGTGCCTTTCTTTCAGGCATCCCCCTTCCTGAGGCCCCATGAAAACTTACACCATGACTTCTATCCTCCCTATTCTGTGTCCTCGGGTGGTGAGAAGTCTTCTGTGAGCTGGGACATGCAGATTCACACCGAGTTGAGGCAGTGGCAGTGAATACAAAGGGCTCAGAATGAGCCTTAGGTATTCTCTCATGGGTGGCCACGACGGCCCTTGCACTATGGGTGTCTCCACATGGGGACAGATCACCCTTGCAGTGACCACGACTATTCCTGTGGTCATACCTGAAGGCATGATGAGTTGCCTTCCTGCTTGGAGTGGGGGGTCGGAATACCGTTTCCCCATTTCTCCACGCATTGATAATCCGGGAGATCCACCCGTTTTCTTGCTTTCTCTTTATAGCATCAACTTTGGAAAAGTTTGATACTATTCGTTTCTCATTCTCTAGACTACTCTCTAGAGCTGAGATCTTAGAGTCCTTGACCTTGTTGGACGCCAATTGGAGAACCAACAAGATCTTCAGTCGAGCAATCTCTTGAGCTTGCTCCTCAGCAAGTAGGTTGCTTGACTGAAGGGCTCTCTTCAGAGAATCAGAATCTTCTGGAGGAAAGCAGTTCCTGTCTTCAGAAAGTTCAAAAGAGATGGGGTAGGATGAAGAAGTTACCTGCTCTTTAGTGTTATTGTCATTCGAGCCAGTGACCATTGTGTCATCCTCATCAGAGCTGCTTTCCTCACTGGCCTCTTCAGTTTCTAACACGGACACTGGAGCTCTGATGTTGTCCGAGAGATCCATGCCTTCATCTTCAGAGGTGAGGACCCCCACATAGGCTTCATCCTCTGGTTGACAGCAGATTCCAGCTTTCTCTGATCCCCCCATCAACTCTGAGATCATCACCCACATAGATTTAGCCGTCCTACATTTTTCCAATCTAGAGCGAGAAGCTCCAGACCAGATATCCAAGATAATTTGACGAATCCTCTCGTCCAAGTTAAATAGTGACAGTTCTGTCTCTGACATCTCTGCAATGCACTTGGGCACTTCGATATTCTTTCCAAAGCAGGAGGTCTTCATAGGAACAAAAGGACCCTCTTCCAGGATGAGAGATGCTCGAGGATCGATGGCCTCCAAGTGACATGACACCCTCATCCTCCAGACGGGATAATACTCCTTTGTACATGCGGGAAGTCTTAGTGGCGATATCTCATAATCCAGCTCCATGCTTCTGACACCGGTGGCAGGATACTACTCAAGGTGTTAACCTTTTTGATGAGTAACCTGGCTCTGATACCACTTGAAAGTCCACCTAGTGTCAACTATGTTCACCTATGGGGGGGGGGGGGAATAGGTGACGTGCAGCGTTTTTGCGAAATTTAAGATTGTACCTGCACAATAAAAATAAACAGCACAGCACACAGAATACACAGGCAATTTATAGTGGTTCCCCGACTTGGGTACATCCACTTTCCCCCCTTCGACCTATCTCCCAACAAGGGACGACTCGGTCACTTCTCCAACAGGATTGAAATCCAATCCTTGCACTATCGGAAGGAACCCTTCCACACGTAGGAGTCAACACTCCCACAAACTGGGTTGCACCCAACCCTTACAACATGGAACAAACGTTCCTTTACAACAAAAGTAAATCTAGAATGTACACGAGATACAAACTTCGTTTGGAGACTACGGTGTTCCTCTTCGTTCGACGACGTGTTCGTGAAGTCAACGAAGAGTCTACAACCCTAGATCTCTCTTGGAGAGGATCTCCCCGGAACCGGCGGCGGCAATACGAGCGGCGGCTTGGTTCGGGATCGGCGGCAACGACGGTGCGCGGCTGCTGTACTTTGAGATCCAAACTTCGTAGCGAAGCAAGCTAGGTCTACCAACGGTCACACTAAGATCAATCGTCTCAATCGATTCGAATGGGGAAGATTTTCCCGATCCACAAATCGAGAGAAAAGATCTCCGGTTAGACACGTGAGACGCTGAGCTTCGCTAAGCTTCTATCGACCGGAGATCTGGAAGAAACCACGATCAAGATCGGCGATCTACACTCTCGCGCGGCGACGGAGGCGGCGACGGAAATCGCGAACTTGGTCAAGTCGCGGCTCTCTGTTTTTCTTTTCTTCTTTGCTGGCTTTTACTGTGCAAAAATACCCGTGTATTTATACACAGTAGATACTAACAATATGACCGTTGTGGGTCCCACAAGTAGAAACCCGAAATCTGGTTCAAAATAGTCCATCGGCAGAATCCGGTCCAGCAGCTTCCAGAGAAATCGCTAAGTAAAAATCCGCGAGATTCGCAGGTGATTCTCGACGAATCGGCGAGAATCAGTTAGTGATTCTCGACGATTCGTCGAGAATCACTTGTGATTCTCGCCGAATCACCAAGTGATTCTCAACGAATATGACTTGTATTCAAGATCTGAAAAATGACGGGTTCGGCGAGAATCACTAGTGATTCTCGCCGAATCTTACTTGGCACGGTTTTGAGGCAGTCGGTTAGAGTTGGCGAGAATCACTAGTGATTCTCGACGATTCAGCGAGAATCACTTGGTGATTCTCGTTGAATTGTACTTAGACGAATTTTCGTCTTTCCACCCATGATGAGCTCCTTGACCTATCCTTGCTCCTTGTCTGCTCTTGCAAGATTACAGCCCTGTACTTGAAAGTAAGTGCACTCAAATAGAGAGAGTACACGTAGGCCAACACACTGATCTGCTCAACGAGGGATTACATCGTGCAGACCCGTGTATATTGACCTACTGCACCCTGACATTGGTGTGCACTTAGCGTGGAATAACTGCAAGCACAACTTAAGAGGTTTCATCAAATACATTGTGAATTCATCTTAGCTTGACAGGTGGCTTCCTCAAATCCAGGTGATTGTGGATACAATACCCAACAGTATCCTATTTAAAATCAGCCTTGAAGTCCGCTGCGTACAGAACACAATTTCTACATGCAGGATTTATCGGACGTCATGTTCGTTCAGACTTTCCTGTGGCTACAGTCTTCGCATGAAGACGTGCAAACACTCGTTGGAAAGGTATGTTCAAGGGCTTCAACGTTTGTGTTTAGTCGAAAGCCCAGATCTGGCCACAGCCTACATGAAAATGTCCAAGAAGATCGCTGCGCGCAAAATACAGATTCTGCACGTATCTTAAAGAGGAATGAACGACATCGGTTCATCTTCCTCTTCAAGTCGATCTTCCAAAATCACTCCAGAAATTCCTCCTCCCTTATTCACCCTCAAAGGGTCATGATTCTCCATGAAACCATCCACCCATCATCACATAGAAGAAAGGGGAGGTTGAAGAGATTTAAAACCTAGAACACATGTCCTAGCATGGTCATCCCTAGAAAACTCCTCCTCTCCATCAAAACTCTCTTGAGTCGATATCTTTCCTAAGGAAATAACTAAAGATCTAGCACCAAGGGAGAGGGTAGGAAGCTCACTTCATTTCCGGCGTTTCCACCATTTCCGGCCATGGATCTCGTGACTCTTCTCGGCGGCATCCTCCTTTCCATGGCGGCGGCGGATCTTCTCCTCTAGAACTAGATCCAGCGACTTCCTTCTCTCAACAGGAGTTTCTCTCAGAAAAACGGCTGGAATGAGGAGTGAAAATAGCTAGGGTTATCACTTCCCCTTTTATATAAAAGTGACACGGGTAGGGACACGCCCGTGTCCTTACCCGTGTCGTGCTTAGGCGAAGCGTTACGACGTTTTTACGCGTCGGTTCAATACTCAACACGACATACGGGTGGGACACGCCCGTGTCGGCCCAGTCATGCCCGTGACATGGGGCGTGTAGCCCACTCGAGACCGACTCGAGAGGACTTACTCGAGAGGACTTACTCGAGAGAAAACCAACTACTCGAGTACCCGGATAAGACACGCCCGTGTCACAGGGATGACATGCCCGTGTCACCCCCTCTTACTCGAGTACCTTTCCACCTACTCGAGTATATTTCGACCTATACGAGAACTACTCGAGGATGAACGGGACACGCCCTGTGACACGCCCGTGTCACAGGCCGTGTACCCATACTTGACACTCGACGATCGTCGAGCGCTGGTCATCGAACAGAGGAAACATACGCCCTCTGACACGCCCGTGTCGGATGGGACATGCTCATGACATTGGGCGTGTTTTCTCTGTCGACCATTTTCGTCGACCAAAGTCTCGAGTGTCGACACAAAGGAGGACACGCCCTAGGTCATGCCCAAACATGCCCGTGATATGGGGTGTGTCTCGCCCGAACACTTCATCGAACCCATTTTTGTCGATCTCGACACGACTCGTCGAGCTCAACTCGACTCGTCGACACACGAGTAGGGACACACCCGTGTCTTTACCCGTGTCATACAATTCGTCGATCTCAACACGAAGTTCGTCGATCTCGACACGCTGTGTCGAGTTCAACTCGACACACACGCACACGGGTAGGGACACGCCCGTGTCTCTACCCGTGTCCCTTGTTTGACTGATTTCTCCTCCTTTTCACATGTGCTGCCCTGTTGTCAGCACTCCCCCTGAACCCAAGTCAGCTCTCCTGACTCAAAAACACGTACAAGGGGCCTACTGCGATTCGGGACGTTACAAATCCTATAAACAAAATAAAAAATTTCGTCCCCGAAATAAGGCTTAGGCTATGGAGAGAAAAGCATAACAAAAATATAATATGCTTTTAAATAAAATTACCTTGAGCAAACAACTCCGGATAGTGTTTTTGCATCACATCCATCGGCTCCCATGTATATTCCTCCTTCCCATGATTGGACCATAACACCTTCACCAAGGGAACACTTTTGCAGCGTAACTTTCTTGTCTCGCTATCTACGATCCGCACCGGCTCTAGTCACACAAACCTATCAGATGCCACAGCACCATAAGTTGTGGGGATGTATTGATCGGGACGCAACAGCGCCTTCCGAAGTGACGACACATGGAACACGTCGTGGAGGTTCTCTAGCTCGGGAGGTAACTCCAACTGGTAGGCCAGCGGGCCAATCCTTTCCAATATAGTATAAGACCCAACATACCTTGGGCTAAGCTTTTTCACACCACGCACACGTGACACTCCATGCATCGGTCGGATTTTCAGGAACACCTTATCACCCACTTGGAACTCCACCATCCGGTGCCTTGCATCATAATACTTCGCCTACCGACTTTGAGCCTCCAACATGCGATCCCGTATCAGTCTAACTGCCGCATCGGTATCATCAATATATTCAACACCCAAAGCCTTCGGGTCTTCATCTTGCACCCAAGACAAGAGGGTTCTACACCTTCTTCCATAAAGAGCTTCATGAGGAGCCATGCCGATAATAGCCTGGTGGCTGTTGTTGTAGGAGAATTCTACCAACGGTAAGAGTCTTTCCTACGGCTCTCCTCTATCCAACACACATAATCTCAACAAATCTTCCAATGTCCGGATGGTCCTTTCAGATTGCCCATCCGTCTGAGGGTGAAACGCGGTGCTGAAGGTAAGGCGCGAGCCCAAATACGTATGTACCACCTTCCACTTCTTGGAGGTAAAACGACCATCCCGGTCCGAAACAATTGTCTTAGGCACGCCATGATACCGTACGAACTGCTCCACAAAGAGGTGTACTAAGACATCCACATGAGCTTCTTTCTTCACTGGGATAAACCGGTCTACTTTCGTCAGGCGATCAACTATCACCCATGGAAAAAGTCCATGGAGATATCCTCAAGCTTCCACTATGGGATGAGCAACGATTGTAGCAAACCACCGGGACTCTTGCTTTTCTTGAGCGTGAGCAAGGTAACCCATGAAAAAAGTCCATGGAGATATCCTCAAACTTCCACTCTGGGATGGGCAACGATTGTAGCAAACCACTGGGACTCTTGCATTCCGCCTTCACCCTTTGACAAGCTTCGCAATGTGTAACAAAATATCGGACATCCTTTTTCATTCCCGGCCAACACATGGTCTTCCGTAAGCCGACGTACATCTTAGCAATGCCCGGGTGCACTGAATATTGAGAGCAATGAGCCTCTCTAAAGATATCCTCCCGGATTTTACCGCCTTTGGGAATGTAGAGCCGGCCTCGAAAATAAACGAGGCCATCTTTTAGCGTATACTCATCCGTAGTCCCATCTTCGATTGACTTGATTGCTGGGGACAGGGCCGCATCCACTCCTTGATCCACTCTAATTCGGTCCCGTATATCACAAACTATGCTCATGCTTGCCAAGTACTCTGTATACTCTGCCGAAGGAGCCTTAAACACCAAAGTAATATTCATCTCCTCAATCATCCGAGCGAACTCCATACTCATCAATCGAGCCTCTGGGCTAGAGCCTGGTACCTTCCTACTCAATGCATCAGCCACTGAGTTCTCCTTTCCGGGGTGGTAGTTCATGGTGAACTCATAGTCTCATAGAAATTCTAACCACCGCCATTGTCTCAAGTTCAACTCCTTCTGAGTATGAACGTACTTCAAGTTTTTGTGATCTGAAAAGATCTCACAGTGGACGCCGTACAGATAATGCCTCCAAACCTTCAAGGCGAACACCACTGCTCCAAGCTCCAAATCGTGAACTGGGTAATTGATTTCATGTTTCTTCAGTTGTCTTGAAGCATAAGCAATCACGTGTCCATGCTGCATCAACACCGCTCCCATCCCTTGATATGATGCGTCAGTGTAGACTTGAAATCCTTCCTTCCTAGACGGAAGTGCAAGGATGGGGGCGGAGGCAAGTCTATCCTTCAGCTCCTGGAATGCCGCTTCAAATTGGGGTGTCCACTCATATGACACACCTTTCTTCGTCAATGAAGTAAGAGGAAGAACAATCTTTGAAAATCCTTTTACGAACTTGCTGTAGTACCCGAAAAGTCCAAGGAAACTCCTCACATCGGCCACCGACTTCAACGACGACCACTCCTTCACGGCACGCACCTTGGCCGGATCCACCACTAGTACTGCTCCACTAATCACATGCCCCAAGAAAGCAACCTCTTTAAGCCAGAATTCGCACTTGCTGAACTTGGCGAACAAGGCGTGCTCTTTTAATTTCTTCAATACCAAGGTCAAGTGCTCAACATGCTCCTCCTCCGTCTTTGAGTAGACCAAGATGTCGTCGATGAAAACTATGACGAAGATATCCAAATAAGGTTCAAACACCTTATTCATTAGGCTCATGAAGGCCGAAGGGGCTTTTGTGAGCCCAAACGACATTACAGTGAACTCGTACAACCCATATCTTGAACTAAAGGTTGTTTTCTGGATGTCACCTTCTTGTATTCTCAACTGATAATACCCTGAGCGCAAGTCCAGCTTAGAAAACCAATGCGCTCCCACTAGTTGATCGAACAACTCGTCGATCCGAGGTATCAGATAAGTGTTCTGCACCGTCAGTCGATTAAGTTCCTGATAGTCTATGCACAAACGCAGGGTTCCATCCTTCTTCTTCACGAACAATACAGGGGCTCCCAAGGGTGACGAGCTGGGGCGAACGAACCCTGACTCCACCAGTTCTTGCAGTTGAACTCTAAACTCCGCGAGTTCCTTCGGGGCCATTCGGTAAGGGGCCTTGGATACCGGCTTGGCGCCCGGTACTAGATTAATCTGGAAGTCAGCCTCTCTATGCGGGGGTAATCCTGGCAGTTTCTCAGGAAATACCTCGGGGAAATCCCGCACTACCCGTACGTCTTTTATATCTAATGCTAACTCCTTCAACTCGAACCAGATCATGAAGACTTCATCCCCCTTCATATGAGATTTTACTGTCTGAACTGAAGATAACAACATACGAGGTGCGAAGCTAATACCTTGGAAGATGACGTCGGAGTCTCCATGTCTCAAGTAGATTCGTTTCTCTGCACAATCAATCCTTGCAAAGTGCCAGTCCAACGACGCCATTCCCAAAATGATGTCAAACTCCGACATTCTCAAGACCGTGGCAGGCATATCAAAGGCCTTTCCTTCAATAAATATCTCAAACTCGCACTTAGCGGTTGCAATCATCTCCGAGCTGTCCGGTAGGCGCACACGTCGGGCTATACCAGTAAAGTATTGTACGCCCTCCATGTCCTTAATGAAATCCTCATACACAAACGAGTGTGAGGCACCGGTATCGAACAACGCATAGGCCGTCTTCCCGCCAACTATCACGGTGACAAAGTACCAATAACCAAAACTTGTTTCTAGGTGTCTAGTATGTCTCAAGCAACTTTAAGTTAAACAATGAAAACATGATAATCATTTAAATCATACCTGCAATCACATCTTGGGGATTCCGTTCTTGCGCCATGTCCAGTGCGTACACTTGATCCCGAGAAGGGCCGGGGTTTCCTCCTCGCGATCCTCGTCCTCGACCACGCATGTAACCCCGCCCCCGCGGAGCTACCGGAGGGGGAGCAGGAGGGATATTCCCATAAAACTGCGGGCAGTAGCGCCGTATGTGGCCCGATTGGTTGCACTCGAAACACACCAGTCCACGACGCCTCTTAGGTTGCTGAAATTGCTGAGGCTGAAGCGGTGGAGGCAACGCAGGAGGCTGCGGAACCGGATGCTCCACCCTATAGTTTTGGTGGAAACGCCCTCCACCTTTTTGATGTCCTCTTCCTCCTCTAAAGTCCCGCCTCTTCCTATTTCTCAGACCAGCTTCCATCACGTCCTCCGCAGGTCTCTGACCACATCCCAAGTGGTCCACCTCCAATCTCTTTGTCATATCGATAATCTCCGCCAAACTAGCATCCGCTATAAACAAAAGGGCCTGTCTTAGGGGATCTCGCAGCCATTTATAGAAGCGTTTGGCGTATCCTCTATCATCTAAGTCATATGAGTCTGCGAACCTTACGAGATGTTGGAACTCTCGCTGGTATTCCGTAACAGATTTTGATCTCTGCTTCAGTAGTAGAAACCTCTGCTCGAGCTCACCTCGAGCCGATGTAGGAATGAAGTGCTCCAAAAAGACACCCGAGAACTTGCTCCAACTTATCTCGGTGTACACTCGTCCTTGGAACGTGGAGCCCATGAGTGACTTCCACCACCTCTTAGCATGTAGATCCAAGACGGACACCGCCAACGATACAGCCATGTTGGCCGGGTAATGGATCCCCGCCAATAGCTCTTGCACCGTGTCAATCCATTCCTCCGTGCATACGGACGACTCCGTCCCGAGGTAGGCGGGAGGGGAGAGAGCCTGAAAGGTGCTCAGCCAGTTAGAGCCCGGAGCCTGTTGTTAAACCGGAGGCTTCTGCGCCCTAAAGACATCCAGGATGGCAGTGAGCGTCTGCCCCAACTCAGATTGTTGAAACTGAGTGGGTATGGAAGGGGCAGGAGTGCCCCACATCGGCTCAACGTGCACTGGAACCTACACGTAAAACACAAACGTATGGTCAGGCTGGCTAATCTTGCTGTCAAAGTTGGACAACTTAGTGTGAATTACATATGGACACACCACTACTTCCGCTAAGTCAGTTTGTCCGCAAACTGACTAATCGAACGGGGGTGGTACCATTGTTGAATGACTTCTTTAGTTGAGGATCGTGCCTGACTTCTTCAGTTTGTCCCGAATCGCACTAGGCCCCTCGTACGTGTTTTTGAGTCAGGAGAGCTGACTTGGGTTCAGGGGGAGTGCTGACAACAGGTCAGCACATGTGAAAAGGAGGAGAAATCAGTCAAACAAGGGACACGGGTAGCGACACGGGCGTGTCCCTACCCGTGTGCATGTGTGTCGAGTTGAACTCGACACAACATGTCGAGATCAACGAACTTCGTGTCGAGATCGACGAATTGTATGACACGGGTAGAGACACGGGCGTGTCCCTACCCGTGTGTCGACGAGTCGAGTTGAGCTCGACGAGTCATTTCGAGATCGACGAAAATGGGTTCGATGAAGTGTTCGGGAAAGACACGCCCCGTGTCACGGGCGTGTCTAGGGCATGACCTAGGGCATGTCCTCCTTTGTGTCGACACTCGAGACTTTGGTCGACGAAAATGGTAGACAGAGAAAACACACCCAGTGTCACGGGCATGTCCCATCCGACACGGGCGTGTCAGAGGGCGTATGTTTCCTCTGTTCGATGACCAGCGCTCGACGATCGTCGAGTGTCAAGTATGGGGTACACGGCCTGTGACACAGGCGTATCACAGGGCGTGTCCTGTTCATCCTCGAGTAGTTCTCGTGTAGGTCGAAATATACTCGAGTAGGTGGAAAAGTACTCGAGTAAGAGGGGGTGACACGGGCGTGTCATCCCTGTGACACGGGCGTGTCCTATTCGAGTACTTGAGTAGTTAGTTTTCTCTCGAGTAAGTCCTCTCGAGTAGGTCTCGAGTGGGTTACACGCCCCATGTCACGGGCGTGACTGGGCCGACACAGGCGTGTCCCACCCATGTGTCGTGTTGAGTATTGAACTGACGCGTAAAAACCGTCGTAACGCTTCGCCTAAGCAGGACACGGGTAAGGACACAGACGTGTCTCTACCCGTGTCACTTTTATATAAAAGGGGAAGTGATAACCCTAGCCGTTTTCACTCCTCATTCCAGCCATTTTTCTGAGAGAAACTCCTATTGAGAGAAGGAAGTCGCTGGATCTAGTTCTATAGGAGAAGATCCGCCGCCGCCGTGGAAAGGAGGATGGCGCCGAGAAGAGTCACGAGATCCATGGCCGGAAATGGTGGAAACGCCGGAAATGAGGTGAGCTTCCTACCCTCGCCCTTGGTGCTAGATCTTTAGTTATTTCCTTAGGAGAGATATCGACTCAAGAGCGTTTTGATGGAGAGAAGGAGTTTTCTAGGGATGACCATGCTAGGACATGTGTTCTAGGTTTTAGATCTCTTCAACCTCCCCTTTCTTCTATGTGATGATGGGTGGATGGTTTCGTGAAGAATCATGGCCCTTTGAGGGTGAATAAGGGAGGAGGAATTTCTGGAGTGATTTTGGAAGATCGACTTGAAGAGGAAGATGAACCGATGTCGTTCATTCCTCTTTAAGATACGTGCAGAATCTGTATTCTGCGCGCAGTGACCTTCTTGGCCATTTTCATGTAGGCTGTGGCTAGATCTGGGATTTCGACTAAACACGAACGTTGAAGCCCTTGGAAATACCTTTCTAAAGAGTGGTTGCACGTATTCATGCGAAGAATGTAGCCACGGGAAAGTCTGAACGAACATGACGTCTGATAAATCATGCATGCAGAAATTGTGTTCTGTACGCAGCGGACTTCAAGGCTGATTTCAAATAGGATGCACTCAAATCTGGGTTGTGGGTTGAATATAAAAGTTGTAACCCATGGAAAGACCTTTCCATCAAGGGATTACATGTCTTCACCGAATTCTTGTAGCTTTGGTAATCTCCGGTCGAATTTGCTGTCCAGATTTATTCTGCACTTAAATTCTGGGATTTATAAAATATGAATTTGAATTCGGTGGAATCGATGTTGCTAATTAACTCTAGATTTTTGATGAACTATTTTATGCTGACCACCGTAGTGCTATGAATGATAAATCGTATTAATTAGATTTCATAAAACTGAATTGTGGAGCAAGCTTTAATGCATGATATGACTTATTAAAATTGATAGATTATTATAAATGTGCACCATGTTTATAATATGATGAATGAAATGACTGGATACAAATTGGTAGATTATTATTAATGCGCATCATGTTTGTAATATGTTGAAATCATTTGGAATGACAAATAGAAGGATAAGCCATGTCCATGAGTATGTATGATGGTTAGAATGAAATGTAGTAGTCCAATATTTAGAGCGTAGTCTCCCTACGGGTAGTATTGTGAATGGATGTAAGTCCGGTGTTGACCGTCACTACTTGGTTTGTATTAAGATGTGGTATAGATGGATGATTGGGTTGTGTCCTCGTGCTTACTTCTGAGGCCCCTTCCATGCCACGGTGTTGTGGAATTTAGATGTGGTGTGAGTCGACACGCGGTGTCGTAATCCTGGGTTAAGGATAGTGTGGCAGGTCTACGGGCTCGCCGATCGTCACACTGATGGGAGTTGACAGTTAGACTTTGGGTGGTTGGGCTTGGTCCTCGGTTTCTACGTCCCGGGGCTCCTTCTGTGCCAGGTGAACGGTTGGTCTTGGTCCTCATGCTTACTTTCAAGGCTCCTTCTGGGTCACACAAGGTCAGTTCGGGGCTTGGTCCTCGGTGCACATCTACCTGAGGCTCCCGCTGGACCATAGTACGCATGGGCTCCGCTGTTGTGTTCTTAGCGTTGAGGCATATGGAGACCTAGGTGAAGTAGTGTGGATACCCGCCTAGTAGTAGAGATGTCCGCTCTACTGTCACCGCCTGGCCACGGTGGCTGATGCCTGAGAGGTTAGCTACCTGCTCGAATAGTGAGAACTATAGTCTATGTTGACATAGTGTTTTCATGGTGTGATCATGGGTGAGTCATTGCATAGCATACATATCATTACATAGCATTGCACAAACAAGATCCTCATCGTATAAGTTTGTATGGACACTCTTATATGATGAGTTACTTTTATGTAACCCGATCCTTAACTTATAAGTTTGTATGGGCATTCTTATAAGTTAAGTTACTTTCCTGCTGTAGATACTTGTACTTATTAGTTAATATTGTTTATGTAGAACTGCTAGAATAAATGCTATTAATCTTATAGTACCATCATCACCTATTTGTACATGTTTTACTGCTTATAATACTTGTACCCTTGTTCCTTTCTCCGCCCGGTACTGACGAGTCGCCGGGAGAGCGGATGTGAAGCCACTTAGTCTTTCGACTAACGGTTGCTACGTCTTCCTTTTTAGGAGGTCACCCCGCAGGTAGAGCAGCCGCAGACTTTGCAGCAGGACAACCAGGCCAGGACGACAGGGCCTGAAGTGACGGTGTCGTCGCTACCGTCGGTTACATATGTGAGTGTTGTGAGATTCTGTTGTAGACCATTTGGGCAATTTTATAGCTGTACTCTGATATTGTAGAAGCATGTTTTATCTTCTCTATTTGTTGTACTATTTGGACACTATTTTCTTGGTGTGGATTTGACTTCTTGCTTCTATTATGGTTGGGTTGGCATGTATATATTGATATTGGTTGTAGCCGGCAGAATAGGCGTCTTGTGGTACAGGTTAGCCCATGTGCTAATGCTACCGCAAGGCGGTTGTTCCGGGCATAAGCCCCCCTTCGTGCCCTGCTTTAGGATCTAGGAGGGGGGGGGGGGTCTTACACATCTAACCGCGCGACTTGTTCGGTTTGTTTATTTGTAAAGCCGCATATACTTGTAATTATTTAGTCTCACATTGCCTATTTGTAATCTCTCTCATCTCCTTCATTCTATAAAAGGGAAGCTATACCTTTGTAATACTCACCTTTTTGGATAATAAAATTTTTGTTATTCCAATTTCCGGTTTCTACTTGTCAGTTCGCACATGATATCAGAGCAATCAATCTTTTCCTCCTGATTTTGTGGGCTCTCCTTATCCACACGACCTGTCTGTGCGGCTTCACTCCTCTTCTCGCGACTTGTATTTGCGACTTGTTTCTTCCGCCTGTTTGCGCCCTGTTCGCGCGGTTTCTTTCTCTCCTTGTCGTTGTTCCTTTGTGTGTGCGACCTCTCTGTTTTCCCTTTCATCTAGCTGCGACCTGTTCTTTAGTCGCTGCAACGTGTTCTTCTTGTCGCGACCTACCTTAGTCGCCTCTCCCTCCTTTTCTAGCCGCTCTTGTTCTTAAGTCGCCATGACCTTTCCTTAAGTCACCGCTGTTGCAACCGAAAATCGGTCTCCTGTGGAGTTCACCCTCGGAGAAGGGGGTGATCGCGCACCTACTTCGCTCCTGCAAGCAAAATAACAAAGGAAATAAGGAAGAACTGACCCAAGGGCTCGGTGTGGAGGACCCACCACACACCCGGAAGATCTAAGAGCGCTTCCACTCCTTAGCCAAAGGCCGAGCTAAGGTATCCTCAGAAAGTGCTTGAGAGACAGAGCAAGAGAGCACGGGAAGCATGCTTTCTGAGGTACCCCTTAGGTCCTATTTATAGATTTTTGAAAATGGCCTGCAAATAGCCAACTCCCGCTGTTCTGAATGGCTATGTGCAGTCCAGATTGGCCTGCCAACAGCGTAACTCCGCTGTTCTGAAAGGCTATGAGCAAGCCAGCGGGGACAAAATAGTAAAAAGTACTTCATAGACCTGGGCGAGCTGAGGAGCTCGGCCACCCCCGAAGGTCCTGCTCGCCTACTGTCTGCCGAGCTCCATAGGGCGAGTGCGAGCTAGCTGCGGCGCTCGACATTCGATCTTTTTTCATTAGTCGAGCTTAGCTCGACGAAGCCCGGGCCTTGCTCGGCGAATGTCGAGCTCGGGGTCGCGACGAATGCCGAGCTCAGGTTCGGCTTTCCCTGTCGTGCCTGCCTACTGCCTTCAGATTCCTCTGCTTAGCTCGCCTACTGCTTGGGTGATCTGAATTGGCCAGTCTGGTTCCTGGCGACCTCACTCGTCGGATACGGGGTTGTACATAATCCCCGCTCTTTTTGAGCTTGGCAAAGCTCGGAAAGAAACATCCAACCCCAAGTGTTCAGCGAATACGGGGTATACTAGAGGGAATCTTCGGGTGGGGTCCACCTGCGGTTATATATACACCTGCATACTTGCCTGACTCTTGTCATTCCCTGAGTTCTAGCCATGCCTTGATGCCGATCCCAAAGGAGATTCAAGAGCGACTCGCTCGGGTTCGCCAGACCTCGGCTGCTCGCGTGGTCGCCCTGACTGCGATTCCACCCACCGTCCCGCAGGGTGGCGTGACCGAACCCAACTCTGCTAAAAGGGTGAAGCCATTTCCTCCCGCGGCCGAGCCCATTTATGACGACCTGAGGACTACCTTGGAGCACGGGGCTGGCTCCTCCATCCTTCCTTCTCTAAAAAAGGGCAAGAATATCGTTGACCTCGGCGACGGCCCGGACTGCCGGCAGGATGGCGTGGAGGGCACCCCGCCGCGGGACCCCACCCCGCGAGCCAAGACCACACTTGGGGACTCGCGATTCATAACTCCGGAGAACCGTCCCCGGGACCCGTTCCCTCCATTTGGGACCTTGGGGGTGAGCTCGTAGAAGCCTAACTCGCCGGTGCGCGCCCCCTCCCCTCAGCGAGATGTCGTGACCATGGGGGCGGGTGTGGAGACCATCCTCGTTCCGGGATTCGATCTCCTCTCGTCGGGAACGCGCGACCTAGGCCGCGGGAAGGACCTGCGGTTTGTCCATCCCCGCACCCTCTTGGTGGTGCCGAGCTCATCAGGTAAACTTGACCTTGGATTCTAGTCATGTGAATTTCCAGCATGCCTCCCATTGCTAATGTTTCTGTCTTCACAGTTCCCCCCAGTCAATCCGCAACCGAGGAGTCTTCGCGGACATCCCATTACTCTCCCCTCCCCGAGCTCACTCGACTCTTACCTGGGAAGTGGAGCAAGACGGGTTGACGAGGAGGGGGTCAAGCTCTTCAAAAAACTTGTGTGTGGGATGCGCGAGGTGCAGGAGGTCAACGAGGCGCTTCAACGCGACTACGCGCGTCTCGCTGACGAGGTGCGAAGCGGCCAGGTTGGCGAGATGACGTCTGCTTACCGGCTTCTGGATGAGATTGACGATGACCTCTCGGTGGCGCAGAGGAATTCAGGGAAGATTCACGAGCTACTCCACGCGCGGCAGTCTGGGGGACGGGGGATGAAAGGTCGGGGTAGATAAAAGGTAGCTACCTTGCCAAGCCGACCGGTACTCGCCCCATGCTCTCCCCGTGCCCGCGTGCCCCGCTTTCTTATTCCTGCACTTGAGTGTTGTAATAAATAACATTCTTAGATATATGGTATTCAAATAATAAGCATTGCTTTTTATTTAACTTGGCGTGAGATGGAATGCGCCGGAAGTCGACGAGCTGGGATGGCGAGCTGGGCCGATTGGACAGCTTGACCCCAGATTTCTTTTGCTATAAATAGCCCCCCCCCTCACCAACCACGTACGCCATATTAATTGCTGATTTTCTCTCTCCCTGCGCTTTCCTCTTTCTTACTTGCGCCTCACCCCATCTTCTGCGAGCATGGGCAAGACCAACCCTGACGCCGACGGCCGCACCAAGTGCACCCAGCACTTCACTGACTACTGCTTCTTTGAGGGGCACACCAGCGAGGCCGAGCTCGCTGCATTTGTGAGCGACCATGTGCCGCCCGGCTTTGAAGCGCGTCGGTCCAGGGAGGGGGAGGCCATCAACACCTTCTATGACGACGAACTCATGTTCCCCATCTCGCACTTTGAGGTGGGGTTGCGACTCCTCCTTTGGCCGGAAATCCGCCAAATCTTCAAGTACTACGGCGCGGTGCCCGCACAATTGAAATCAAATGCCATCGCCATGATGGTGGCGTTCGCGAGCTACCTCCGGCGAGAGAGGATTGAGTTTAACATGACGGTGTTCAGGAAACTCTTTTCTTACAAGACGACGCCGGATGGCGTAGCCTACTTCATGGGTTCGCTGATCAAGGTTCGCGAGATCGTGAACAAGCACCACAATTGGATGACGAAGATTGCCTTCATCAAGGGCAATCTCGGCAACATCCCTTTCTACCCCCAGTAGAAGGCCGAGGAGGTCTACCGCCCGCCTGCCGTGTCCGACAACGATGCCGACAGCCAAACATTATTCCTCCACAAGGACTTTGAGGTCGTCTTCCTGCGAAGGGGCCTCGACGCGCTTCGCCCTGTTCTGACCGGCGAAGGTATTGTTTTTCTCCCCATTGCCGAGCTCGCCACATTATCATGGAAATCCTCCAATTTGTCCAAGTTATTTTATGCAGGGGAGCGGCTAATCCTCATGAACCCAACGTTTACGGACTTGGGGTTGCATGCGGACCCTCTCGCTCGCGAGAAGGCAGCGGCGGTAGCCTGCCGCGACGAGGCGTCCTTCTCCAAACCCTCTTCCAGCAAGAGGCATCCTAAGGATGCGGGGTCGAGCACGCCCCATCGCCAACAATTACCAAAAAAGATGAGTAGAGCGATGGTGGCTCCGCGAGCGAAACAACATCAACAACATCAATGGAGCCCCAAGTACTTGAGCTCGCCATAGGTCATACCCGATGGGTCGCCAGAGAGCCCGCTCAAGGAGATCACCAGCAAGGGTAAGGAAGTTGCCGAGACCCCTGCTCCTCCCGCGGCAACCTCTGATCCTCACGCGGCGAAGAAGGCGGATCGCGAGCCCGCCCCGCCGAAGGAACACCCCCTCTTCGACTTTTGGGGGGGAGGTGGAAGGACTCGGCGGGCGAGCCTATGGTACAGTGGGATGAGCTGGCCCACTGAGTCTCCATATCCACCCTCCACCCCTCCTGGGCTGACCGCGAGCCCGCCACCGGTCATGCCTATGCACTAGGCTTCGACCTATATGGCCGCGAGGACGTCGAGACCTACAAGGGCGTCCCCCTGCTGCAGTTGGGCCATGAGGGCCTGCAGGCCCATATACGAGTCATGGAGTTCCACCACATTGTGGTTCGCCGAAGCTTCAACCTCAGCAAGCTCCTCTAGAAGGCCGATCAAGCTCATGACGTCGCCAAGGACAAGGTCGTCGACCTAGCGAGGCAGCTCGGCATTGCTAAGAAGCTTCACACCCAGGCTGCCGGCGGACTGGTAAGCATCGGGCTATTGCCTACCCTTCTCCCTTTTGGGATTCTTTTTGTTTTTGCTCTTGTTACTAATATACTTCCCTATCAGGATGCCAAGGCTGCTGGAGAGTTACGATCTCGCGTCGTTGGGCAGGAGGAGGAGATTGGCCAGCTGCGCGCCCGCCTTGCCGAGATGGAGGGGACGAACGCAAAGCTGACGGAGGAGAACACGCGCCTCAGCCACGAGGTCCGTCACCAAGCGGAGATCTTCTTCCCGACTCGCGACGTCGAGCCCGCCTTCCCCTACAACAGCCCGAGGATCTTCGGCAAGGCTGGCATCGCTGAGAGGCTGCGGATCAACTCCATCCAAACCGCCGAATGTACCCTCCAGATGATGAAGGATACAGGAGTGCTGCTGGAGGGTTGCGAGGAGATCTCAGTCCGGGACCTGATGTCAAGCCTCTTCCCTGCGACGCCGCCCAGCGAGTAGGAAGACAGTCTTGATGCGCTGTTCGGGAAGGGATTCTAGGACCTGTCTAGCGAAGGGGGCGACGATCACCTGTCCGGCGAGGGGGGAAAGGGTTGATGTATATTTTTTCTTTTTGTTTTCTCGCCTAGGCGAGCTCCACCTGTAAATGTTACTGTTCAATGGAATACATTTTTGATTATAACCTTGTTCAATTTTTTCTATCTTTTTTTCTGTCTTTGTTGTGTCTTGCTCGCTCGCGAGCCCTTCCCTTGGCGACCTCGTGTAGATCAGTTTTGCGAGTAGAACAGTTGTTAGTACTCGTTCCTGATAGCATACTTTGAGATCTCACCAATTCTTAGACGACCTAGGGTGGACTACCCGCCACACTGGGCACATCAGCCCCAGCTCGTTCGCGGGCTACCTATTTTTATCAATATAATACCAAAATCATCAAATTTTCCCAAGTAAAACAAAGCTGGGGGCGAAGCATTTTGACGAGATCTGCCTCCCTTCAGCGAGGTCCAAGGGCCCGACTCGCCACCCTTCTGCTGAGGCCGAGCTGAATTGGCGAGCACGGACTCGCCTATGTCGAGCTCTCCTCTCTTATTCTTAGAAGGAAAGCCAAGCTTGCTAGACACTATCTGGAGAGTGTAGGACTTCCCAGAGTGACTTCCAGCCTCGTCAGCTAGGTGAGAGAGTGACAGCGGGATTTGCTTAGGGTCTGGGGCTGACACTGAGTGACATCCAGCCCTGTCAGCTAGGTGAGAGCCTGACAACGGGATCTACTCGGGGTGTAGGGGTTGACACCATCAAGTGACTTCCAGCCCTGCCAGCTAGGTGAGAGCCTGACAACGGGATCTGCTCGGGGTCCAAGGATGACACCGAGTGACTTCCAGCCCTTCCAGCTAGGTGAGAGCCTGACAGCGGGATCTGCTCGAGGGCCAGTGGTTGACACCATCGAGTGACTTCCAGTCCTGCCAGCTAGGTGAGAGCCTGACAGTGGGATCTGCTCGGGGTCCAGGGATGACACTGAGTGACTTCCATCCCTGCCAGCTAGGTGAGAGCCTGACAGCGGGATCTGCTCGGGGTCCAGGGGTTGACACCAACGAGTGACTTCCAGCCCTGCCAGCTGGGTGAGAGCCTGATAGTGGGATCTGCTCGGGGTCCAAGGATGACACCGAGTGACTTCCAACCCTGTCAGCTAGGTGAGAGCCTGACAGCGGGATCTGCTCGGGGTCCAGGGGTTGACACCATCGATTGACTTCCAGCCCTGCCAGCTGGGTGAGAGCCTGACAGCGGGATCTACTCGGGGTCCAAGACTGACACCGAGTGACTTCCAGCCCTTCCAGCTAGGTGAGATCCTGACAGCGAGATCTGCTCGGGGGCCAGGGGTTGACACCATCGAGTGACTTCCAACCCTACCAGCTAGGTGAGCCTAACAGCGGGATCTGCTCGGGGTCCAGGGCTGACACCGAGTGACTTCCAGCACTGCCAGCTAGGTGAGATCCTGACAGCGGGATCTGCTTAGTGTCCAGGGCTGACACCGAGTGACGTCCATACCTGCCAGCTAGTCGAGAGCCTGACAACAGGATCTGCTCGGGGTCCAAGGCTGACATCGAGTGACTTCCAGCCCTGTCAGCTATGTGAGAGTCTGACAGCGGGATCTGCTCGGGGGCCAGGGGTTGACACCATCGAGTGATTTCCAGCCTTGCCAGCTAGGTGAGAGCCTAACAGCAGGATTTGCTCGTGGTCCAGGGCTGACACTAAGTGTCTTCCAGTCCTGCCAGCTAGGTGAGATCCTGACAACGGGATCTGCTCGGGGTCTAGGGCTGACACCGAGTGACTTCCAGCCCTGCCAGCTAGGTGAGAGCCTGACAGCAGGATCTGCTCGGGGTCCAAGGCTGACACCGAGTGACTTCCAGCCCTGTTAGCTAGGTGAGAACTTGACAGCGGGATCTGCTCGGGGTCCATGTACACTTCGGCTTTTTGTACAAACTATGGCGACAGGATTGGCATGTCAAAGAATTTTATTAAAAATCAAAGTATCACTTACATGTTTTAATGAAAAACGCACTTCAATTCGTCACCACTCCAGGTGAGACTTAGGGACTCGCCCTCCATATTTTGGAGTCGATACCCTCCTGATTTCAGTGCCTCTTTTATAATGAACGGTCCCTCTCAGCTAGGGTTGAGCTTTCCCACGGTTACAGACCTTCCTGTCGCATCTACTTTCTTTAGGACCAAGTCTCCCTCCACGAACTGTTTGACTCTGACATGCTTATCAAAGTACTTGGACATCCTCCTCTTTAGCTCTTCCTGTCGGATGGCGGAAAGGTCCCGCAGCTCCTCCACCATGTCAAGAGAGAGCCGCAGCTCTTCCTCGTTCTCGGCCTGCCATTCTTCCCCGCCTTCCCCTGCTGTGACAACTCGAGGCTTTTGAACTTCAAACTCCACGATGAGTACTGCCTCGCACACATGGGAGAGCTTGAAAGGAGTCTCCCCTATTGCTGTGTTGGGGGTGGTCCTCAGGGCCGAGAGAACTGCGGGAAGTTGCTCAACCCAGCTCCCTTTCAGATTCTCAACTTTCTTCTTTAGGAGGTTAACAATGATCTTGTTTGCGGCCTCCACCTGCCCGTTGCTCCTAGGGTGGTGAACCGAGGCGAACCTGAGGTCAATCCCAAGCTGCTCGCAGAAACTAGTGAACTTAGCGCTGGTGAACTGGGGCCCGTTATCCGTGACAATGGCCAGGGACAGCCCATGGCAGTAGATGATCTCTCCCCAAACAAAGTTTCTGATAACCTGGGAGGTCACCTTGGCCACCGCTTTCACCTCCAACTACTTAGAGAAATAATCGATCATTACCAGCAGGAACCTCCTTTGCCCACTGGCCTGGGGGAACGGTCCAATCAAGTCCATCCCCTAAATGGCAAAGGGCTAGGGGGATGTGATACTCTTGAGTCGCTGAGCCGGCTATAGCTGGAGGGGAGCAAACATCTAGCACTTGTAACATCTTCTTGTGAACTTTGTCGCATCACGGCCCAGGGTGGGCCAGAAATACCTGAAAGAACTAGTGCCTAAACACCTAGAGGGGGGGGGGGTGAATAGGTGCACTTAATCTTTTTAAACTTTAAAGGCAAAAACACAGAATTATATGCAATTCTTCACAGCAATACAACACAGCAATCACAGAATAAAACACACACAGAGAACACACAGATTTTATAGTGGTTCCCCAAGGTCTGGGTACATCCACTTTCCCCCTTCGCCTATCTAGTAGTGTACTAGATTCAGCCCAACTTCTCCACTATTCCTTAGATCTTACACTCAGAACCCCAAATAGGTTCCTACAGCTCAAAGTGATCCCACTCTTATAACTCAGGCACAAAAGCCCTACCACTCAGTCTTCACCAAGACCTACACTCAGCCTTCAACAAGGCCTACACTCAGCCCTCAACAAGGCCTACACTCAGAGAAATGAATCTCCTACACTCAGGCACACAGGCCCTACCACTCAGCCTTTATAATTTCAGGCTTACAACTCAGATCCCTTAGGATCCTACAAGAAATTAAAATTACAAAGTATATACCCACAACTCAGAATGAGAGAGAAGAGTTGACTGGTTTCTTGATGAGTTCTTGGAAGAACTTTGCTGAGATCAACCTCCCTTGGCTTTCTTCAAAGCTTCTTGAATTAGAACACAGTAGGGTTGAAACTCTATGCAGATGATCTTCAATCACTGCTGACTTAAGAATCAGATCTCAATCTGAAACTTTCTTCACAGCCTGGTTCAACAGCTGTCTTCTTAAAAGGAGCTCTCTCTCTCCAACTTCTTAGATCTTCACTTGAAGGTCTTCTTATTTTAGTGTTGTTAGATCTTCAATGAATCCAATACTCAATCTTCAATTCATTTTTTTTGTCGAAGGATAAGGGTCTTTATATAGACTTTCTCCAAGGTAACCGGCTGTTCCGGTTTCTAACAACTTTCTGACAGCTCTGATAGTTGCAGTAGACTGGCTGGAATGGTAGCTGTCAAGTCATCCAGTCACTTCTTGAATTTTCTGTAACTGTCTGAAAGTGTCGAGACAGCTAGTCTTTAAGTGTCGACACTGATAGACTAAGTGTCGACACAAGTAGACTAAGTGTCGACACTAGCCTTCATGGTGTCGACACAACTCCTTGTGTTGTATAATCTGCTTCTCGACACTGCTTCTTCAACATGTGTCGACACAGATCATGTGTGTCGACACAAGTCCTTCTTCTTTAAAACTTAGTTGATTTCTGCTAAGTGTCGACACAACTCCTTTGTGTCGACACATCTTCTTGTGTTGATACTTATTAAGTGTCGACACATCTTCTTTGTGTCGACACATGCCTTCTGTATTGAAACTTTTGCTGAGTGTCGACACATCTCCTTTGTTTCGACACATTCTTCATGTGTTGAGACTTTGGCTGAGTGTCGACACATCTTCTTTGTGTCGACACATTCTTCATGTGTTGAGACTTTGGCTGAGTGTCGACACATCTCCTTTGTGTCGACACTTGTACTTAGACTTTGTTGAAATTTTCTGAGTGTCGACACAGCCTCCTAGTGTCGACACTTGTACTTGAACTTTGTTGAAGTATTGCTGAGTGTCGACACAGCCTCCTAATGTCGACACTTTTGATGTCGACAAAGTTCATCTGGGTGTCGACACTGCTTCTAAGTGTCGACACAGATTCTTTAGACAATTCTTTACTGAGTGTTGACACTGCCTGTATGTGTCGACACTTTTCCTCTGTTGTCGACTCTGCATTCCTGGTGTCGACACAATTACTCCAAGTGTCGACACTGCTTCTCTGGGTGTCGACACAAGTCTTCTTATGTGTCGACACTTTTCTTCTAGGTGTCAACACATGGACTTAGAAACTTTTCATACTTTCCCTGCAATTACTTATCCTGCACAAAGAAACTCAAAATACATCAAATACATCTTGATGTATATCATTGAGTAGGGTGAGGCTTCTTCAAATCAGGTACATTTATTCCAATGTACCCATCAATCTCCCCCTATTTGGAGAAGTCATAACCCTTAGTCAATGATATACACCATACATAACAAATTCACAGTATGATGTACAACAGTAATATATGACAGGGTAAGAACTTAAACATGTATAAACAAAACATGTATAACAATTATTTCAGAACAATTAATGTATATAGATTGAACATATGATATTATTCTTACAAATTCCAACATTTTCATTAGTCAAAAGTTTACATAGAATTTTCAATACAAATGATTACAACTTGTAAACTAAAGAAAATGCTATCATATTGCTGCTCAGGTTCCTTGATTACAATCTTCTTTCCAGATTGAATCTTTGCTTGAACTGGGGCTTTAGTATCTTCAGCAGCAGCAGGCTTCTTCCCTTTAAGATCTTTCTTTTTCAATTTTTCAGCCTTTATCTTTTGCCTTTCAAAATAATGATAAGGCTTGAGAAAATACTTGCTAGGCTCCTGGGCAGTAGGAGGTAGCTTTCCCAGTTTAGCCTTTCTTCTATATTATACTATGACCTCTTGCCTATTCTCATGCTTCCTCCACTCCAATTCAGAATACCACTTGCCTCTATCCTGGACATTGTCCTTAGCAGCCTTCCATGCAGTCAAAATGATATTCCTGAAAGTGGGGCTCCATTGTTCAAAATCAGGCCTTAGTTCAGCTTGCTCTCTAAATCTTTTCTTAGACAATTGAGCTTCTTGTTCTTTTAGCAAAGCCTCTTGTTCTTTCAGTATTGCCTCTGGCACAGGCTGAACTACTTTCTCTATGATGACATTCTGATTTCCCTCAGTAGGACTGTACATAGTCTGGATCTCTTGATGTATCATGTCAAAGTCTGGTGGAGGGAATATCACTTGAGCTACTTCAGCTTGCTCTCCTCCAAGATATGCAGGATTGATTCCAGACTCTGCCACATTGTCATCATCACATAAGGGTGGATATCCAAGGGTGGCTCTGATGGAATTTGAAATCCATTTTGCATGATCAGAGCCTGCCTTGACTAATACCCTCTCCCCCTTTATGACTTCTCTTTCAATGTGATCCCTAAGATCATCTTTCTGAAACCTTATCTGTGCATTCAGATAGTTGACTCCATCTTTGTAGAAAGGTTTCAACCTTTGGAGCTTTTCAGTTATTAGCTTCTGGGAATCCTGAAGTGCAGAAGTAACAGCAGTGATACCTTCTTGTAATGCTTTATCAAATTCTGCCTTGGCTGTAGTCAGGGCTGCAGTATGGGCAGAAGCTATATTCTTCATTTCTGTGACTATGACATTATGAGAAGCTGTCAAATTATCATTCATCCTTAGCTGGTTCTCCAGGACATAGCCTTGCTTCACTGCCATATCATCTACTTGTGTTTTGATCTTCTCCTGATGAGTGGCCAGATAGACTACTGCATTTCCTCCCTTATGGAAGCAGTCAGTCATTTCTTTCTTGTTCAGATTCATTTCAAATCTGATTGACTTGATGTCTTAGGCCAGATCAAATTGCAGTGACTTATGCACTTCATCTATATACTTTTCTATAGCTTGCCTTTGCTCATCCGTCTTTATTTGTAAAGCCACCATCAGTGAACTGAAATCAGTAGATGGTGCAGGCTGTGGTGCAATTGTTTGTAAAGCCTTTTTGTAAGTCTGGCTCCTTCTCTTAAAGACTTAGAACTTTCTCTTCTTGGCTCTAGCAGTTTCTTCATCTTCTGATGCAGAAGTGATAGTAATATCCACTCTGTCTTTAGGACTAGGAGGTAACACCTTCTCAGTCCTTTGTGGTTCCTCAGCATCGTTTGGCTTCTCAGTCTCTTTGCTTGCAGTTTCTACTTCAATCTCCACATGCTCCCCCTCAATATTTATTTCCTCCCCCTCAACAACAGCTTTCTCTTTCTCAAAATCAGTTTGTAGAAGATCTGGGAATAGCTCCTCTAAGGTAAATTCCTGTTGAGGATGGACTGATGAATCTCTTATCTCATTAACCACTTGATCAGCAACAGATGTGTCCTCCTTGACAACATCTTGGGGTTGAGGTTGTATCTATGTTTGCTGATGAATATCAGGTAAAATCAGTCAAAACTTCTTCCTCAATAGTGAAATCCAATTGATTAATGTCAGTTATTACCTCTAGTATGGTTTGAGTAGCTTGTTCACTTTCTAGTGGAGTTGGCTCATCCACAAGTAAAGGCTCCCCCTGGAGTGGATCCAGGTGAATTGGGCTAGCTGGTGGTAGCTCCCCCTGCCTTGGTGCATCTTCTTGTCCTGCTGGAGATTGGCCAGCATTTCCAGTTTCTTCATCATCAGGAGTAAACACTACTTGCTCTTCAGAGCTGCTAGAGGATTCTTGAGCCACAGTTGCTGTTTTCTTCTTCTTCTTTTGGGGTGTATCCTTTACTGGAGATGGCAGTTCTTTGGTCAGTACTCTATCCCACCTAGAGAAGATTCTCATATCCATCTTCCTCATGTGGTTAATCTTTGAACCTACATCTTGGTTCATTACCTCAGAGACACTTCCAGCTAGGTAAAGACTTAGTATTCTACCCAGATTGGGCTTCTTCATACTTTCTTTAATTTTATCAAACATAACTGTAGACCAGTCAGTATTTAGTTTGAAGATTAACCTTGTCATCAAACTGAACATATAAGCTGAGATTCTGTCATGGCCTCCAGGCTTGCTCAGGATGACTTTGCCAACTATTTCAGACAATAATTTCCCTTGAATGTTCATTCCTTTTCTGTAGCATACTGAACCAGTTTTCAAGTTAGAATCAAGTCCACACCATGTTAGTGCCTCCCTTGTCTTAGAAGCAGACACATCTTCCTCTTCCTTTGTCCTTGGTAGTTGAAGAACCTTTCTTAGACTTTTAGGAGAGACCTTCACCTTTGCTCCATGAACTCTGGACTTAATCTTGAGTCCTAATTCATCTAGAGTTGCTCCATTCAGAAATTGTAGGACTTCCTTCTTCCATATCTTGATCGGTTCTGATATAAGAAATTCTAACCCAGTCTCTTCTATTAGGGTTATCACGCCTTTGATCTCGGGTTCCGCGTCATCAAATGCGTGTCGCACGAGTTCATATCCTTCATTAACATTCTCTTCTAGCTTGGGCGCCATTTGGGTTTGAAGAAATTTGAATTTAGAGAAGAGAGATGTCGACACAAAAGTTTGGTCTCGAAACTTTGGTGAGCGTGTCGACAAACAATGGCGAAAACCTATTTATATCTTTCTAGAATCGAAGATGAAAATGCGCGTCAAGATACTTAAATTGTGTCGAAACTGTTGAAAAGTGTCGACACTTACTGCTATGTCTCGACAACTATATGTCGACACAAGTATAGTCGACAGAATATATGTGTCGACACTTATATATGTGTCGACACCACTCAGCTCGACACTTAGTCGAGACTATACTAGTCTAATTTAGTGTAAATCCTAAGTGTCGACACCACCCTGGATGTGTCGACATCTACCCTGCATGTGTCGACACTGATTCTCTAAAGTGTCGACACCGACTTCCTAGATGTGTCGACACCATTTCTCTGAAATGTCGACACCACTTCTATGTGTCGACATAGACAACTCTGTGTGTCGACAACTTTTTACATAGCCAATTTTTGTAAACTATTCTAAGTTTATCATCCCTAATTCAATTTTGAATTTATTAAATTTGGTTTCATCTAAGGGCTTAGTATACATGTCAGCTACCTGATTATCTGTATTAATATACTCTAGTGAAATATCTCCTTTTTCCACATGTCACTACTAGAAAACAGGCTTTTGGCCAGGGCAAATTGCCCTGGCAAAAAGTCCAAAACCGTGGCTAAAACCCTTTAGCCACGGTCTATCCATGGGAAAAATCCGTGGCTAAAGTCGGCGTGGCAAAAAGGTTTAAGCCACGGATTGGCCGTAGCAAATACTATTAGCCATGAGAAAAACTGTCGTGGCTAATATCTTGACTTTTAGCCACGGTTTTAATCCCTGGCTAAAAGTGAACTCATCATTTTTAAAAAACTATTTGCCACGGTTACAAGCCGTGGCAAATAGTAATTTAAGTTTTTTTAAAAAAAACACATTCAATACTTTAATGATTTGTTGGAGATTTTTAAAAAACACATTCAATCTTGACTTTTAGCCATGGTCCAGGTCCGATGCACCTACCACCGCCAGGATGCGGGTGCTGGCCTGGTTGTACAAAGGGAACAAAAAAATGGCATAAAGATGAATTTAATTAGTGTCTGCAACAGGAAGTGATAAACAAATATGAGAATAATCAAAATTTGCATGTTTTCTTGATCTAGGGAGCCTCCATGAACAACGGTAGCAGCAACCAATGGATCCTCAAGAATTTCTCTCAATCGTTCAAACTGCTTTTTATTCACAATCCTTGTGAGATGTCCGGGTCTCATATAGCATTTTTTGATCTTCTCCTTTAGCAAGTCAACCTACAATATGCACAAATAGAAAGAGAGGAAAATGACTATCCCCTGGCAATTTTACTCTAGTTGGTAATCCTTGCATTTCAAAATTTTCCAAAAATTACCAGAAATGGAGCATATTTCTCTTCCACAAGTAAATAATCAATGGCTATACAATCTTGACCAGAACAAAATCCCCACTTTGCTCTAGCTATTCGGTTAATGGCTACCTGTGTTAGGAAAACAAAGGGGATAGAAGTTTAGCCCGATACATCAATGCGTCTGAACAGATTTCCTATCACGTGATCGTATTGCACAAGGATGTACTACCTAAGTTTTTTTTTTATTTCAAGATCATCAAGTATCATGCATCAAGAGCTCACTCATTCCAGTGATACTCTAGTGAGAAGTATTCTCTCTTAAAACTTGTTTAACAATGAAAGAAGCATGCAGAAGCCCACTAAGAGCCACACACCATATGCACCATTTTCAAGTTAAAGCATCAACTATGACAATTCCAAAGGGGATAAAATTGGGTCTTGCTCACCATTGATAGAAAATTTTTGGTTGCACTACGTGTATAAAACACGGACATGTGTAAATTCAGTGTCATGGGGAGTTATAGTGTACACAACATTTTCACAGATTATACGACACCTCACATTTGGGAAAGGCTAGGAAAAACTCTACACGCCTAAAATAATAGATCCAGGCCATATTTGTTGGAGGGGGTATGAAAATCACTAGGATTCAAATATCTGCTTATTTGAGAATATATAAAATAGAAAGTTGTTTTCATCTCCTTAAAAAGTATTATTTGGAGAACTCCTTCACCCTCATCTTGCTCCAGACGTTATTTTTGTAAGAGGACTATGAAGATTATCTTACAGGGAGAACTTCAAATATCTGCTTATTTAGTATTCAATATCTTTAAAGTTATTTTGCATTCCTTTTTCAACTATCCTTGAAAGCTTTCAGACACACAAAGCAACTGTAAAAATAGAAGAGAAGGATTACTTACATATGCAAGAAGACTACATGAAGAGCCAAATTCATGAAGACCGGCACTTCTCCTCCCACTCACAATCTCGAGAAGCAGGATGCCGAAGCTAAATACATCGGATTTAACTGAGAACAGACCCTTGAAAGCGTATTCTGGAGACCCTTGCAAACCTTGTTATTGGGCGGTTAAGTGCTGGCTTCCTGGAAAAAAAACTGTGCGATGAAGACATGCAGACCGATCAAGAAAGATATTTAACTAATGAAAGAAGAAAAACAAAACTAAGCAGCAGCTTTAACAATGAACATAATAATGAGAGGAATCATGAAAGGAAATACATAAAAAGTGAGGAAAACACACCTGGCATTCTTTAGTAACTTAAGAAATCTTCAAGAGAGTGAAAAACAGTTGTATTATCAACAAAGTTGTGCTTGCTTGTGGGATACTCATGGATATGCCCCTCTAAACAGACTACAAAACCAAGTATAAAGACCCACATAATGATCAAATTAAAGATTACCTTTGGTTAAAGCCAAATCAAATGGGCTACAAGGCAACAAGATAGGCATAAAGCAGCGCTCGTCAGGAAGCTTGAATGGAATGGATTGGCCTTGTAGAATAATTGGATCTGGCCAGCGCCAGTGACAAAATGTCTCAAATAACAATATTATGAGGGAACTTAAACTAGCAGTATGATATCTTTGGCATATATACGCAGACAGAATTGCCAGATAATTCCTCCAAAAAATCCATGTATCTGCAAGTAAAATTGGAAGTATATACATTTTTAAGTGAATTGGAAGTTTAATTACTCACATGAGAATAAAGCCCTCGTCTTTTAGCCCATAACTTTATACACCTCAACTTTGCTTGGAAGTACTACCAACAAAATCAAAATAAAAAATAGAGATTCACTGCTTTATAATATAAAAAAAGATGAGCATCATTAGAAGTATGTATTCAAAGCTAAAGTGATGAAGCTGCGTGAATCCATCAAATAAAAAATGACACCAATATGTCACTATTTATTCAAACAGTAAATCAGTAAATATATTAATGACAGCTGATGGAATAGTATAAAAAGCATGACAGACACATGAAGCATGGGTATACTTAAGAATCATTAGGAGGTAGAACTATACGAGCAACTAATTCTGAACCAAATTTTATAAATGTAATAGGAGATGAGCAATAAAACTCCAAGCAAAGCACTGAATAAACATCATTAACACTATAAGAGCATAAAAATAGAACCATTAATTACGCAAACAATAAATCTCTTTCTATGTGATGCAAATACTTATTTGCATGATCATTTTCCTAATACTAAAATCGATATTTAAAGCACCGTGTGATATTCTCACCACTAGAGAGAATAACACCAAACTATTTAACAAATAAACAAGAATAGTTGGCTTAACTTGGTATTCTTTGAGGGGTCTGGGTGTGTGAGCGTGCCATAAAGGACTCTATTGGCATGATGATAGTGGAATGTCTTAGAGATCTAAGAATGATGGAATGCACAAGTAAGACCATTAAATGCAATAAATGATAGAATTAGTAATCTCAAGTAAATGACAACAACAATAATTGAAATTGGAACATGTAGAAATAGTGAAATCTGAAGCTCAAATATTTATTCCTCCGTACAATTCACATATTACAAGTATTGTGCCCACACGTATATAAGAGAGAGAAGTGATATCTTAACCCCAAAACATTAAGGCATAGACATGCAAATAACCCTCTTAAAGTTTTAAAGGTAATCTATTTTGGAGAAACCATAAACTTAGCACTGAGATAGTACTTAAGTTCATAGATTTATATAAGAACTATTTTGGAGAAAACATTTTTAGAAGGGATGATTCGACAATCACAACATAGGTAGTGTTAATAACAACTACCTACAACTAAGCGTGCAACATGAGAATGGAGCATCAAGCACTTAATGTGCCAAAATTTTCATTAAGATGTATCAATAAATTTCACTTACAAACACGACAATGTGAACCGCATAAGTATGAGGAATGCCACCAAATGGATATGCACAATATTTTGAAGGTAAAACTTTGCATTATCTCAAAAACTAAGTAACCAACAATACTGACAAAAATAGATAAAGTATACCTCATATCCCATCTTCTCCACTGTCTCCACTTTCATGTCACTGCTATCAAGCATAGAAGATCCAGTATGATTTCCTCTGAGACTTTGATTTAAAATAGATCGGAGACCCAAATCTGAATGTTCAGCACCATTTAACTAAGAACAACTTAGATCAGTCAACAATTGAAGAAACTACAAAAAAAAATTCTAGATGCAAACCAAAATAATTAAAATAAATTCTCACACTCAATTCACGTGGTTTGATTTGTTCCGTTTGCAATTCATTTTCCTTGTTGACTGAGAATTCTCTACAGAAATACCTTTACAGACATCTGCAGTGCAAGAATGCATTAATGTAGATTCAACTGCACAGTTAACAACGTTATCATTAGGATTCCATCAACGTATAAGAACCAATTTGCTAAACACCATAGGACATAAAATTTTTGTAGTTTTCGTTCAGAGAAGCATAGAATTAGGGTTTGCTAAACTAGATAATAAAGCTTGGCATGCCCAAGTTCTGAAACTGTAGAGTCCTAACGCAGAGAGACAGAGGAATGGAGATAATGTAATGTAAGCTTGCGATGGAGTGATGGACGGAATTCGCCCACAGAGGTGTTTACCTGTTTAGTTTCATGTGGCAAGACGAGAGTGGCGAATCGCCAATGGAGCCGCCACCGTGGAGAAGCCATCGAGGGGAATCATTGGGAGTATGAGATTAGAGATCAGAACTACTGTGCGCGACAGAGGCGGGTTATGCGAGAGAGGCGAGCATCCTGTGGCGAAAAGGAGAAGGTGGGGCAGGCCGACGACGGCTGGTTCCAGTGCGCAACAGAGGCGGGTGAGAAGAAGAATGAGCGAGGGAGCGATAGATTAGGGCATGGGCGGCGGGTTTTAATTTTTTTGACGATAAAATTGGGGAGTACGGTTGATGGGGGGCAGGTTAACATGAATGGATGTGATTGTTTAGATGATGGTTAATACTAAATACTAACAATGCTTTTTTTGTTTTTCATGGCTAATACAAAGGTATTAACCATGCTTTTTAATAACCGTGGCCAAAACCTAAATATTAGCCACGATTTTGCAATCATGGCAAATACTAGTGTATTAGCCATGATTTTTGAACCCTGGCAAAAAATGTGTAGCTAATACTCATTTTTCTAGTAGTGTGTTCTCTTAGAAATGGTATTTTATTTCTATGTGCTTAGTCCTACTATGGGAGACATGATTGTTTGCAATAGAAATAACACTAGTAGAATCACAAAATAGAGGTGTTCTACTTACTTGAATACCATAATCTTCTAGCTGGTGTTGTATCCATAGTAGTTGTGCACAGCAGCTTCCTACAGCAACATACTCTGACTCAACTGTGGAGATAGCCATACTGGTCTGCTTCTTGCTACTCCAAGACACCAGCCTTCCACCTAGAAACTGACAAGTACCTGTGGTACTCTTTCTATCTTCCTTGCAGCCTGCAAAATCTGCATCTGAATAACCTGTCAGTTCAAAGTCTCCATTCCTATGGTACCAAAGGCCTAGATAAGGAGTGCCCTTAAGATATCTCAGAATTCTTTTGACTGCTGTCAAATGAGATTCTTTAGGGCAAGCTTGGTACCTAGCACAGACACATGTAGCATACATGATATCTGGTCTACTTGCAGTCAAATAAGGTAGGGAGCCAACTATCCCTCTATACAAGGTTTCATCTACAGGTTTCCCTGCATCATCTTTGCATAAAGAAATTGTTGATCCCATAGGAGTTTTCATGGTAGTGGATGATTCCATACCATACTTCCTTATCAATTCTAAGGTGAACTTAGACTGGCATATGGATAAACCATCCTCAGTCTGTCTAACTTGGAGACCCAAGAAGAACTTAAGTTCCCACATACTGCTCATTTCAAATTGTCCTTGCATTAGTTTTGCAAACTTTCTGTAAAGACTACTTTCTGTAGACCCAAATATGATGTCATCTACATATATTTGGACTAAGATAATCTTGCCTCTGGATTCCCTAAGGAATAGAGTCTTGTCTATTTTCCCCCTTGTGAATTTATTCTCAATGAGGAAACTAGACAGGGTTTCATACCAAGCCATAGGGCCTTGTTTTAACCCATACAAAGCCTTCCTAAGTCTATAAACATAATTAGGTTTAGTAGAATCAACAAAACCTGATGGCTGTTCCACATAGACTTCTTCCTTCAGATTTCCATTCAGAAAAGCTGACTTAACATCCATTTGGTATACCTTGAACCCTTGAAATGTTGCATAGGCAAGGAACATCCTTTTTGCTTCCAGTCTGGCTACTGGAGCAAAGGTTTGATCAAAATCAACACCTTCTTCCTGCTTATATCCTTTAGCAACTAGTCTAGCTTTGTTCTTCATAATGACTCCATGTTCATCCATCTTGTTCCTAAAGATCCACTTAGTTCCTATAATATTGTGGTCCTTGGGTTTAGGAACTAGCTCCCAGATATTGCATCTTTTGAACTGGTTCAGCTCCTCTTGCATAGCCTCAATCCAATGAGGGTCTAGGATGGCTTCTTCAAATTTCTTTGGCTCTACCTGGGATAGAAATCTGGAGTAGAGTACTGAACTTAGATTTCTGCTCCTTATTTGTACCCCTTGTCTGAGATCACCAATAATTTGATTGGCTGTATGATCTTTTAGATGTCTATTTGCTGGAGGCAGCCTGTCTTCAGGTTGTACACCTTCATTCTCTTCAACTTGCTGCACCCCTTGGTCTTATTCTGCATCAGGTGTATCTAGTACTCCCCTTGGACAACAACCACTATCATCCACTTGTTGACTTGCTGTAGAACCTTATTTAATAGTAAGCTTGTCCATCTTCTCAGTCACACCTGTGGAGCTGCAAATACTTCTAGACAATTCATTGTTAATGAATCTGGCTTCATCAAAAACTACATGAACAGACTCTTCTACAACTTGAGTAGTCAAGTTGTAGACCCTATATGCCTTACTGTTGTTGATGTACCCAACAAAGATCCCCTCTTGGGATTTGATAGCAAACTTGGTTAAGTAAGACTTACCATTGTTAAGTATATAACATTTACAACCAAAGATCCTGAAATAGGATATATTTGGCTTTCTGCCTTTCACAATCTCATAGGGGGTCTTATTGTGGCTCTTGGTGATAGTAGCCCTATTAATTACATGCCATACAGTGTTTACTGCCTCAGTCCAGAAATATTCAGGGAGAGATGTGTCACTTAATAGGGTTCTACCAGCCTCAATCAAGGTTCTATTTTTTCGTTCAGCAATGCCATTTTGCTGAGGTGTTCTATGTGAAGAAAAATCCTGAAAAATTCCAAATTCTTCACACAGTTTTGTCATACTGTCAGACTGAAATTCAGTACCATGGTCACTTCTGATTTTGACCACTGTACTGTCCAATTCATTCTGAATTTGTTTAACAAAGCTGTATAAGATACTTGGAGTTTCAGATTTCTGTCTAAGGAAGAACACCCAGGAAAACCTTGAGTAGTCATCTACAACCACAAATGTGTAGACCTTCCTACCTAGGCTGTGAACTGGCATAGGACCAAAGAGATCCATATGCAAGAGGTATAAACACCTCACAACATCTTTGTTCTCAATGCTATTAAAGGTGGATCTAGTCTGCTTGCCCTTTTGACAAGCTGAGCATATCCCATTCTTAATACACTTAACCTGAGGACCATTCCTCACTAACTCTTTACTATAGAGTTGACCAATTGTCTTATAGTTAAGATGAGCTAGCCTCTTGTGCCATTTGACACAATGAGAGACTTTCTCATCAGCTACAAGACACACAGGAGAAACATTGTTCTCACACATAATGTCTAGACAATAGACATTTCTCTTCCTATAACCTGTCAGAATGATCATTTGATCATTTGACCTCCTGATATGACAACCAACTTTGATAAATGAGATGTCATATCCTAAATCACTCAGCTGACTTATACTAATGAGGTTGTGTTTCAAACCTTTAACATAAGCCACTTGAGTAATTGTAATAAGGTTGTTAGAAATGTTACCAAAGCCTTTGATGATTCCTTTTTCAGAACCACCAAAGGTGACTTTAGGACCATCCTTGATTGGTGTATAGTCCTTCAGCAATCCCCTAGTTCCAGTCATGTGCCTGGAACATCCACTGTCCAAGTACCATATTGGGGCATGGCCACTTGGACTCACCTGCAAAACAGATTACTTAACCTTAGAACCCAAAAATATTTTGGGTCCTTGGTGCAAGTTAGTCTGAATCTTAACAAAACTACCTGTAGATTTTCTAGCAGGAAGATTGCTACTCACCTTGGCACTTGAATTGTGCCAACAGTCTATGGCAAAGTGACCTACCTTGCCACAATACCAGCACTCAAATCTGTTGTACCTTTGTTTAGGTACAACCCTGGCTGTTTTGTCTACAGCAGGCTCCTTGTTGAATACTGGGGCTTTGCCCTTAGACTTGGACTGTACAGTCCTGGCAGGTTTAGTAAATCCCAATCCAGTTTTACCTTTTTGAGAAATGAACTCATCTATCAAAGGTAGAACAGACTTTGGTTTAGAAAACCTTGCCACTATATCTCTCTCTTTTTGAAGACTAATCTCCAGATTTCTGATTTGATCATTTTTAAATGTTATAGTCCCCATCTGAATAACAGTAATGTGCTTCAGTCTGGCTATTTCATTTAGTTTCTGATCAAGCAACTTGTCAAAATCTGTTGCAGCAACTTTAAGACAAGCAATCTCCTTAGCCTGACTCTTGGCCAAGGATTTGCTTTTCTTCAAAGCTTGCAACACTACTCTATATTCATCAATCAACTGATGAATATCTCCTTCAGATTCAGATCCACTAATATCACTTGATGATGATGTATCTGAATCTGACTCAGTACTAGAAATTGAACAAACAGAACAATTTTGTACCTGACTTGGTCCAGGCTGATCCTAGATTTTGTCTCCTTCTGATAAGGCCAACAGTCTCTGGCACTGATTGTCCTCATGCTCATATATTGAGTTCATTAATTGTATGAACTCATCTTCCTCTTCTTCAGCAAACAGTCCAATATAAGCTTCAGCTTCTGAATCTGATTTTGAAGATGATATATCAGACAGACTTTTGTCCTTCTTAGCAACAAAGGACCTTTCCTTTTTGCCCTTGATTTGAGTCTTCTTCTTATCAGTTGACTCTTTCCTCTTCTCTGGACAGTCAGCAACAACATGTCCCTGTCTGTTACAACAATAGCAAACTATCTTTGAGGATGTAGTTTTACTTTGCCTGGACTTTCTTCCTTCATTCTTTGATGACTTCTGTGAAGTGGATGGCTTAGACCTCCACTGTTTCTTCTTAAGAAACTTCTGAAAATGTCTAGTGAAAGCTGCAAAATCTTCATCACTCTCACTGCTTTCAGAATTCTTGCTTTCTGACTCATCAGTCTCAGTCTCAGCAACTTTTGGAGGTGGAGATGGAGACTTACTTTTATATTTCCTAGTGGCTTCTGTCTTGACAGCCACAGCTCTTTCTTTGTGCTCAACTCTGGTAGTCTTCTCTTCCTCCTTTCTTACCATTAACTGCATCTCATATGATAACAGTTTTCCAAACAATGTTGGAGGAGGAATGTCTGCTAATTTGGTCATTTCCCTTATGGCACAAATCTTGGTATCCCAGTCCTTAGTCAGGGATCTCAAGAACTTATCATTCAATTCATAGTTGCTGAATTCTCTTCCATAAGACATCAACTCATTGACAATCCTATAGAATTTCTTGTAGCACTCAGTTATGCTATCATACATTCCTTGTCTGAAGCTTTCATACTCTTGGTTTAACAAAGACTTCTTGTCTTGTCTAACTTCTTCTGATCCCTCCATATAGACTATCAGTGTGTCCCACATTTCTTTTGAAGTTTTACAATGAATCAGATTCTGAAATGTGGCATCATCTATTGCACTTACTATTATATTCTGGGCCCTCTTGTCCATAGTGGCCAGAATAATCTCATCCTTGGTCATTTTAGAATAGTCTTTTGGAGTTCTCTTATTTGCATCAAACACAGATACTTTCATTGGCACATATGACCCTTCTTTAATAGTAATATAAATTCTGGGGTCAGAGGCTTCCATAAACAGTCTAACCCTTTCTTTCCAAATGCCAAAGATCTCCTTTCTGCAGATTGGCAACTTCATGGATCCTAGTTCTTTGTGATTCTCTGTTGAACCCATTTTCTTGATTCTTGATTCTTCCTACAGGATTTTTACTCAGACTGTTATGTCCTTTTTGAGTAACCTCCCTCTGATACCACTTGAAAGAACTAGTGCCTAAACACCTAGAGGGGGGGTGAATAGGTGCACTTAATCTTTTTAAACTTTAAAGGCAGAAACACAGAATTATATGCAATTCTTCACAGCAATACAACACAGCAATCACAGAATAAAACACACACAGAGAACACACAGATTTTATAGTGGTTCCACAAGGTCTGGGTACATCCACTTTCCCCCTTCGCCTATCAAGTAGTGTACTAGATTCGGCCCAACTTCTCCACTATTCCTCAGATCCTCAGATTTTACACTCAGAACCCCAAATAGGTTCGTACAGCTCAGAGTGATCCCACTCTTACAACTAAGGCACAAAAGCCCTACCACTCAGTCTTCACCAAGACCTACACTCAGCCTTTAACAAGGCCTACACTCAGCCCTCAACAAGGCCTACACTCAGAGAAATGAATCTCCTACACTCAGGCACACAGGCCCTACCACTCAGCCTTTATAATTTCAGGCTTACAACTCAGATCCCTTAGGATCCTACAAGAAATTAAAATTACAAAGTATATACCCACAACTCAAAATGAGAGAGAAGAGTTGACTGGTTTCTTGATGAGTTCTTGGAAGAACTTTGCTGAGATCAACCTCCCTTGGCTTTCTTCAAAGCTTCTTGAATTAGAACACAGTAGGGTTGAAACTCTATGCAGATGATCTTCAATCACTGCTGACTTAAGAATCAGATCTCAATCTGAAACTTTCTTCACAGCATGGTTCAACAGCTATCTTCTTAGAAGGAGCTCTCTCTCTCCAACTTCTTAGATCTTCACTTGAAGGTCTTCTTTTTTTAGTGTTGTTAGATCTTCAATGAATCCAATACTCAATCTTCAATTCATTTTTTCTGTCGAAGGAGAAGGGTCTGTATATAGACTTTCTCCAAGGTAACCGGGTGTTTCGGTTTCTAATAACTTTCTGACAGCTCTGACAGTTGCAGTAGACCGGCTGGAATGGCAGTTGTCAAGTCATCCAGTCACTTCTTGAATTTTCTGTAACTGTCTGAAAGTGTCGAGACAATCAGTCTTTAATTGTCGACACTGATAGACTAAGTGTCGACACAAGTAGACTAAGTGTCGACACTAACCTTTATGGTGTCGACACAACTCCTTGTGTTATAGAATCTGCTTCTCGACACTGCTTCTTCAACATGTGTCGACACAGATCATGTGTGTCGACACAAGTCCTTCTTCTTTAAAACTTAGTTGATTTCTGCTAAGTGTCGACACAACTCCTTTGTGTCGACACATCTTCTTGTGTTGATACTTGCTAAGTGTCGACACATCTTCTTTGTGTCGACACATGCCTTTTGTGTTGAAACTTTTGCTGAGTGTCGACACATCTCCTTTGTGTCGACACATTCTTCATGTGTTGAGACTTTGGCTGAGTGTCGACACATCTTCTTTGTGTCGACACATTCTTCATGTGTTGAGACTTTGGCTGAGTGTCGACACATCTTCTTTGTGTCGACACTTGTACTTAGACTTTGTTGAAATTTGCTGAGTGTCGACACAGCCTCCTAGTGTCGACACTTGTACTTGAACTTTGTTGAAGTATTGCTGAGTGTCGACACAGCCTCCTAATGTCGACACTTTTGATGTCGACAAAGTTCATCTGGGTGTCGACACTGCTTCTAAGTGTCGACACAGATTCTTTAGACAATTCTTTACTGAGTGTTGACACTGCCTGTATGTGTCGACACTTTTCCTCTGGTGTCGACTCTGCATTCCTGGTGTTGACACAATTACTCCAAGTGTCGACACTGCTTCTCTGGGTGTCGACACAAGTCTTCTTATGTGTCGACACTTTTCTTCTAGGTGTCGACACATGGACTTAGAAACTTTTCATGTTTTCCCTGCAATTACTTATCCTGCACAAAGAAACTCAAAATACATCAAATACATCTTGATGTATATCATTGAGTAGGGTGAGGCTTCTTCAAATCAGGTACATTTATTCCAATGTACCCAATAATACCCTTGTTTGGCGATCCTTCCTTCCAGGGTCCGACTCCTGGAGTGACTCCCACACTCCCTGGAGTGGACTTCTTCCAAGATTCTTTGTACCTCCCCCTCGGCCACGCAACGATCCAACATCCCCGAGAGAGTCTTCCTGTACAACTGCCCGTCCCGGAGGAGGTAGTATGCTGATTTGTACCTGAGCTTCTTCTTGTCTGCCCCCTCTGGATACTCTCCCGTGGAAAGGAAGGTTGTGACCGGGTACATACACGAAGGCCGCTGATCTATCTCCATGAGCTCTCCCTCTTTGATGGAGGGACGGAATAGTTTGGTGATAGTCCCCCCCACCCGGGGACCATACTTCACTAGTTGGTCGACATGCTCGTTCTCCTCCTGGGGCACGTGTCAGATAGAAAAAGTTTGTAATGTGACGATGACCCCCTTCACTTTGGCTAAGTATAACCGCAGGGTAGGCTGTCTTGCCTCAAACTCCTCGTTGATCTGGGAAGCTACCACCATGGAGTCGGCAAGGACCTCCACGTCCAGTACCCCCAGCTCCCTGTCCAGGCGCAGCCCAACTATCACGGCCTCATACTCGGCCTGATTATTCGTAATGAGGAAGTGCACCACCACCGTCTTCTCAATTCTAGTTCCTTGGGGTCTCTCCAAGATCACCCCTACCCCCAGGGAATGCCTCCCATAGGCGCCATTCACCTTCACCTTCCATGGGGTCGGACGAGCGAGCTCTTCCTCCGCCACTTCGATCACATAATCGGCCAAAAAGACGGTCATCGCTTGAGCCTTGATCGAGAGGCAGGGGATGAAGGAGATATCGAACTCGCTCAACTCCGCCGACCACTTGGCCAGCCTGCCAGAATGCTCGACCCCCTCAAAGATGTTGTGGAGGGGATGGTCAATCACTACTCGGATGGAGTGTGCCTGGAAATAGGGCCATAGCCTCCGGGCCGAGATGACTAAGGAGAAGGCCAGCTTCTCCAAGATTGGATACCGGAGCTCGACCTTCCTCAAGAACCGACTCACGTAGTATATAGGGAGCTACTTATTCCCCTCTTCTCGAACTAGGATGGAGCTCAGGGCCTCCGCCCCGACCCCGAGATACAAAAATAGGTCCTCCCCCTCCTTCGGCCCTTGGAGCAACAGAACCTGCGTCATTTGCATCTTGAGGGCCTAGAATGCCTCCTCCCACTCCCTGGTCCACTCGAATTCCCCCCCCCCCCTTAGTGTTTTGAAGAAGGGGGAGCACTTATCCCCAGCCCGGGAGAGGAACCTACTTAACCCTGCTAGCTTCCCTGTCAGCCATTGTACCTCCTTTATATTCCGCGGTCACCCCAGCTCCACGATAGCCTTGACCTTATCAGGATTTGGTTCGACCCCCACGGGGGTGAGGAGGTGCCCCAAGAACTTCCACCTGCTGGCCACAAAGACGCACTTCAGGGGGTTCAATCCCATCTTGTACTTGCGTAGGATGGCGAAGGTCTCCTCTAGGTCCTGCAGGTGAGAGTCCACATCCTAACTTTTGATCATGAGATCATCCACGTACACCTCCAGGTTCCTCCCCTTTTGTTATTTGAAAACTCTATCCATCATCTTTTGATAGGTTGCCCATGTGTTCTTCAGCCCAAAGGGCATCATTTTATAGCAGTAGCACCCATCACCCGTGATGAACGAGACGTTCTTGACATCCGGGGGGTGCATCCTGATTTGATGATAACCTGAAAATTCATCTAGAAAACTCATTACAGAAAAACCAACGGCTGAGTCAACCAGCGCGTTGATCCGAGGCAAGTGATAATAGTTCTTAGGACAAGATTTATTAAGCAAAGAGAAGTCGATACACATATGCCATCGGCCGTGTTCCTTTTTAACCATGACTATGTTGGAGACCCAGCGGTGGTATTGGATCTCGGACACGAAGCCAGCCTTGAGAAGCTTTGCCACCTCCTCTCTGATGGGCTCGGCCAGCTTGTCCGCGGTGGACCTCTTCTTTTGTTGGACAGGGCGTGCTCCCGGGTCCAAGTTGAGGCGGTGGCAAGCCACATCTGTGTTAACCCCCGACATCGCCGCGACGCTCCATGCGAAGATGTCCACGTTCTTCTGGATGCACGCCAGCATCCTGCCTTGATCTTCCGATGTCAGCCCTCCGCTGAAGCAGACCTTCTCCACCATGTCTTCACGGGTGAGGACCTCCAGCTCCACCACCTCTTCCACAACTTCCAACCGGGACTGCTCCCCCCATCCTTCTACATCTCTCTCCTCTGGGACGAGGACCTCCGCCTCCACCTCTTCTTCCACGACCATCGCCTCGGCCGACTCCTCCCAATCTCCTCCTGCCACCTCAACCTCGGTGCAGCTCTCGGCTTCCAGCTCCTCCTTGCCAACTTCCTGCTCCGCCTCCTCCATCCTTCGCTCCATCTCCTCATCCCCCTCTTGCCAAAAGATGAAGTTCACGGCGGTGACGTAGCATTCTCATGCCACCTTGGCGTCCCCCCTGACCCAGACTTGAATCCCCTCGGCATTGAACTTTAAGCACTAATGAAATGATGAGGTGACGCATCGAAAGGCGCTGATGAGGGGCCTCCCGAAGATGGCGTTATAGCTGCTGGGGGCATCCACGATGATGAACCTGCAGTTCTTGGACTGCCCTCCCAGGGTGACATGGAGGCCCACTCCTCCTTCTACCTCCTTCCTCTCCCCCGAAAATCCAAACAAAGGCCCATCCGAGGACAACACCCTCTTCGCCTCTACCTTCATTACGTCAAATGCCTTTTTAAAGACAACGTTGATGGAGCTTCCATTGTCAACGAGGATCCGGGAGACTGTAAAATTTTCGATGGCTGTCTGGATGACCAGCGCATCACAAAATGGATCCTCATGATCCGGTATATCGCTCCTCGAGAAGGTGATCCTCTCCTTTGGGGGTGGGGTTTAGGATGTGGAGCCAACGCTCCGGCGATACATGGTATGGATGCTCGCCCTCTAGGAGGCCTCTACCCCCCCCCCCCCCCCCCCCCGTGGATCACCCCAATCCTTCCTCGGGTCCCGACATCCACCCAATTTTCACAACGGTCCTCCTCCCGAGGCAGGACCTCCTCGATCCTCACTTCCTGACGCCCCTGCTGCTGCTGCTACTGCTCCCTGTTTCCCCTCATTTCCAGGAACTCCGGGCACGAGCCTGTGGCGTACCCTTCCTCTTGATGGAAGTCGCAGTATGGCAACTCCACCTTAACTTCTCTCCTCCTCCTCCTCACTACTCTCCTCCTCTCCCCTATGACTATGTCCATAGCCTGTTCTTGATAGGGGAGTCAAGGCCTCTACTCCCGCCTCCAACCCGGGGGGTGGAATTGATCTTTCCCCCCTTGCTGGCGATCCCTTCCTTGGTACCCTCTCTGTGGCCCCTGTCCTTGCCACTCGGGCCTCCAACCCAGCCGACAGTCGGGCTCCTGACGCCCCACTGGGGCTGCTGCTGCCCCTGGAGCTGCCTCTGCTCCCTCTACCAGGGTTCGGCTCTCCTCTCCTCCTGCCCTCTTCCGCCTCTTGGCACCTTCTCCTCCTCCGTGGCCCACCTGGCCAGCTTCTGGGCGAACTCTGGATTTGACACCTCCCCGTCAACTTCTCTCGCTGCCCTCTCCATCAACTCCTCGTAGGAGAGGGGGGCACTCTCTTCAGCTCCATCCTAAAGAAACCTTGCTGCAGGCCCCGGGTGAAAGCCATCATCAGAGTGTGGCCCAACATCTCCTGGACCTGGGTGACCTCCTCCTGGAACTGGTCGACGTAGCTCCACAATGTCTCATTGACTCCCTGCTTGATGTGGAACAGTTACTCAGACTCCTTCTTCCTCCTCTTTGATGTAGTGAACCTTAGCATGAGCCACCGGCGCAGGTCCTCGAAGCAGTAGATGGAGCTGGCCGGCAGCTGGTGAAACCACTCCCTCGCCTTTTTCCTTGAGGGTGATTGCGAAGAGTCGGCACTTGAACCCATCCGACATCTGCCGGATCGAGACCACGTCCTCAAACAACTGGACGTGTTGGACCGGGTCCCCCATCCCGGTATAGTAGGACATCTCGGGTTCCCTGAACCCCTCCGGAACTGGAGCAGAAGAGACCAACTCGCTGAAGGGGCTGCCTTTCCCTACTGGGCAAGCTGGCGCATCTCGCGGGCCCAACTCTCCGATCCGGCCTATGCCTGCCGAGCCGGGTGAAAGTGAGTGTTAGATCATAAATACTCTAGAGGGGGGTGAATAGAGTATTCTTAAAATTTCTTAACTACTATTACAGCTTTTGTTGTAAATCAAAAGTGCAGAAATTAATAACCTAGCAAACAATAAATCTAAATCACAAGCACAACAAGAACAAAAGAAAAATGAGACAACCAGAGGACACAAGAATTTTATAGTGGTTCCCCAACCTGGGTACATCCACTCTTCTACCACCTTTGGTAGGAATCCACTCAGATTTTTGATCAGGTGCCAGACACCAATGAGCTTTTGATCAGGTGCTCAAAAACCAACCCAAGTCTTTTGATCAGGAGACTTGCAACCAAGGAATCACTTTTGAAGGGAGATGCCAACCCTTTACAGAGGTTGGGTGAGAGAGTGATGGAAGTCTTCTTTTCTCAATCACAATGAGAAGACTATGTGGATTCAATGATGTTGTCAAAGCTCCCCCTGAGATGAAAAAGGGTACAGGAGAACTGGAGCTTTGCACGTGGTGATAGGCCTTCAATTGAGAGACTTGATACAGAGCTTTAGACTGATAGTGCTTGAATGTCTTTAGCAAGGTCCTGGAGAAAAAGAACATGAAGACTCTTGATTTTTAAAAATGTGTTCTTCTTGCTTCTTCTTCAAATTACTGTATGCATCTTAGTCAGTAGTATTCTGTGTAAAGCTTTCTCTATGTCTCTCTTGATTAATTCTGTGTATGTCTGTGTGTCTGTATGCGTTATTCTCTTCTTCTTTATCTTTCAAACATTTGAATTTCTCTGCAATCAATGTTGACAGCCTTGAGAATAATCGGCATTGATTTATTTCCCCAACTGTCCCGTGGAAAAATGACAAGCAATAATCCTGGAGAAGACCATAATTAATGCTCCTTCTAACGGTTATAATCAGAGAATGTTAGAGTATTAATTACTCAGGAATTATCGCACTAGAGTGGGGACAGAAGGCTGGAAATAACTAAGTCTGGAATCGTCGAGCAGATGGCAGACTTCGTCGAACTGAGTTCACAGTTCGTCGAGCTGAGATGTTGTATTCGTCGATCAGACAGCTTCTGTTCGTCGAGCTGAGTTCCATGATCGTCGAGCTGAAAACTGAACTGCTGTCTTTTTTTATCTTTGCCTATTCGTCGAGATGGTAAATATGTTCATCGACTGGAGTTCAGCAATTATTCTGGAGTTGTCAGATATCCTGTGTCGACACAATTACTCCTGTGTGTCGACACAAATCTTCTGTGTGGTGTCGACATAGACTTTATATAATGTCGACTGATGATCTTGGTGTCGACACAAGTTCTTCAAGTGTTGACATAAGTCTTCTGGTTCTAGAATTCGTCAGGCAGAGAATAGGGTTCGTCGACCTGAGACTGGATAACATAGTCTCGACAGAATGCTGTGATAGTCCAAAGATTCGTCGACCGAAGAATGGTGTTCGTTGAGCTAAGTCTGGAGAACCTTGAATTCATCGAGCTGAGAATGATTCTGGACTTAGAAACTATTTGATGAGCCTCTGTCAATAGATTTGAAGTGGAGGTCCAGGAATCGTCGAGCAAAGAGTGAAGTTCGTCGACCTGAGAACTAGGTTCATCGACCTGAGTCTAGAGAACAATCTGGACTTAGAATTCTGAAGGTGGAATCCAAGGATTGTCGATCTATGATTGAAGTTCGTCGAGCTCAGCTCAGAGAATATTTCTCTAAGATCGTTGAGCTGAGAATGACTATCGTCGAACTGAGTTCGACGAACGGAGAACTTATTTTACTTAGTCTCTTGAGAAATCTCTAAATCTTGAGGAAAATTTTATGTCTTGAGTCTTTGGCAGTCTGATGTTGGCTTGTCCATGTGATGTTGACTTTTAGGACTTGGCCTAGACTCTAGGACACAACTTTATCCCCGGCTATACATGTTGGGTCACATCATTATAAGTTAGTGAATATAGCCCAAATCAAACTAGGGATCCAACAATCTCCCCCTATTTGGGTGAGGTTACTAATAGACTCAAAATAAAAACATAAAGTAAACAAAGCAGGAAAAAGATATATCTGGCAGGGATAATTAACACATACAGCAGATATATTTACATAAAAGCATTGTTCAGATAATAAGAGATAGTTTAAGATAAAAAGACGGAAATAAAATAGTTCATATTTCACTTCTTTTGCTTTTTCTCCTGATGCTTTATGTCCTTGCCCTTGTCTCCTGGCTTGGTGAAGACTATTTCCCTGTTTGGATTTGAAGCTTATACCATAGTCATTATCATGTCAGCAGCCCCTATAATCTTCAGAGATGTAGCTCTAGGGACCACTGCTTCAGGATGCAATTTCATATAATCATCAACATTAAAAATTTTGTTAGCCTTATCAAACTTTTTCAGTTCTTCTCTTCTGTACTTGGACATTGTAGTGTATTCAGAAGTATCCTTTCCTCAGCCTTTTCCTTGTTGATCATAGAGAGGCCAACCAGTTCCTGGAACCTGGCCATTCTAGCTGTGTTGGTTGTTTCTCGATCTTCATAAGGAACAGGAGGAGAGGGTGGCCTTTTAGGACTTTCAGCTTGTTGATGTTGTTGCTGTTGATGTTGTTTTCCCGAAGGTTGTTGCCTGTGCTGGCTGCTTTCATGATGAGATCTCCCTTGATGTCTTTGATATGTTTGCATAGGGGCAGATCTTTGAGAACTAGAACCAGAAGCACCAGTTGCAGGAGGAGGAGGTGGTGGTGGATCTTTCCTATACCTTTAAACTGGTGGAGGAGAGTACCTTCTACTCTTCTTCCTTTCTTTCTGCTGATTCTTAGATAGCCACATCCATGCTGACATCCCTTTGTATGGAGTTATCTTTTGAATAATATAGTAAGGGGTGTCATTGTTTGGATTGGGCTTGGGAGCAGGAGGAGGAGGAGCTTTTCTTTTCTTTGAAACTTACTTCTTCTTCTTTGTATCCTCCTCATCTGAATCATCATCCTCATCTTCATCATCATCATTGTCAGAACCCTGAGGGTTATCATATAGATCATCTAGAGCTTTCAAAGCTTTAGCAGAAATAGCAGGTTTTTCTGGAGCAGGAGCAGGAGTTGCAACAAGAACTGGAGTTCCAGCAAAAGTGGGAGGAGAAGCTACACAAAAATCAGAATTAACTTGGACAGAGCTTTCAGGTGCTGACTTATTTTCATCTACAATATCAGCCAAGATCAATTCATCTGATCTGGCATTTAAGAGTCATCCATTACAAAAGTTGGTGCTGAAGATATTATTGAGGAAGAGGGAACGACTAATACTTCTGGAGGTGAAGTGATTGCTGAATGTGTAATAGTAAAACTGTCCTTAATTTGCTTAACAACTTTTGAAGATATGGGGGCAGTATATGGTATAATAGCCAAGGATGGCTTAGTGATCTCAGCTGGAAGATAATGTATATGTACAGTATCAAAAATACTCAACAATTTTTCTAAATTAACTGTTGGATTAAGAATGAAATCACCAACAGTATTAGGTTCTTCAGAGTCTGATTCATCATCAAAATCCATATCAATCTCAATAAAATCAATCAATTCTTTATCAATGTATTTTGTACATTCTGCTTCTGTGTCTGAAGCTGCTGTTGTTGTTGTAGCTGAAGCATCTGGTGCTGGAGCTGTAGCTGAAGCCTTTGGAGCTGGAGATGCTGCTTCATCATCAGGCATCTCCCTCTGCATGGTTTCAGTAGGGCCTAAAGCCATGCCCCTGACTGAGGAGGGGGAAGCAGTAAGAGCTGAGATTTTGTCAGAGAGAGAAGATATGGTGGTAGCAAGAGGTGTAAGGGCCTCTACTATAAGGGACTTAAGAAGGGGAGTGATGATGGAAATGATGGAAGAGATGGTGGAGGGATCCAATGATGGAATGGTAGATTGTGTTGCAGAAGGTGTAGAAGTGGGAACTATGGGAGGGATAAAGAGTGGAGCATCAGGGATGTGAACATCTAGAGGGATGGTGGATGTTTATGGAGATATATGGGTGGCATCTTGCATGATGGTGTCTGTTGGTAGATGGTAAGAGGGTATGGAAGATAGATGTGGGGGAAGAGGAGAATGCGGTGGTGTAGAAATGTAAGTGTCATGGGGGGAATCAAGAGATGTTGGTTGTTGGTTTTCTTGAAGAGGGGAAGATGGAATGTCAGTGATGTCAAGTGGTGGAGATGAAGCTAGTGAAGCATGTGTAGATAGAGGTGGAGTAGGAACATGAGTATGTTGTTGGGATTGTGGTGTGGAAGAGAGAATGGGAGTGGAAGTGAGTTGTTTTGCTGTAAGGGGTGCTGGAAGAGATGGTGGTGTTGGATGAAGCTCTTCAGCAGGCAGGGGAGTGGCTTTAATAGCCCTGGTGCCTTTAGAAGCCGGGGTGGAAGAGGTAGAAGCCTTAGTGGGATTTGTGATTGTCCTCTCCCACCTGCCAAATAAGGCACAGGTGAGCCATTTACTGGCATTAATGAATATGGTCTGGGAGACCAGTGATTCAGCAGCCTTTTCCTTGAGGAAGATCCCTAGGATCTTTCCAAAACACCCTTCTTTCTTGTTATTTTTATTCTTTATCAGATCAAAGAGGATCTGAGCCCAGTCAACTTGCTTCTTATTTATGACTACACACATTGAAAGAGCAACTAGATCTGATATACTCTAGAGGGGGGTGAATAGAGTATATGGTGTTTTAAAAACTTTTACAACAGTTGTTGTAATAAGTGTGAGCAGGGAAGCAATAATAAATCTAATCACAGCACTAAATTAAACAAAAACTAAGCACTGAAAAATCAAGGCCAGAAACAAAAATGAAAGCAAGCAAAACCAGAAGACACAAGGAAATATAGTGGTTCCCCTAAACTTGGGTACATCCACTCTTCTACCACCCTAGGTAGGAATCCACTGCAGGATGAGTTGATCAGGTGTCCTGGGCACCAATGAGCTTTTGATAAGGTGCTCAAAAACCAAAACAGATTTTTTGATCAGGTGTCTTGCCACTAATGAGCTTTTGACAAGGTGCTCAAAAACCAAGTTCAAACGTTTGAAGGGAGTTTGAGAAACCCTTTACAGAGTGGGGGTGAGAGAGTGATGGAAGTCTTCTCTTTCTCAAACAACTGAGAAGACTATGTGGATTGTTGATGTCAAATCTCCCCCTGAATCCTTGAGATCTTCAGGAAGATAAGCTTTGCTGAGGGTGATAGGCCTTCAAAGATTAAACTCCAGCAATAGATGATTTCAGCAATAGCTGAAATGTTGAATGTCTGGAGTCTGGAAATATGTTGGCCTTGAACACTTTGAAAACTACAGAGATCTGAGGATTTGAGAAAGCTTGATCTCCTTGGATGTGTGTTCTTCAGAATTCTTTGTGACAGAAGATTTTTGAATGTGTCTCTGTAATCTGTATTCTCTCTCTGTATTGTGTGTGTGTTCTGTTGAGAGATTCAAAAATCCTGTCTTTTATTCTCTGGTACAGAATAGAATAACATTCTCTGTCAAGGATAGCCGTTGGCCTGCATTGATTGCATCCTTAATTGCATAATCTCTTCTGGAGGAAAGTCCACAGAAACATTCCTTGAAAAATCCCTTGAAACTTGGTCCAGAAATGAATGTGAATGGCTAGGAAATCTCTGAATTAATTACAGAATAACTCCTAACTGATTTGAATTTGAATTAAGAAATATCCTGGAAGTTATCTGAAAACGTCGTACTGAGCTCTGCTATCGTCGAGCTGAGCTCAGCGATTTGGAAATATTCAGCAGCATAATATCGTCGATCTGAGCTCAAAGATCGTCGAACTGAGCTCAGAGATAAAGTTCCAAGGCAGAGTCAAAATCGTCGACCTGAGCTCACCGATCGTCGAATGGAGTTCGACGATATAGTGAAGTTGAGCTCAGCGATCGTCGAATGGAGTTCGACGATCTGTCGAAGTTGAGCTAGACGATCGTCGAGTGGAGATCGACGATCCGTCGAGGTTGAGCTAGACGATCGTCGATCGGAGTTCGACGAATCGTCGAGCTGAGCTCGACGATATGACTTAGTCTCCAAATACAAAATCTTGGTCTTCAGGGCAGCTTCCAAACCTAGACTTCTAACCCTTAGACTCAATTCTAATTGACCTATTAAGTTATACAGAAGGTCAAGCAAATATTCCTAGAGACATAGTGATCCTGACCCAAATTAGTAATAGGGTGTTCCAACAATCTCCCCCTATTTGGGTTAGGATTACTATTTACAGGCTTTGGAAAAGCTTAAGTAACAACATACAATCAGTAAAGCATAAAAACAACAGCTAGACAAGCAGAATCACAGAGATATATATATATATTATCCAGATAGCAATCAGAAATCACAGAAACTGTCACCTTACAATATCATTTTTTCTCTTTGCCTTTAACAAGTTTAATTTCTCTGTTTGGATTGAGGGCTTCCTTGTTGGATCTGGTGTCATCTACTGCACCCAAATAAGTTTGCTTTTTAGGCCTGGGAACCACAGCTTCAGGGTAAAATTCCATGTATCTGTCAACATCAAAGAATTTACTTGAAGCATATCTCTCTAGTTCTTTTTGTCTCTGTTAAGACATGGTAGAAATGTTGGAAGAATCTAATCCTTGTTCTCTGGACTTTTTAATTTGGTCCAGTGCAGCTAATTCCTTTAACCTTGCAGTCCATGCAGCTGGATTATTTTCAGGGTCCTCAAAAGGTACAGGTGGCTCATACCTGTTGGAGGGATTGTCTTGAGGAGGCCTGACAGACACAGTCTCTTTTAGCTTGTAGGGGAAAGGACCAGAAATTGTATCAGAAGAACTATGTCCTCCCCTAGAATATGGGTGCTGCATGGAGTATCCTTTGGAATATACTTGAATAACTCTTTGAGTTCCTCTATATCCTCCTCTCCTAGAATGTGAACCCCTGGATTGGCTTCCCCTGTGGTAAGATCTGGCATGAGGTTGATAGGGAGCCTGACTTCTGGCCGGGGGTTGACTTGCAGAGCTTCCACCTGCACCTGCATCAGGAGGAGGTGGTGGAGGAGGATGAGAGTGCTGGAATTGGGATGAACCCTTCTCATATTTTCTCTTTTTCTTCATTGCTTTCAGCTGATTTTTAGAGTATTGCATCCAGTGTTCAGTAATTGGGTAGTTATGCAGAATGTAATATGGGATATCATTGTTATCTTTAACTTTAGCAGGAAGTACCCTTTTCATTGCTTTGCTCCTTGCCTTCCTTTTCCTGGCAATGGTAGCAGATGAGTCATCAGAGTTTGTTTTAAATTCATCAGATTCAGAACTCTGGTCATCATAGAGAGCATCTATTTTCTTCATCAAGTCCTTTTTAAGCTGAACAGAAGCAGATGAGGCAGAAGTTGAGATAGCAGCAGCAGCAGGTGTTGAGATGGTAACAGCAGGGGCAGCAGCAGATGGAGAAGGTGAAGCAGAAACAACAACAGCAGCAGCAGTAGGCTATGGACAGGTGACAACAGTAGTAACTTCACTAACAATAGTAGAAACAGCAGGAACATCATCAAAGACTGCAGAAGGCTCAAAAACAGTGGCCTCTGTCATAAGAATGTCCTTGGAAGATGGTTCAGCAGAAATAGTAGGAACTTCAGCAGCAGTATCAATAATCTCAGAAGCAACAGTATCAACAATCCTTTCTTCAGGAGAAGCAGCAGCAGCAATGACTGAATTTACAAAAGAGGTGATCATGCTAGGGTCACAGCAAGAAAAAGGCACAAGTGCCTTGGATAAATCTTCTGGAGGCTGGACAGCATTGACCTCTGGCAGACAGCTAAAGAAAGCAGAATCAAAAGCTGATAGCAAAGACCTGAGGTCTATTGTAAGGACTGCAGTTGAAATTTGACTTTGTGGAGGCACAACAACAACAACAGAAGGAGCAACAGAAGAAGCAGAACTAACAGCAGCAGCAGACAGAGAGCTTGCAGAAACAGCAGCAGCAGCAGCATGAAGATTCTCTTCATATGGCATCTCCCCCTGCCTAGATGCAGATATGTCTGGATCAAGGCACACTGCTGTAGGTGCTGTCTGAGGGAAGAGGGAAGAAAGCTTGGCAGAAAGGGCTGCCACTGACAGGTGGAGTGGAGCCAAAGAGGTCTCCAACAGCAGAGTTAGCCTGGGGGCAAGTAACTCATACAGCCTGTCAACTAGGGCTGAGAGGTCTACTTGCTCAAGAGCTGGAGCAGAGGTAGAAGATATGGAAGCAGCTGAAGGTTCTGGAAGTGGAGAGCTGGAGAATGGTGGAAAGGATGGCTCAGGTGTTGGTAGGGTGGATATGGAGGATAGGGGAATGGAGATGGATGGGGTGAATGTTGGTTGATCTATGATGTGGTGTAGGAGGTCTTGGAATGAAGTGGAGGAGGAAGGTAACTCAGGAGGAGATGATGGGGAATCATCCATAAAGGACTCATCAAGTAGGGTGAAGGATGGAATGGAGGGTGATGAGGTGATATCTGGTGGAGGATAGGAGAATAGTGGGTGGAATTGGTCTGCTGGTGGAGGTAGAATGGGTTCTGGAGAAGGTATTGATGTTGGAGATGGGCTGGAGATGATGATGGTGGATGGAGCTGGAATGGTGGATGGAATGGGAAGGGATGGAATTGGAGGAGGAGGAGGAGAAGCAACAGCAGCAGCCAGGTCATCTACAGGGGCAGAGACCTGTGGAGGAGTGACTCTTTGAGTCCTTGTTCCTGAAGGAGCACTGGAGGAGGGCCTGCTAGGCTTGCTGATTTGTCTGTCCCACTTTCCAAAGAGGGCACAAGACAATCTCTTGGAGGCATTGATATGAACTCCAGAGGAGACCAGCAAGGCAGGGCACCTGTGCTGCAGAAGCACTCCAATAATTCTCCCAAAATTAACAAAACTTTTGTTTATTTTCTTTTTGATGAGGTCAAAGAAAACCTCTCCCCAATTCAGATTCTTCTTGTCCACAAGAGCTCCCATAAGGCAGAGCTGGTATCTTGGTATAGTATCATGGGCAGAGTGCTTTGCCAGTAGCACTTTCCCAACCACATCTGCCAGGAACCTAATCAACGATATTGGAGAGCGTCGAGCTCCGTTCGACGATCGTTCAGAGAACATAATCGTTGAGCGCCGTTCGACGATCGTTGACCTGAAGAGATAGTTCATACTATCTGAGAGACGCTGAACTCAGTTCGACTATTTTTGGAAATCGTCGATCTCCGTTCGACGATCTGGGGGAAAATCGTCGAGCGCAGTTCAAAGATCAGAAAAATTCTAGACACTAAAAAAAATCAGAATGTTTGCCTAGTCTTGGTCAATTTTTAAGCTTTCAAAATCTTGGATATTATTTAAGACTTCCTCCATCTAACATTCCTAACAGATTTAGGAAGAAGGTGTGTTTCTTTTCATCCAATGGCTTGGTGAAAATATCTCCCCTTTGTAAATCAGTTGGGATATATTGTAATTTAATTTTATTCTTTTCAACATTATCCCTTAAGAAATGATGCCTAATCTCTATGTGTTTTGTCCTACTATGGAGGACTGAATTTTGAGCTATGGAAATAGCACTTGTATTGTCACAAAAGATTTTAGACTTCTCTAAGTTGTAGCCATAGTCTAGGAGTTGGTTTTGAATCCACAAGATTTGTGAACAACAACTGTCTGCAGCCATATATTCAGCTTCAGCAGTTGAAGTTGACACAGATGTTTGTTTCTTACAAAACCAAGAGACAAGTCTGTCACCAAGGAACTGACAAGTTCCACTGGTGCTTTTCCTGTCAATTCTGCATCCAACATAATCAGCATCAGAGAATCCAGTTAACTCAAATGCTGAATCTTTTGGATACCAGAGACCTAGATTTGGACAACTTTTAACATACCTGAGAATCCTCTTTACTAGAGTTAGGTGTGACTCTCTAGGGCTTACTTGGAACCTAGCACATATACATGTAGCAAACATTATATCTGCTCTACTAGCTGTAAGATACAGTAAAGAGCCAATCATTGCTTTATATGTTGTCTGATCAACAGGTTTCCCATGTTCATCAGCATCCAATACAGCATTGGTAGGCATGGGTGTTTTCATACAAGATGTCTCAGACATACCAAATTTTTTAACCAATTCATTTGCATATTTGGTTTGAGAAATAAAGATGCCTTCAGCATGTTGCTTGACTTGCAATCCTAGGAAGAAGGATAGCTCACCCATGCTACTCATCTCAAATTTAGAATGCATCAGGTTAGAAAACCTTCTGCACAATTTGGAGTCAGTAGAACCAAAAATGATATCATCTACATAAATCTGTACTAGTAGGGTATGAGACTTATGGGTTCTAATGAAAAGAGTTTGGTCTACTCTACCCCTTATAAAACCATTTTCCAAGAGAAAGCATGCTAGGGTCTCATACCATGCTCTAGGAGCTTGCTTGAGACCATATAATGCTTTGTTCAGTCTAAAAACATAATCAGGATAAGTTGGAGAGATAAAACCTGGAGGTTGTCTAACATAAACTTCCTCTTTGATGTCTCCATTCAGGAAAGCACTTTTGACATCCATCTGATATACTTTGAAGCCTTTGTGAGCTGCATAAGCTAGAAATATTCTGATGGCTTCTAATCTTGCAACAGGTGCAAAAGTCTGGTCGTAGTCGATTCCTTCTTCTTGAGAGTATCCCTGAGCAACTAGCCTTGCCTTATTTCTTATAATTACTCCTTGATCATCCAATTTGTTTCTGAATACCCATTTTGTTCCAACAATGGAATGATCCTTAGGCTTTGGCACTAGTTCCCATACTTTGTTCCTCTCAAATTGATGCAACTCTTCTTGCATTGCAATGATCCAGTGTGGATCTTGCTCTGCATCTTGAATGGACTGAGGTTCAATTTGAGATAGGAAGCAGGTGTGCAACAGGTTTTGGTTGACCTGATTTCTGGTTTGCATACCAGCTGAGATTTCTCCAATTATTTGGGAAATTGGATGGTCTCTTGATGTTACTAAATCAACAGGGGGAGTTGATTGTTCACCAACTTGTGTTGTTGTTTCCTCTTGTGGTACAACAACTGGCTCTTCAAGTTGTGCTTCAATGTGTTGAGCATTCCCTTCGTCTTCACTGCTTTCATCCTCTTGAGTAACTTGTAACATGTTCAAGTCTTCAACTAGAGAATGTTCCTGCAAAGGTTCTATGGTAGAAGAGTTCTTCTCCTTGAAAGACATGTTAGTTTCATCAAATGAAATGTGAACAGATTCCTCAATTTTCAAAGATGATTTGTTATAGACCCTATAAGCCTTGCTGATCATGGAGTATCCCAGAAACACTCCTTCATCAGCTTTGACTTGAAATTTTGCTAAATATTTCTTGTCATTATTGTGAATGTAGCAAATACAACCAAAGACTCTAAAATAGTCAACTTTAGGTTTCTTCCCTTTGAGTAATTCATAGGGAGTCTTTCCCTTTAGTTTATGTATCAGACTTCTGTTCAGCACATAGTTGGAGGTGTTTACTGCCTCTGCCCAGAAGGATAGAGGTAGATGAGCATCTGACAACAATGTAGTGGCAGATTCAATAAGGGTTCTATTTTTCCTTTCAGCTACCCCATTTTGTTGAGGAGTTCTAGGAGCTGAGAAAGTATGCCTGATCCCTTCACTCTGACAGAACTCTTGCATAAGAAGAGTATCAAACTCTGTCCCATGATCACTTCTGATCAGGGCAATGTGAGTATTGAACTCAATGTGTATACATTTGAGAAACTCTGTCAGACACTTAAAGTTATCAGACTTCTTCCTTAGAAAGAACACCCAAGTGAATCTAGAGAAGTCATCTACAACCACTAAAGTGTAGGATTTCCCTCCTAGGCTTTGTACTGTGATGGGTCCAAAAAGATCCATGTGTAACAGATACAATATCCTAGGTGAATCACTCTTATTAAGTGACTTAAAGTTGTTTTTAGTTTGCTTGCCTAATTGACAAGCCCTGCAGAGTCCTTCCTTCTTGTAGGGGCCAGAAGGTAGTCCTCTAACAAGGTTGTCCTTGGATAGCCTAGCAATAGTTCTAAGGTTTAGGTGTCCTAATCTCTTATGACATAAAATATTTGGTCTACAGACAGAGTTAAACAAGCAGATATCTACATCAGTTGAAAGAAAATCTACTAGATAGATGTTACCTTTCCTTTTACCTGTCAACACAGTTGTGTTGTCCTCTGACTTGATTTTGCATAAGGCTTTGCTGAAGGTCACCTGGTAGCCTTCATCACACAGCTGACTGATGCTGATTAGGTTGTGCTTCAGTCCTTCCACATAAGCTACCTTCTTGAAAGTTACTGAACCAATCTGGACTGCACCATATCCTTTAGTTTGTCCAAAGTTTGAATCACCAAAGATAACTTTGGGTCCAAGCTTGGCTCTGAAGGATGTGAGATTGTCCTTGTTCCCTGTCATGTGCTTAGAGCACCCACTATCCAAATACCATTGCTGGTTAGATGTTGGATAGGTCTTAACCTGCACATGAGACAATTCATTTGTTTTTGACCTAGTTTACCTTGGGCCTAGATTGATAACCTCTAAATTCTAAAATGAAAGACATCCCTGGTTGACTCTTATATCCTTCAGGATGATATCTCCTTGGAGGTATAATCCATTCAGTATAAGGGTTAAAGATTTGGGATGGAGGACCCTTAGGATTCAATTTTGATTTGCCTTTGAAAAATTGTCCAGAGCTCTGAACTCTGTTCGACGATCTTGGAGCTGCGTTCGACGATCTTGGGTCAGATCATCGAGCTCCGTTCGACGGTCGACTATGGCTAAGGTCAGGTATTTGAGATCGTCGACCTGCGTTCGACGACTTTGGCTGAGATCGTCGATCTTCGTTCGACGATTTTTCCTGAGATCGTCGAGCTGCGTTCGGCGATCGTCGATCTTCATTCGGCGATCGTCGATCTACGTTCGACGATTTCTGCTGGGACTTAGTTTTCTGAGGCAGATCAGAATTTTTCCTAGCAACCTCTACAACTCCCTTTCCTTTGTCAGAAATGAATTTGATGGGAGTTGTTAGGACTATAGGTTGGCTGGATGAAGCACCCAAGCCCAGTGTACTGTTAAATCTAGAGTTCACTGTGCTTGTGATGTCCATCAGCTTGATGCTTCTCCCATTAAGGGATTCTTCAAGCTTCTTGGCCTCAGACAGCTCACTTTTCAGTGAAGTTATCTGTTCTCTACAGCACTCCAACTCCTGAGAGAGTTTGAGGTTTTCTGACTTTAAAGTATTGTGTTCAGATAATTGATTTCTGAGAGAGATAATCTCTTTCTCAGACTTTAGCAGGTCTAAGCACAGTACTTTAAATTCAGATTTAAAATCTTCTGAACTAAAATCAAAAGAACCAATTACCTGATCTTCCTCAGGTTGAGTCTCTGAGTCTGACTCTGACTCCTCTTCCTCTGAATTGTGATGTGAGGCATTGATTGCCATCATGCAGAACTCCTTTTCTTCTGCATCATCCTCATCATCACTGGAGCTGGATGAGGCTTCTGACTCTTCTTCTGTCTCACTCCAGGATTCAGCAACAAACCCTTTTCTTGTATGCTTGTTTTTTCTTGAAGAAGGTTTGCCATTGCCATTCCTTTTGGAGTCTTTCTCCTTTCTTCTTTCTTTCCTGTCCCTTCTGTCCTTGTTCTTGTTCTCTGGACAGTCAGGAACTATGTACCCTGGTTTCCTGCAACCAAAGCAAATAATGTCTTTATTATTACCAATGGACTTGGCATACCTTGGCTTATCCTGCTCCTTGTATGATCTTCTTCTGAAGTCCTTTCTGGCCATCTTGTAGAATCTTTTGGCCAGCAGACTGAGTAGTTCATCATTGCCTGTGGCTTTATCTTCAGGCAGATCCTCAGTTGCCTTGAATGCTATGGTCTTCTCTTTTCTTGTGGCTGGTGAGGCAGCCTTCAGTTCTTCCTCTCTATTTTTGATGAGTAGCTCATAAGATTTGAGCTTACCCAATAGAGCTTCAGTAGTGATCTCATTCAGACTTCTGGCATCTTTAATTGGCCAGATTCTTGAATCCCAAGTGCTGGGGAAGCACATTAGGATCTTGTCATTAAGTTCTGTGAGAGAGATCTCTTTGTCCAATGTCCTGAGTTTACTGACAATTAGACTTAGTCTGTTGTACATATCTCCCACTGACTCAGTCTCTCCCTTCTTGAAATTCTCATATTGAGAGATGAGATGGGATCTTCTGTCCTTTCTCTCATCAGCTGAGCCTGAGACTATTTCTGAGAGTTTGTCCCAAATTTCCTTGGCTGAATTACATTCAGCTACCTTTTGAAATATGTCATCTGACATTGTCTGGGCTAGGATGTTCATAGCCTTAGCATCAGCTACCTTCCATCTCTTGATGTCAGCATCTGTTCCTGATGGAGGTGGAACAACACTTGTACTTGTGTTCTCTGGGGGTCTTGGACATACTGTCAAAACAGAATTAAAGATATCTTCGTCAATAGAATTCATGTAAAGTCTAATCCTTGCCTTCCAAAGTGCAAACTTGGATAGATTGCACACTGGAGGTCTGGTGCTAGCATAATCTTTATTTTGGGCCATGATTTGTGAGAACAAAAAATAATAATGAAATACCAAAGAAAAACAGATCTAGTTTGGGATCTTTGGGTTCAGGTGTTAGCCTGTACAACCAATTAGGGATGGTATGTTTAACCAACCTGCCTCTGATACCAATTGAAAGAGCAACTAGATCTGATATACTCTAGAGGGGGGTGAATAGAGTATATGGTGTTTAAAAAACTTTTACAACATTTGTTGTAATAAGTGTGAGCAGGGAAGAAATAATAAATCTAATCACAGCACTAAATTAAACAAAAACTAAGCACTGAAAAATCAAGGCCAGAAACAAAAATGAAAGCAAGCAAAACCAGAAGACACAAGGAAATATAGTGGTTCCCCTAAACTTGGGTACATCCACTCTTCTACCACCCTAGGTAGGAATCCACTGCAGGATGAGTTGATCAGGTGTCATGGGCACCAATGAGCTTTTGATAGGTGCTCAAAAACCAAAACAGATTTTTTGATCAGGTGTCTTGCCACCAATGAGCTTTTGACAAGGTGCTCAAAAACCAAGTTCAAACTTTTGAAGGGAGTTTGAGAAACCCTTTACAGAGTGGGGGTGAGAGAGTGATGGAAGTCTTCTCTTTCTCAAACAACTGAGAAGACTATGTGGATTGTTGATGTCAAAGCTCCCCCTGAATCCTTGAGATCTTCAGGAAGATAAGCTTTGCTAAGGGTGATAGGCCTTCAAAGATTGAACTCCAGCAATAGATGATTTCAGCAATAGCTAAAATGTTGAATGTCTGGAGTCTGGAAATATGTTGGCCTTGAACACTTTGAAAACTATAGAGATCTGAGGATTTGAGAAAGCTTGATCTCCTTGGATGTGTGTTCTTCAGAATTTTTTGTGACAGAAGATTTTTGAATGTGTCTCTGTAATCTGTATTCTCTCTCTGTATTGTGTGTGTGTTCTGTTGAGAGATTCAAAAATCCTGTCTTTTATTCTCTGGTACAGAATAGAATAACATTCTCTGTCAAGGATAGTCGTTGGCCTGCATTGATTGCATCCTTAATTGCATAATCTCTTCTGGAGGAAAGTCCATAGAAACATTCCTTGAAAAATCCCTTGAAACTTGGTCCAGAAATGAATGTGAACGACTAGGAAATCTCTGAATTAATTGCAGAATAACTCCTAACTGATTTGAATTTGAATTAAGAAATATCCTGGAAGTTATCTGAAAACGTCGTACTGAGCTCTGCTATCGTCGAGCTGAGCTCAGCGATCTGGAAATATTCAGCAGCATAATATCGTCGATCTGAGCTCAAAGATCGTCGAACTGAGCTCAGAGATAAAGTTCCAAGGCAGAGTAAAAATCGTCGACCTGATCTCACCGATCGTCGAATGGAGTTCGACGATATAGTGAAATTGAGCTCAGCGATCGTCGAATGGAGTTCGACGATCTGTCGAAGTTGAGCTAGACGATCGTCGAGTGGAGATCGATGATCCGTCGAGGTTAAGCTAGACGATCGTCGATCGGAGTTCGACGAATCGTTGAGCTGAGCTCGACGATATGACTTAGTCTCCAAATACAAAATCTTGGTCTTCAGGGCAGCTTCCAAACCTAGACTTCTAACCCTTAGACTCAATTCTAATTGACCTATTAAGCTATACAGGAGGTCAAGTAAATATTCCTAGAGACATAGTGATCCTGACCCAAATTAGTAATAGGGTGTTCCAACACACATGACCAGGAACTGATGTCTTGTGATGTAATCATGGGCAGTATGCTTGCTAAGAAAGACCTTCCCAACAATGTCTGCCAGGAACTTGTATGCTGCAAACAAATGCTTTTTCAACAATTTATTTGGGTTGTCACCAGCATAACCCATCAGATTGAGCATCATATCAAACTCTTCAGAATCAATTTCTAAGTCCTCTTCTCCATTTGTCAAACCAAATATTTCAGTTAAAACCGCGAGGGTTAAGGAGATAGTGTTACCGGCGATTGATCCTGTCATAGTATTGTCTGCAGAAGTGGATGAAGTATAAACTCATTCCCTGATTTCTGTTCCTGCTAGCTTTATCCTGGTAGTCATCAGGTTCTTCAGATTCTGTTCTTCTAGAAGTTCCAGAATATATAGAAAGATTGGATCTGAGTGCTGGAATGATTCGAAATCGACATCAAATCCAGTGTCAAACTTCATAGCGACTAGATCTCCTGCTGGAATCGCCATGGAATTACCTGTAAAAGAGAGAAACGGCGATCAAGTGCAAGAGAACAGAAATCGCGGGACGGAGGTCGAAGAAAACCTAGATATAAGGTTTTCAAGAATATGAATCGACAGACTCCGTTCCACGAAAATGTAATTAATTCTTCGAGTTAAGATCGACAAAATAAGTTTGACTGAAATAATTCGTCGATCTTTTCCTGAAGAATTGAAAATAGTTCATCGAACTCCGTTCGGCGAATATCTTCTGAAGCAAGTTCGTATAACTCCATTCGACGAATATTGTTTCACTCATAGAGAGTTCGTCGATCTCCGTTCGGCGAATGTCTCTCAAACTTTCCACGGTTCGTCGAACTCCGTTCGATGAACTCTGGAAAATTCGTCGACTGCAGACAGAAATCAAACAAAGTCTTCTTCATTGATCATTCCAAGTAGATTCACAAAAAAAAATTATTTCTCTCATCCAGAGGTTTGGTGAATATATCAGCTCTTTGTAAATCAGTGTAGATATATACAAGCTTGATTTTATTTTTGTCTAGAGACTCCCTAATGAAATGATGTCTTATATCAATATGTTTTGTCCTACTATGGTGAACTGGATTCTGGGCTATAGCAATAACACTTGTATTATCACAGAGTAGGGTTGAATTATTTAAGTTGAACCCATAATCTAGTAGCTGATTTTGTATCCAAAACATCTGTGAACAACAGCTGCTTGCTGCAATATATTCTGCTTCAGCAGTTGAGGTTGACACTGATGTTTGCTTTTTACAAAACCAAGATACTAATCTCTTACCCAGGAACTGGCAAGTTCCTGAAGTACTTTTTCTATCTACCCTGCATCCTGCAAAATCAGCATTAGAGTATCCAGTTAACTCAAATTCTGATTCAGTAGGATACCATAGGCATAGATTAGGACAACTCTTTATATATCTCAAAATCCTTTTTAGCAAAATTAGATGAGATTCTTTAGGGTTCACTTGGAACCTAGCACAAAGACATGTGGCAAACATAATGTCTGGCCTACTTGCTGTGAGGTATAATAGGGACCCAATAATGCCCCTATAAAGTTTCTGATCCACAGGTTTTCCTGGTACATCAGAGTCCATAACAGCAGTGGTAGCTGGGAGTTTTCTTTGCTGAGGCATCAGCCATCCCAAACTTCTTTAGAAGTTCTTTAGCATATTTTGCTGAAGAGATGAAGATGTAACACCCTAGTTCTGGAGAAAGGGTCGATTTGCGTCTCTGGAAAATTTTTGGTTTCTGGCAGGGGGCACACGGCCCGGGACACGGGCGTGTCCCTGGCCGTGTCAGGCCGTGTCGACGACTTGGTCGCGTGGTTGACACTTTGCGCTCGATGAAGTGTCGAGACAGGGCACGCGGCCTGTGACACGGTCGTATCATAGGGCGTGTCGAGCCCGTGTCGACACTCGGCCCGAGGTGTCGACATTTTCGCTCGACCATGTGTCGAGACAAGGCACACGTCCTAGGACACGGGCGTGTCCAAGGCCGTGTGGGTCTGTTGACGAGCTTCAGTCGACGATGTTCACTCGACGAGTGTCGAGAGTCGAGTGTCGAGTGTCGAGACTGGGGCACACGGCCTGTGACACGGGCGTGTCACAGGGCGTGTCCCGCTTGGTCGACGATATTCGCTCGACGTTTTTCCGCGGTGTCGACACAATGGCTATAGATGAGTGTCGATACTTGGCACACGGCTTGGGACACGGGCATGTCCCAGGCCGTGTCCCTTCTTGGGATGTTTTGGGGCCGTGTCGTCGGAGGCACACTGTCGGCCACACGACCGTGTTAGTGGGGACACGGGCGTATCGGGTCGAACACGGGCGTGTTGGATGCCCGTGTGCTGTTCCAGGCGCGTCGATTTGAGACGGCGAATGAGGCACACGGCCCTGGACATGGGCGTGTGCCAGGCCATGTTTGGCCCAGGTCTTTTATTTTTCAGGCGGATCGTGGCCATTCTTTCTCTGATTTTAGGATCTAATGGTTCAGGACATTTCTTGGAGAGTTAAGTCCGAGAATAGGGTTGGAAACCCTCATTCTTCTTCAAGCTTTTCTCTTACTAATTTCTAGAGAGAAGGGAGAGCAAGGAAGAAGGAGAAGGAGGGTTTGGGATGTAGGAGAGGTTTCGGTGCTCCAAATCGCGAGCCGAGTCCAGATCTGTGGAGGCTAGATCTTTGCGAAGGTTTTCATCCGACTATTTCGCCATGGCAAGGAAGAGGAGTCGGAAGGTAACGACACTTCTCCTCTCGATCTTAGGATGCATGTCTTTAGCATCTTTTCTTTCTAGTTTTTGGGCAACAAACTCTCAAATGAGAGGGGTTTTGGGTTTCCAAAGTTCAAGAGGAACCTCCGGGTTGATTGAGTCCGTCCCCGGCATATTTTGCATTAGTGATCCGTTCCGTTAGTGGATTTAGGCATGGTGGGTGAAGCCGTAGTCGCGACCGTTAGTATGACTCGGTGATGTTGCATACGAACGTTAAGGATTTATAGAGATTTTGTCGCGACAAGATGTCATTTGTAATGTGATGATGTTTCCCCCTTTTTCTCAAGTGAGTACGTGTAGTCGGAACCGGACAAGGTTAGCTCCTCGTGGCGGTAGATGGTTTCCTTGGTGGACAAGGTTAGCTCTGCATGAGTTGTAGATGTTTCCTTGGTGCGCGGGAACGCTGCAGTACAAATGAGGGACTAGGGTGGAATTGTCTTGGTTTGTGATGTGCCAAGGAGTGGCTATGTCTCCGTGGTCGGCTGGCTATCCCGTGACGTTCACGTCATGTGTGGAGAGTGTCCCGGCGAGACTATTCCCCTTCTGTGAGACTGACGAGAATGCCAAGCATGGGGACAAGACCGGCCAATGAGGCCATGAGCGGGTGGGGTCCGGCAAGGCTTCTTAGAATCGGTCAGTTTTGTGTTTGTTGGAATCCTGACATGAGACGTCAGAGCTTGTAGGCAAGCCCAGGTCTAAGACCTTGAGCAGGTGGGGCCTTTGCAAGAGTTCCATGTGGCGGCCTGTGTGCCGATGGGGGGAATGGTTTTACCCCTTTGTTTGCGGCTTTATGCCAATGGGGAATCGATGAGTACCAATATGATGTGATGATGTGCTAGATGCATACGCGATAGGGTGCCTTGGGTGAAACCCGGGTTGTTGCATACATGATTGCATAAGTAGGCCCTTTTTATTATATGCTCAACCAGTAGAGAACATGTATGATGTGTGTGACATCCAAGCCTGTTTTTGTAGCTGCTTTTCTTGCTTATGATTATTGCATACGAAGTGCTAACTTGCAGGTTGGAGGGGTACCCCGGGGTCCGTTAGGGGCGGCCGGGAGGAGATGTGTTGTTACACAGTTTGAGGTCAGCCTTTGCTGACCCACGTTACTAATAAATTTTACAGGGCAAGGATCGCATGCAGGAGCTAGCTCAGCGGCCAGAAAGGCCTAAGCTTCATGAAGTGCTTCTCTCTTTTGTAGTTCTACTTTTATGATGTTGTATGTTTGAGATTCATGTTGTCCGGCTTGCATGCCGAGGTAGACTAGGAGTGCTATGCACTTTCTTGACTGATGTATTATTTGAGTTTGGACACTTGTTATAAGGCCATAAGGCCATTTGTTTTACTCTTGTAGTAGTGGATAACTTCTAGTCTTGCTTTTGTTTCTGCTGTGTTGTGCAAAGTGTTTTGAGTGTGGGTAGCTATATCAACTTATAATACTAAAGCTGTGGCGTCCGTATGTTGTGGGGCCCCGGCCGGACCCATATTATACGGTCATTACAGGAGAGGTGTTACAATTTGGTATCAAAGCGAGGTTAGATTCAAGGTTAATGCGTAGAGAAGTTATCCATATAAGAGTAACGCTGGACCATGAGTGTCCTATTGTTTCAGTCATGAGTTTAGAGGCTGATTCCTTATTTCTTGTTTCTTGAAGAGTGCAAGCAACGAGGCAGGAACGTCGAGAGCAAGAGAAGAGCTTTCGGCGAGCAGTGCTACTGCTCCAGGTCTTTTGGGCATGGGTGTTAACCCGGCCGATTTCTGCCGCATGCTTGCAGAAGCGATGGTGGCGTCCCAAGCTGCAGCGGCAGCTCATGTAGCAACCCCTGCTACACCGGATATGGCGACGGCCATGCCAGGAGGAGAAGCCAGGCGAGTGGAGCCTTTGGCAGAAAGGGTAGTTGTCGGACATGGAGACCGGCACTTGAAGTATTTCCTGAGCTTCCATCCCCCGTCATTCAATGGAGTTGGTACGCCAACGGATGCGGAGGACTGGTGGGTTCGCATTCAAGAGCTTTTGAGGGCGGCAGAGATGCCAGAAGAAAAGAAATCTGAGTATGTGGCGTTCATATTGGAAGGAGATGCCAAGTTGTGGTGGGTGAGCCATAGCAGCCGCCAGTTCCCGGGACGCACCCCGTCGGTGGAGGAGTTTGGGGATGCTTTTCTTAAGAGGTACATTCCCGTTTCTACACGGTTGGCCCTTCAGAGACAGTTTCTGCATTTAATGTAGCGAGACAAGACGGTGGATGAGTATGTGCAGGAGTTCACCCGCTTGGGTCGTTACGCGGGAACGACGATGGCAGATGATGTAGAGAGGGATAACCTCTTCTACCAGGGGCTGAGGGAGAACCTGAGACAACCCCTCATTTCCATGAAGAGGGCTGGTTTTAATGAACTAGTTGAGGCTGCCAGGATGTTGGAGAGCGATTTGGAGCGAACCCAGCATCGTAAGGGTTTTACTCCCAAGCAAGGGTAAGGGAAGCCTTCTAAATCCCATGGAAATTCTGAAGGGAGTAGGTGGAGGAATAAGCCTCACACATCCAGGTCTGGTGAGAAGAGCAAGTGGACACCTGGAGGTTCACACTCTAGGGGACCGCCGACGTGCTACAACTGCGGTAAGGTGGGGCACATAGCTCGTGTTTGTCACCAAGGAGGAGCGGGGCAAGAGGCAAGGCAGGAGCAGACTGTGCGCTCCGGCCCCAGTGCTGCAGAGAAAGGGAAGATGGCGGAGTCGAGCGCTTCTCGGTTCCAACCGGTGCAACCAAGGGCTTACAACCTTGGACAGCAAGAAGCGATCCACCAAACCGATGTGGTGACAGGTATGAAGAAAATTTAAGTTTAAATTTTGTGCTTCATCCTTTTAGACATTTTGTGTGTTGTCTATGTTGTAGGATTCGTTTTAGTTTTTGGATACCCCGCTAGGGTATTGTTTGATACGGGAGCATCACACTCCTTTCTTGCGGAGAGCTTCATCCGGAGAATAGGAGTTGAGTCTTTCTCGGTGGACGCAGAGTTGAAAGTGCGCATGCCCAATGGGTTATCCATGACCACCGGGGCCAAAGGGCGCATCTGTTGGGTGTTGGACGGAGTTGACTTCATTTTGGTAGCAGCGATTTTACCATTTGTTGAGTTCGATGTCATTTTGGGCATGGACTGGCTTGCAAAGCAGCGCGCCAGTATTGACTACCTATCTAAGGTAGTGACCCTCAGGAGCAAAGGGCAGGCGTAGGTCAAATTTGAGGGCCTTTGTGGAGTGGCATGTTCCCTGATTTCGTCCATGCAGTTGATGCAGGCGGTTAACCAGGGTGGTGTAGCGCTTATAGCGTTATTGGAGGTTCATCTCTCCCAGCTGTCTATTGGGGAAGTGCCCGTAGTGGCAGAGTTCAAGGATGTGTTTCCGGATGAACTTACTGGAGCGCCTCCTCGGAGGGAGATCGATTTCTTGATCGAGTTAGTGCCGGAGGCTAGGCCGGTGTCACGTCCTCCGTTTAGGATGACACCAAAGGAGTTGGCTGAACTTAAGGTACAGCTACAGGAACTATTGGAGCAAGGGTATATTAGACTCAGTTCTTCACCGTAGAGCGCGCCGGTGTTGTTTGTAAAGAAGAAAGACGGTAGCATGCGGTTATGCATAGACTACCGAGAGCTGAATAAATTGACCGTCAAGAATAAGTATCTGATTCCTCGGATAGACGACTTGTTCGACCAGCTGGTGGGGTCGGTGGTGTACTCCAAATTGGACTTGAAGTCAGGATATTATCAGCTGCGAATTCGGGACGAGGACATCCCCAAGACTGCCTTTGGTACAAGGTATGGACACTTTGAGTTTACGGTGATGTCGTTCGGACTGACGAACGCACCATCTGTGTTCATGGATCTTATGAATCGAGTATTTCGGGAATACTTGAATTCTTTTGTGGTTGTCTTCATTGATGACATCTTGGTGTATTCCAAATCGGAAGTGGAACATGAGTCCCACTTGAGGGTGGTCGTGCAAGTGTTGATGGAGAATCAGTTGTATGCAAAGTTATCCAAGTGCGAGTTCTGGTTAGAGAAGGTGACATTTTTGGGCCACGTGATTAGTGGGGATGGGGTGGCAGTGGATCCAACAAAAGTGGAAGCCATCAGAGATTGGCCGGTTTTGAGGACCGTGGAGGAGGTCCAAAGTTTTCTTGGACTAGCCGGGTATTACAGGAGGTTCGTGGAGAATTTTTCGCGAATAACTCTACCCCTCACCTCACTCACTCGTAAAGATCATAAGTTTGTGTGGACTCAAGAGTACAGCCAAGCATTTGAGGCACTGAAGGAGAGACTGATGATGGCTCCAATCCTAAGTCTACCGCAAGGGACCGAGTGATTTCAGATCTTCAGTGACGCATCGGGATGCGGTTTGGGTTGCGTTTTGGTGCAACATGGCAAGGTGATAGCTTTTGGGTCTAGACAGCTGAAGCCTCATGAGAGGAATTACCCCGTCCATGACTTGGAGTTGGCGGCGGTAATTTTTGCGTTGAAAATATGGCGGCATTATGTTTATGGTGCAAAGGTGGAGATCTTCACGGATCATAAAAGCCTGAAGTATCTCTTGGATCAAAAGGACTTGAACATGCGGCAACGCAGGTGGGTTGAGTTTCTTGGAGACTACTAGGTGGCGATTCAGTATACGCCAGGTAAAGCCAATGTGGTGGCGGATGCCTTGAGTAGGAAGTACTCGGGGCAAGGGAATTGGATCGAAGCTCATGATGAGCGGTTGGTACGGGAATAAGAGTCCCTTGGTTTGGAATGTGTTGCGAGAGGCGAGTCCGGCGTGGCTCGGTTGAACTGGATTGAAGTGCAGAACGACTTGACCGATCGCATTCGGGAAGCGACTCATTTGGATGTGGAGTTTCAACCATTTGTGTTGGAGGCTCAAACGGGCGAGAGCAGCGCCTGGGAGATGATTGATGGGATTCTGAGGAAGGACGGAAGGGTTTGTATACCGCAGTTCGGCAAACTCCATGAGGAGTTGATGTTTGAGGCTCACTTCACAAAGTACTCCATTCACCCGGGCAGTACAAAGATGTACTAGGATATGAAGAAATCCTTTTGGTGGCCGGGGCTGAAGCGGGACGTAGCTTTGTATGTGAATCGTTGCCAAACTTGTGCCTTGGTGAAGGCCGAATGTCAGAAGTCGGGCGGGTTCCTGAAGCCCCTTCCAATCCCTGAGTGAAAATTTGATGACATATCCATGGATTTTGTGCATGGGTTGCCTATATCGCAGCATGGTAATGATGCTATTTGGGTGATCGTGGACCGCTTAACCAAGGTGGCCCACTTCATCCCAAATCGGAAAGAGGACAGCGTGGAGAAGCTGGTGGAGTTGTATGTTCGCAATATTATGCGACTGCATGGGATTCCTAAGAGCATAGTCAGCGATCGAGATGGACGGTTTACGTCCAAGGACTGGAGATTGGTTCAAAAGAGTCTGGGCACGAAGCTAAAGTTCAGTACGACGTTCCATCCTCAAACTGATGGGCAAACTGAAAGAACAAACCGTACTATGGAAGATATGTTGAGAATGTGCGTTCTTGACTTCGGCAAGAAGTGGGAGGATCACCTCTTCATGGTAGAATTCGCGTACAATAACAGTTACCAAGCAAGTATAAAAATGGCGCCATACGAAGCTTTGTATGGGAGACAGTGTCGAACACCGATGTCTTGGGCAGAGGCGGGAGACACCAAAATTTTGGGAAAGGAGGTGGTAGTTGACGCTCGTGAGATGGTACGGACCATACAATAGCGTATGAAGGTGGCGCAAGACCGACAAGCAAAATACTTTAATGCTCGTCACCAGAAGTTGGAGTTTGCGGTAGGTGATTGGGTCTATTTGAAGATCAAACCGTTCAAAGGCGTCTCACGGATTCGCCGACTCAAGAAGTTGAGTCCAAGGTTTTTGGGGCCTTTTGAAGTTGTTGAACGGGTGGGAGAAGCAGCCTATCGATTGGCGTTGTCCGCGGAGCTGAGTGGATTGCATGACGTCTTCCACGTCTCCGTTTTGAGGAAAGCCTTGGTGGAGGCTAGTGTGGTGATTGAGCCGACATCGGTGCCGATTGAGGAAGACTTGAGGACGCGAGTCCTTCCAATTGCTTTAGAGGATTCGGAGACTCGGCAGTTGTGGAATAAAGAGGTTAAACTTGTGAAAGTCCGATGGGATAACTACGGTCGAGAGGAGTTCTCTCGGGAGCGAGAACAGGTCATGCTAGAAGAGTATCCAAAACTCTTCATTTCAGGTACAAGTTAAGTTTTTGTTCCCTTTTGTTTTGTAATTTCGGGATGAAAATCTGTTAAGGGGGGGAGAGTTGTAACACCCCAGTTCTGGAGAAAGGGTCGATTTGCGTCTCTGGAAAAGTTTTTGTTTCTGGCAGGGGGCACACGGCCCGGGACATGCCCCGGGCGTGTCCCAGGCCGTGTCAGGCCGTGTCGACGACTTGGCCGCGTGGTCGACACTTTGCGCTCGACGAAGTGTCGAGACAGGGCACACGGCCTGTGACACGGGCGTGTCGCAGGGCGTGTCAAGCCCGTGTCGACACTCGGCCCGGGGTGTCGACATTTTCGCTCGACCATGTGTCGAGACAAGGCACACGGCCTAGGACACGGGCTTGTCCAAGGCCGTGTGGGTCTGTCGACGAGCTTCAGTCGACGATGTTCACTCGACGAGTGTCGAGAGTCGAGTGTCGAGTGTCGAGACTGGGGCACACGGCCTGTGACACGGGCGTGTCATAGGGCGTTTCCCGCTTGGTCGACGATCTTCGCTCGATGTTTTTCCACGGTGTCGACATAAAGGCTGTCGATGAGTGTCGAGACTTGGCACATGGCTTGGGACACGGGCGTGTCCCAGGCCGTGTCCCTTCTCGAGATGTTTCGGGGCCGTGTCGTTGGAGGCACACGGCCGGCCACACGGCCGTGTTAGTGGGGACACGGGCGTGTCGGGTCGAACACGGGCGTGTCGGATGCCCGTGTGCTGTTCCAGGTGCGTCGATTTGAGACGGCGAATGAGGCACACGGCCCTGGACACGGGCGTGTGCCAGGCCGTGTTCGGCCCAGGTCTTTTATTTTTCAAGCGGATCGTGGCCATTCTTTCTCTGATTTTAGGATCTGATGGTTCAGGACATTTCTTGGGGAGTTAAGTCCGAGAATAGGGTTGGAAACCCACATTCTTCTTCAAGCTTTTCTCTTACTAATTTTTAGAGAGAAGGGAGAGCAAGGAAGAAGGAGAAGGAGGGTTTGGGCTGTAGGAGAGGTTTTGGTGCTCCAAATCGCGAGCCGAGTCCAGATCCGTGTAGGTTAGATCTTTGCGAAGGTTTTCATCCAGCTATTTTGCCATGGCAAGGAAGAGGAGTCGGAAGGTAACGACACTTCTCCTCTCGGTCTTAGGATGCTTGTCTTTAGCATCTTTTCTTTCTAGTTTTTGGGCACCAAACTCTCAAATGAGAGGGGTTTTGGGTTGCCAAGGTTCAAGAGGAACCTCCGGGTTGATTGAGTCCGTCCCCGGCATATTTTGCATTAGAGATCCGCTCCGTTAGTGGATTTAGGCATGGTGGGTGAAGCCGTAATCGCGATCGTTAGTCCGACTCAGTGATGTTGCATACGAACGTTAAGGATTCGTAGAGATTCCGTCGCGGCAAGATGTCGTTTGTGATGTGGTGATGTTTCCCCCTTTTTCTCAAGTGAGTACGTGTAGTCAGAACCGGACAAGGTTAGCTCCTCGTGGCGGTAGATGGTTTCCTTGGTGGACAAGGTTAGCTCTGCATGAGTTGTAGATGTTTCCTTGGTGCGCGGGAACGCTTCAGTATAAATGAGGGACTAGGGTGGAATTGTCTTGGTTTGTGATGTGCCAAGGCGAGACTAGTCACGTTATGTGTGGAGAGTGTCCCGGCGAGACTAGTCCCCTTCTGTGAGACTAACGAGAATGCCAAGCATGGGGACAAGCTCGGGCAATGAGGCCATGAGCAGGTGGGGTCCGGCAAGGCTTCTTAGAATCGGTCAGTTTTGTGTTTGTTGGAATCCTGACATGAGACGTCAGAGCTTGTAGGCAAGCCCGGGTCTAAGACCTTGAGCGGGTGGGGCCTTTGCAAGAGTTCCATGTGGCGCCCTGTGTGCCGATGGGGGGAATGGTTTTACCCCTTTGTTTGTGGCTTTATGCCAATGGAGAATCGATGAGTACCCATATGATGTGATGATGTGCTAGATGTATACGCAATAGGGTGCCTTGGGTGAAACCCGGGTTATTGCATACATGATTGCATAAGTAGGCTCTTTTTATTATATGCTCAACCAGTAGAGAACATGTATAATGTGTGTGACATCTAAGCCTGTTTCTGTAGCTTCTTTTCTTGCTTATGATTATTGCATACGAAGTGCTAACTTGCAGGTTGGAGGGGTACCCCGGGGTCCGTTCGGGGCAGCCGGGAGGAGATTGTTGTTACATAGTTTGAGGTCAGCCTTTGCTGACCCACATTACTAATAAATTTTACATGGCAAGGATCGCATGCAGGAGCTAGCTCGCCGGCCAGAAAGGCCTAAGCTTCATGAAGTGCTTCTCTCTTTTGTAGTTCTACTTTTATGATGTTGTATGTTTGAGATTCATGTTGTCCGGCTTGCATGCTGAGGTAGACTAGGAGTGCTATGCACTTTCTTGACTGATGTATTATTTGAGTTTGGACACTTGTTGTAAGGCCATAAGGCCATTTGTTTTACTCTTGTAGTAGTGGATAACTTCTAGTCTTGCTTTTGTTTCCGTTTTATTGTGCAAAGTGTTTTGAGTGTGGGTAGCTATATCAACTTATAATACTAAAGCTGTGGTGTCCGTATGTTGTGGGGCCCCGGCCGGACCCATATTATACGGTCATTACAGGGGAGGTATTACAGAATATGCCATCAGGGAGCTGCTTCACTTGGAGACCAAGGAAGTAGGAAAGCTCACCCATGCCACTCATTTCAAATTTGGAACGCATGAGGTCAGAAATCCTCTTACATAATTTGGAATCTGTAGAGCCAAATATAATATCATCCACATAAATTTGTACTAACAAGATTTGGTCCTTATGATGTCTAGTGAAAAGAGTTTTATCTATAGTTCCTATTGTAAATTTATGCTCTAATAAAAAACTAGCTAAGGTCTCATACCAAGCTCTTGGAGCTTACTTTAGACAATAAAGAGCCTTATGCAATTTAAAAACATGAGAGGGGTAAGTTGGAGAAACAAAACCTGGAGGTTGTTCTACATAAATCTCTTCTTGTAGCACTCCATTTAGGAAAGCACTCTTCACATCCATTTGAAAGACCTTGAACCTCTTGTATGCTGCATAGGCAAGGAATATTCTTATGCCTTCCAACCTTGCAACAGGTGCAAAAGTTTGATCATAATCAATTCCTTCTTCTTGCCTATATCCTTGAGCAACAAGCCTAGCCTTGTTTCTCACAATCACTCCTTGAGCATCTAGCTTGTTTCTGTAAACCCATTTGGTCCCAATAACTGGGTAGTTTTGGGGTCTTGGAACCAAATCCCAAACTCTACATCTCTCAAATTGATTTAGTTCCTCCTGCATTGCAAGGATCCAGTGGGGATCCTGCTAAGCATCATGAATAGAAAGAGGTTCAACCTGAGAGAGAAAACAGGCATGCATCAAATCTTGGGTAAGTTGATTCCTTGTCTATACACCTGCTGATATGTCTCCAATCACTTGAGATCTGGGGTGATCCATAAGTGTGATAAAATCAGTGGGTGGAGTTGGTTGTGTAACAACATTTGGAATTAATTCCTCCTGTGGAATTGTATGTGATGTGGGTAGAGATTCATTTTCTTCAACTTCTTCTTCTTCACTTTCTTCAATAACTTGGTGGAGAGGGATGAGTTGTCACCTCTTAGGTGAGGTTTAGTCCATCCATGGTCTCACACAAATGGGGTACCTGCAAGTTGTTATTGGTAGAAACTTTTTTCTCCTTGCAATACATATTAGTCTCATCAAATGAAACATGAATAGACTCTTTAATTTTCAATGTTGATTTGTTAAAAACCCTATATGCCTTGCTTACTTGGGAGTATCCTAGCAAAACTCCCTCTTCAGCCTTAGCCTCAAACTTTCTAATGTATTTCTTGTTATTATTGTGTATATAACAGGTACAACCAAATACTTTAAAATAGTTTATTTTAAGTTTCTTCCCTTTGAGCAATTCATAGGGAGTCTTGTTCTTTAGTTTATGAATTAAGCTCCTGTTCAGGACATAATTTGCTGTGTTGACAGCTTCTGCCCAAAAGGTTAGGGGCATGTAAGAATCTGCAAGCAATGTACCTTCAGCTTCAATGAGTGTCCTATTTTTCCTTTCAGCTACCCCATTTTGTTGGGGAGTTGTAGGAGCTAAGAAGCAATGTCTGATACCTTCCTTCTCACAGAACTTATGCATAAGAAGAGACTCAAACTTTGTGCCATGATCACTTCTGATCAATGCAACATGAGTAGAGAACTCAATCTGTATGGTCCTGAGAAAATCTGTAAGAATCTTGAATGTATCTGACTTTGATCTCAGAAAGAATACCCAACTGAACCTGGAGAAGTCATCCACTATAACCAAAGTGTAGGATTTCCCTCCTAGGCTTTGTACAACAATGGGTCCAAAGAGATCCAAATGTAGTAAGTATAAAATCCTAGGTGAATCACTCTTATTAACAGATTTAAAACTAGTTTTAGTTTGCTTGCCTAATTGACAAGCCCTGCAGAGACCTTCCTTCTTGTAGGGACCAGAAGGTAGACCTCTAACAAGGTTATGCTTAGATAGCCTAGCAATGTTTTTCAGATTTACATGACCTAGTCTTTTGTGTCATAAGTCATTTTGATTACTAGTTAAGTTAAGTAAACAGATATCAGTTTTGGCAGAAAGAAAATTTACTAATTATATGTTGTCTTGTCTACTTCCAGTTAAAACTATTTTGTTGTTTTTATCAATAATAGAACAAGTGGATGGGTTAAAGTATACCGGATAACCATCATTACATAACTGACTTATGGAGATGAGATTATGCTTGAGTCCACTTACATATATCACCTTTTTGAATGTGACGGCTCATATTCTCACTTCTCCAAATCCTTCTGACTGACCACATTTGGAGTCACCAAAGATAACCTTTGGCCGCAGCTTGTACTTGTAGTTGATTAAGATGTCCTTGCTGTCAGTCATGTGTTTGGAGCAGCCACTGTCCAGGTACCAAGTTTGATTTACCCCTGGATAATTCTTCACCTGCAATAAAAAAACAGTTAATGGTTTTTGACCCAGGTTACCTTGGGTCCTTTGTATGGCTGATAAGAAAACCTGGAAATAATTGAGAATTCAGGTTGGGACTTATATCATAAGGGGTGATATCTCATAGGTATGATGATCCAATCAGCTAGTGGATTAAATGGTTTCTTAGAAATATGTGAGTTGTTGTTACAGTTTTGATTAAGTCTTCCTGGGTTCGACGAATTATTGTAAGTTCGTCGCCCAGAGTTCGATGAATTGTGTTGAGATCATCGATGTCTGCTCAGAGAATGAACATGTTCATTCTCTGTGCCCCACGTTCGTCGACCTCTGCTCGACGAACCATACAAAGTTCGTCAATCGCATTTAGACGAATGATTATTATTGTAGTTTGCGTTCAGTGATCGTCGTTCTGAGTTCGATGATCTGTTCCTATATCGTCGATCTGGGTTCGACGATAACTGCTGAACATTATTATTTTTATCATTCTTCTGATTTTTTATTTTATCCTTAGATTCAATTTGTTCCAGAATTTTATTAACTTTATTTACTTGTTCAGTGTTTTTCTTTCCTTTATCAGAGATGAAATTTACTGGTTTTGAAAGATGATTCCTTTGGATTAGTGGTGGTTCACTAGATGTGGCTCCTAATCCTAATCTGCAGTTATTTGTTCTAGCATTAACTATGTTGGTTATATCTCGCAATTTCAAACTTCTGCCATTTAATGATTCTTCTAACATCTTAGCTTTGTTAAGTTCTAATTTCAGACAATTCATTTGCAGATTTTAGTTCACTAGATAGAATTTCATTTTCAGAGGTGATTTTATCTAGGTCATTAAATTTATCTCTGAGAAGTTTGATTTTCTTCTCAGAGCTTATCAAATCTAAGCATAGGTTTTTAAATTCAAATTTAAATTCATCAGATTCAAAATCATAAGATGCTATTACCTGATCTTCAGCTGACATATTTTCTTCTTCATCAGATTCATCTATATCTGATCTGCTACTGCTTGCACCAATTGCCATAAGGCACACCTCCTTTGCCTTGGCCTCCTCTTCTTCTTCACTGGAGCCGGAGGATGTGGATTCATCTTCTGTGTCACTCCATGTTTCAGCTATAAATCCTTTGTCCTTCTTTTTGTGTTTGCTGGAAGAGGGCTTGCTGTAGTGCTTGCTTCTTGATTCTTTCTCTTTTCTTCTTTCCTTCTTTTGATTTTCAGGACATTCAGACATGAAATGTCCTGGTTTCCTGCACCTATAACACACTACCTCTTTAGTGGGGGTTTTGTCATACCTTAGCTTACTGTCATTTCTGGATGACTTCCTTCTGAAGTCTTTCCTTGCCAGTTTGAAGAATCTCTTGGCAAAGAGACTCATCAGCTCTTCATTGACTATTGGGGATTCAGTTTCTTCAGCAGCCTTGAAAGCAATGGATTGTTCTTTCCTTGCTGAGGGAGGAGTCCTGTGTTCCACTGCCTCTCTGGACTTGATTAGCTGCTCATATGACTTCAGTTTTTTTAATAGAGATTCAGTTGAAATCTCATTCAAGCATCTGACCTCCTTGATGGGCCAGATCCTGGTGTCCCATGAGCTTGGGAAGCACATTAGGATCTTGTCATTAACTTCAGTCAAAGTGATTTCTTTATCTAAGGTCCTTAGCTCACTGATGATGGAGCTAAGCCTGTTATACATCACTTAAATTGTCTCTGCCTCATCCTTCTTGAAGTTTTCATATTGTGTGATGAGATGTGATCTTTTATCTTTCCTCTCATCTGCTGAGCCAGCAACCATTTGGTTGAGTGAATCCCAGATTGCTTTTGCAGCGGTGCACTCAGCCACCTTCTGAAAGATGTCATCTGACATAGTCTGAGCCAATATGTTCATGACTTTGGCATCAGCAATCTTTGCTTTCTTCTGAGCTTCAGTCCACTCAGGTGGTGGGACTGTATTGTTGCTGGAAGATGTTGTAGTTGTAGATGCCTGTGGGGGGCCTGTCAAAATGGAATTGTAGATGTCTTCATCAATGGAATTCATATATAACCTAATTCTTGCCTTCTAGATGGCAAACTTATTAAAGTTGCAAACTGGAGGTCTGGTGATTGCATAGTTCTTGTTCTGTGCCATGTTGTGTTTATAATGTAAATGAAAATAAAATACCGTGTAGATCTAACAAAGGATCTTTTGGTTCAATATTTAACTTGTACAACCAAAGGAACCTCCTCTGATACCAATTGAAAGTGAGTGTTAGATCAGAAATACTCTAGAGTGGGGGGGGGGGGTGAATAGAGTATTCTTAAAATTTCTTAACTACTATTACAGCTTTTGTTGTAAATCAAAAGTGCAGAAATTAATAACCTAGCAAACAATAAATCTAAATCACAAGCACAACAAGAACAAAAGAAAAAGGAGACAACCAGATGACACAAGAATTTTATAGTGGTTCCCCAACCTGGGTACATCCATTCTTCTACCACCCTTGGTAGGAATCCACTCAGATGTTTGATCAGGTGCTCAAAAACCAACCCAAGTCTTTTGATCAGGAGACTTGCAACCAAGGAATCACTTTTGAAGGGAGATGACAACCCTTTACAGAGGTGGGGGTGAGAGAGTGATGGAAGTCTTCTTTTCTCAATCACAATGAGAAGACTATGTGGATTCAATGATGTTGTCAAAGCTCCCCCTGAGATGAAAAAGGGTACATGAGAACTGGAGCTTTGCACAGGGTGATAGGCCTTCAATTGAGAGACTTGATCCATGAGCTTTAGACTAATAGTGCTTGAATGTCTTTAGTAAGGTCCTGGAGAAAAAGAATAGGAAGACTCTTGATTTTTAAAAATATGTTCTTCTTGCTTCTTCTTCAAATTACTGTATGCTTCTTAGTCAGTAGTATTCTGTGTAAAGCTTTCTCTATGTCTCTCTTGATTAATTTTGTGTATGTTTGTGTGTTTGTATGCATTATTCTCTTCTTCTCTGTCTTTCAAACATTTGAATTTCTCTGCAATTAATGCTGACAGCCTTGAGAATAATCGACATCGATTTATTTCCCCAACTGTCCCGTGGAAAAACGGGAAGCAATAATCCTGGAGAAGACCATAATTAATGCTCCTTCTAACGGTTATAATCAAAAAATGTTAGAGCATTAATTACTCAGGCATTATCGCGCTAGAGTGGGGACAGAAGGCTGGAAATAACTATGTCTGGAATCGTCGAGCAGATGGCAGAATTCGTCGAACTGAGTTCACAGTTCGTGGAGCAGAGATGTTGTATTCGTCGATTAGACGGCTTCTGTTCGTCGAGCTGAGTTCCATGATCGTCGAGCTGAAAATTGAACTGTTGTCTTTTTTTGATCTTTGCCTATTCGTCGAGCTGGTAAATATGTTCGTCGACTGCAGTTCAGCAATTATTCTGGAGTTGTCAGATATCCTGTGTCGACACAATTACTCCTGTGTGTCGACACAAATCTTCTTTGTGGTGTCTACATAGCCTTTCCACAATGTCGACTGATGATCTTGGTGTCGACACAAGTTATTCTAGTGTTGACATAAGTCTTCTGGTTCTAGAATTCGTCGGGCAGAGAATAAGGTTCGTCGGACTGAGACTGGAGAACATAGTCTCGATAGAATGCTGTGATAGTCCCAAGATTCGTAGACCGAAGAATGGTGTTCGTCGAGCTAAGTCTGGAGAATCTTGAATTAGTCGAGCTGAGAATGATTCTGGACTTAGAAACTATTTGATGAACCTCTGGCAATAGAGTTGAAGTGGAGGTCCAGGAATCGTCGAGCAAAGAGTGAAGTTTGTCGACCTGAGAACTAGGTTCGTCGACCTGAGTCTAGAGAACAGTCTGGACTTAGAATTCTGAAGGTAGAATCCAAGGATCGTCGATCTATGACTGAAGTTCGTCTAGCTCAGCACAGAGAATATTTCTCTAAGATCGTTGAGCTGAGAACGACTATCGCCGACCTGAGTTCGACGAACGTCGAACTCATTTTACTTAGTCTCTTGAGAAATCTCTGAATATTGAGGAAAACTTTATGTCTTGAGTCTCTGGCAGTCTGATGTTTGCTTGTCCATGTGATGTTGACTTTTAGGACTTGGCCTAGACTCTAGGACACAACTTTGACCCTGGCTATACATGTTGGGTCACATCATCCTAAGTTAGTGAACCTAGCCCAAATCAAACTAGGGATCCAACACCGGGGAAGAGCTCGTGCTCGGGGAGCTCGCACCCCCGACCTTCCTCGGCCACTTCTTTCCCAGCTCGCCTGTCGGGGGCGTCCTCGCCTAGAGAGGGGGAGACTGCGATCTGGATAGCTGGAGTCGAGCACTCGGCATGCTTGCTGAGTGCGAACTTGACGAGGCACAACACCTCGTTCCTGAAATCTTCAAACATCCCCACCGTGGCCAAGGTGGGGGGCGAGTCCGACCTGTCAGATCCTTGCCCTCCTGTCATCGAGCTCACTGAAGGTTTTTTGTACAGACCATGCTCCACGCTCACCACACCAAAATGTTGAAACCAAAAATCGGTCACTTGTGGAGTTCACCCTCGGGGAAGGGGGTGATCGCGCAACTACTTCACTCCTGCAAGCAAAATAACAAAGGAAACAAGGAAGAACTGACCCAAGGGCTTGGCGGGGAGGACCCACCACACACCCGGAAGATCTATGAGTGCTTTCTCTCCTTAGCCAAAGGCCAAGCTAAGGTATCCTCAGAAAATGCTTGAGAGACGTAGCAAGAGAGCATGGGAAGCATGCTTTCTGAGGTACCCCTTGGGTCCTCTAAAAATGGCCTGCAAATAGCCAACTCCCTCTGTTCTGAACGGCTATGTGCAGTCCAGATTGGCCTGCCAATAGCGTAACTCCGCTCTTCTGAAAGGCTATGGGCAGTCCAGCGGGGACAAAATAGTAAAAAGTACCTCATAGACCTAGGCGAGCTGAGGAGCTCGGCCCCACCCTTGAAGGTCCTGCTCGTCTACTGTCTGCCGAGCTCCATAGGGCGAGTGCGAGCTGGCTGCGGTGCTCGCCATTCGATCTTTCTTCATTAGTCGAGCTTAGCTCGACGAAGCCCGGGCCTGGCTCGGCGAATGTCGAGCTCGGGGTCGCGACGAATGCCGAGCTCGGGTTCGTCTTTCCCTGCTAAGCCCGCCTACTACCTTCAGATTCCTCTGCTGAGCTCGCCTGCTGCTTGGGTGATATGAACCGGCCGGTCTGGTTCCTGGCGACCTCACTCGCTGGATACGGGGTTGTACAACCACGACCTGTTTCCTGTGCTCTCTCTTGTTACGTGGTTTCGCCTCTGTTAGCATGGACTTTGGTTATCCGCGCGACCTCCCTGCCTGTTTTGCTTCGTGCGATCTCCTATGTTCGCACGACTTCTTCCCCCTGCTTTGCTCTGCTTCTTGGTCGTGGTGCTTCTTGCCGCTGGTGTGTTGCCACCATGATTGCTGCAGTTCTCCTCTTCTTTATCCACTGCGGTCTTCCTTCTTTATCTATTGCGGTCTTCCTTGAGTTCACGACGATCTCCCTTGATCTTATGGCCTCTCTCTAGATCGCGATGTCTCTTCTGCCTGCTATTCGTGCGTCCTTACTGCTACTTGCGCGAGTTTCATTTTTCTCTCTTCGCGTGTATGGCTCTTCTTTGCCCATCTGGAGACGCTTCCTCCTACCCCTCAAGGCCGTCTACCTCCGTGGTCACCATGTCCTGTAGTACCCACGTAGCTACTCAAGGAAAATGGCTGATAGACTCTGGTGTTACTAAACACATGATCGGCAATCCTCACTGCTTTTCTCTCATAGAAACATATGACCGGATGCCCCCGGTCCTCTTTGTAGACGACACTTCCTCCCTAGTCCATGGTACGGGCATGGTTCAAGTCACACCATCTCTTCGCTTGGCGGACACTCTTTACGTGCTCAAGTTCCCTTGCAATTTATTATCTGTTACCTCTCTATGCAAGAAACTTCAGTGCTCCATCACATTCACTCCTACCTCTTGTTCTTTTCAGGATCCGAGCTCCCAACGGACGATTGCTACTGGGACTGAGAGCGGCGGACTCTACTTCCTCAACAACGTTTCCGCTCTGTCTGTCTTCTCCTCCTATTCTACCAATCTCCTTCAATGGCATCTTCGCTTTGAACATCCTCCTCCCCGGCTTCTTCGCCAGCTTTTGCCCCACCTCCCTCCGCATCATCCACCTCTCAACTGTGACGCATGTCATCTTGGCAAGTATCACCGCTCCTCCTTCCCACGAACGCAAAACCGTGACTCTTCCCGTCCGTTTTACCTCGTTTACTTTGATTTATTGGGTCCTGCTCCTACCCTCACCATCGGTCGGAGTTGTTCATATTTTGTCACCTTTATTGATGATTTCTCTAGCTGTATGTGGGTGTATCTTCTAAAGGATCGCTCCGAACTGTTATCTGTATGGACATCATTTTATTATATGATTAAGAATCAGTTTGATACATCTATTAAAATCTTTCATCCTGACAATGCTAAGGCATATCTTAGTCATGATTTCTCTTCTTTCTATATGCAACATGGTGTTATTCATCAAACTAGATGTGTCTACACCTCACAGCAAAATGGGGTGGCAAAATGCAAAAACCGTCACCTCCTCGATGTCGCTCGCACTCTGATGACACAGATGCACGTTCCTCGCTCCTATTGGGGCTATGATGTCCTCATCTCCTGTTATCTCATCAATCGCATTCCCTCCACAGTTCTCCATGGTAAAACCCGATTCTCCATTCTCTATCCGGACAAGAATTTGCTTCCTCTTCCTCTGCATATCTTTGGGTGTACAGCCTTTATGCACTCTCCCTCAGCCACCCGTGATAAACTCTCACCACGGGCCGCTAAATGTGTCCTTCTGGGGTACTCTACCACTCAGAAAGGTTATTATTGCTTTCACCCAGTTACCCGCAAGTAGTTTGTTTCTGCGGATGTCTCCTTATTTGAAAATGCATCCTACTTCTCTCACGACTCCTCCTCTCCTCCTGATGTTCCGACTTCTCATACCTACCCATCCGTCCCCTCTACACCTGCTGACGTTCCTCCACCTCCACCATCTCCACCCTCTCCTTCGCCATTTCCACCTCCTGAAATATCTCCCTCCTCTCTGCGGTCGTCTCTCTCTACTCCCGGGCCAGCTCTCTCCGCCACGCATGCCCCGGCAACTCCGATACGCGCCTACCTGTATCTTCCCATTGCTCTTCGCAAAGGGGTGCGGTCTTGTACCCAACACCCGCTTGCTGCTGTTGTTTCCTATGATCGTCTAACTCCTTCTCGTAGGACATTTTACATGTCTATCTCCGCCACTGCCACTCCATGCACATACTAAGAGGCCCTTACTGTTCCTCATTGGAAGACTGTCATGGATGAGGAAATTGCTACCCTCACTGAAAGGGGTACATGGACCCTTGTTCCTCCCCCTTTGGGCACTGATGTGTTTGGCTGTTGCTAGGTATTTGTTGTGAAATTCCATTCAGACGGCAGCGTAGATCGATACAAGGCTCGCTTTGTCTCCAAAGGCTTTACTCAGACTTATGTTGTTGATTACTTTGACACCTTCTCTCCCATTGCTCATCTCAGCATCATTTGGGTTCTTCTCTCTGTGGCTGTCAATAAGGATTGGCCAATTTCCAAGCTGGATGTTAAGAATGCCTTTTTCTATGGTGATCTTCAGGAGGACGTTTACATGGAGCAACCTCCTGGGTATGTTGCTCAGGAGGAGACACGAGTATGCTGGTTGAAGAAGGCTATCTACGGCCTAAAGCAAAGCCCTTGGGCTTGGTTTGACAAGTTCAGCGGTGTTGAGATTGATTTGCCAGCAGGACACGTGTATATGGGGCCGTGTTATGGCTTCCCCACCATATTTCAGGTCTGGGTGTTGACCCTGGTGGGCCCCCTGTGGCGGAATATCCATGCGGTTCTGTGGTTGAGATCAATCCCACATCGCCAGCAGCTTTCTCCCCTCCGTATTCATGTACCCCGCCACCCTTCATTTGATCAATACCCGTGTTTTGAGATGAACTATTGGGTTGGCGGGTTCTTTCATGGTATCGTAGCGGCCATTAGTTTTGTTAGAAGTTCGGCCGATCACTCCTTATTCATCTGCAAAACCACCTCTGGTATGGTAGTTCTTGTTGTATATGTAGATGATATTCTTCTAACTGGTTATGACCACATTGGGTTAGCCTTGACTAAGAAACACCTCTGTCAACACCTGGTCACGAAGGATATGAGCTCCCCAAGTACTTTCTGGGGATTGAAATCTCTCGGAAGCCCAACTCTTTGGTTCTCTCCCAATGGCAGTATGCTCTTGATTTACTAAAAGAGGCAGGGTTGACTGGTGCTAAACCTGCTCGATGTCCCATGGCTACTGGAGAAGACAAAACTTGGACAGATGACTTGCATCTCCTATCTGATACTACGAGATACTGACGTTGGTGGGCAAACTCATTTATCTTATGGTAAGCAGACCCGACATCTCTTATGTTGTAGGCAAGGTTAGCCAATTCATGCAAGCTCCTAGGGAGTGCCATCTACAGTCTGCACTGAGGATATTGAAGTATGTCAAAGCAGCACCAGGTAAATGATTGTTTTTCCAGAAGAATGGTCACTTTAGTGTTGAAGCGTACTCAGATTCAAGCTATGTTGATGATAAAGGAGATCGCAAATCAACGTCGGGCTTTTGCACCTTTATTGGAGAAAATCTTGTGAGCTGGAAGAGTAAGAAACAATCTGTTGTCTCCAAGTCTACTGCAAAAGTGGAATATTGTATTATGACGTTGACCACGTGTGAGTTAAAGTGGTTACAGGCTCTCATGCTTGATTTAAGAGAGGTGTACAACTATCCTTTTCTTATGTTCTGCGACAACAAGGCCACGATATACATTTTCAAAAAACCGGTCTTTCATGAGATAATAAAACACATAGAAGTCGACTGTTATTTTATTCAGGAAGAGATCTTGAAGAAACAGATTTGTACTTTGTTCGTCACTTCTGACAATGAGTTGGCAGATATCTTCACCAAGCCGATGTCCGCTTTCTTTTTCCACATTTGCTACAAGCTAGACATGATTGATATTTGTGCTCCAGCTTGAGGGAGAGTGTTGCAGTATGGAGGTTGGACGGTCTGTTGCAGTTTGGAGGTCGGACGGTCTGGCGGTTTATCTCAGCGGGTTGTCTGTCGGGCTGTTGTTGTTTGGTATCCGAGCGGTCTGGTGGTTTGTCTCAGGCGACTTGGAGACCGGCGGTCTAGCAGTCTCCTATGGCGGCTTGCTCTCCGTGGCAGCTTGTTCTCTCTATTTTGGTGGGGCTCGAGCGGTTAGCCTACTCGTCTAACTGCGTGACTTGTTCGGTTTGTTTATTTGTAAAGTCGTATATACTTGTAATTATTTAATCCCACATTACCTATTTATAATATCTTTTATCTCCTTCATTCTATAAAAGGGAGACTATACCTATGTAATAGTCACCTTTTTTGGATAATAAAATTTCTGCTATTCCAATTTCCAGTTTCTACTTGTCTGTTCGCATAAGACTTAATCCTTCTCTGGTACAATGTCTTATTGTATACTTTTATTTCTCAATACATGGAGATCTCAAGATCCTTTATTCTTTTGGGCTGTTTTTGTATGTTTATTTCATTGCGCACATGTGATGTGTTGTTCCACCTCTAGTATAGAAAACCCAATAGTGGTATCAGAGCGAGGTTGCAAACCCAACAGTGATGTCAGGGGCGCAACCCCTTGGAACCTTGCCAAGAATGCCAATGATTTGTTGTGATTTCCAAGTTTCAGAATTGCTTTTCCCTTAGCAGTAACTGTCTCTCCATATGATTTGTGAAATCAAATCCTTTCTTAAATTTTGAATTCATTGATGAGGGACGAGCTTGTCTACTATCATAAGGAAGATTGTTTGTGCCTGTGTCCAATACATATAAATTTGGAGATTTAGAAATGTTCTAAATTTTCTGGTTTAGCCCTATTTACATCAAGCGTTGATGGTTTTCTTTTCTGCACATCTGGGATGTATCTGGAATGTGGATGGTGTAATTTTATTTTGTTTATGTACACATTGATTAAATGTTAATCATGATTAAGTGTTAATTGATTATCATAAAATCCATTAACCCAATATTAAGTATTCAGATGCCTTCTGATGCATGTCACTCTTCCTGCCTCGATCGATGAAGTGTGGGCTTGCCAAAGCAAGCTGCATTAATCTATCTTGGTAAGAGTACGAGTGGATAATTGTGATATCACACTGTTGACATCGATTCTAACTTAGCTAGGTGACCTCAAAGGTTGAGTGCCAAGAGATAAGGGTTGGTACACACCATATGATGGATGCATAAAGAGTTATTCACCAAACATACAAGAGTTGCATGAAATGCAATTGGCAAAGGTTGCTTATATAAATAACCACTCTATGGGTGATTAACCAAAGCTGACTTATGGTGTTAGTGAAATACGGATCTTGACCACTATTGAGTAGCTCACATAAACTCTTTGAATTGATATTAAGGGATATCAATTTGATTAAAATGGTGGGAGTTCTTTTAATTAAAGTTCATATTAAAATATAAAATATATTTTGAAATATAGTACTAAATTTTTTTTTGCATAAATTTCATGTATAATTTTCATGGCAAGTGGATCACACTTCACCCTATTCTTGAGAGCTCTCCTTAAGAAGAACAAGCTGAGCGGTACAAATTTCCTAGACAGGTACAGTAACATGAGAAATGTTCTCAGGCAAGAGCGCAAGCTCTATGTCTTGGAAGAAGACCCCTATGTGGAGCCAGCCACCACTAATCCTCGTGCAGATAAATATGCTTATACGAAGTATAACAATGACTCCCTGGATGTCGAATGCCTCATGTTTGTCACCATGAACTCTAAGCTTTAGAAACAACATAACAATGTGTGCTTATGACCTAATCGAGCGCCTTAAGAAAATGTTTCATGGGCAAGCTCGGCAAGAGAGGTTTGACATATCCAAAGCATTTTTCAGTGCAAGATGGGAGCTTAAGACCCAGTTGAGACTCACGTACTCAAGATGATTGAGTATATAAAGAACCTTGAAAGACTGGGGTTTTCTTTGGGCCAAGAGTTGCCTACTGTTCTGATCCTGCAATCATTGTTGAACAGTTATGAATAGTTTGCCTTGAACAACAACATGAATGAGATAGACAAGACATTTCCCAGGCTCATAGGCATGTTGAGAACTGCCGAAATCAACATAAAGAAGGCAAAGCCTGCTAGCCCAATACTGATGGTGCATAAAGGCAGGGTCAAGGCCAAGGTATCGAAGAATACTAAGGTGGGATGGTGGAGACCAGCCCCGATCAGGTTGATGCAAATGTGCCCAATACCTCACCCGACTGGACCTTTATCAACCCTAAAAATTCCATATTTTTATTTGTCACTTTGCAATTTTTCATGTAATTTTGCATTTTGTTTTTGGTATGTGTAAATATATATATATATATATAAATATATAAATATAATATAACAATTTAAAATTACAAAAGTAATTTAAAATTATAAATATATTTATATATATATATAGTTTAATAGTAAAAAATATTACAAACACAATATTATATATATAATATATATATATATATTATATAATTTATATTATATATATATTATATATATTATACGAGCATCTTCGCACGGGCTACGCCCGTGTTCGATGCTCTCGGGCGGCCTTCGGCCGCAACAGGCGGGCTTCGCGCGCCTGCGCCCGTGCTTAATACTTCGGGTGGTTTTTGGACGCATAAACACCCGCTTCCATGCAATCCACCATCTCGGCACCGCACCCGCCACTCGCGACTCCCGGAGTCCGAATCAGAATAATTTTGCTTCGAGGGGCCGCGAGTGGCGGGTGCGGCGCCGAGATGGTGGATTGCATGAAAGCAGGCGTCTATGCGGCCGAAAACCACCCGAAGCATCAAGCACGGGCGAAGCCCGTGCGCAGACGGGAGATGCCCGCCTGTTGTGGACGAAGACCTCCCGAGAGTATCGAGCACGGGCATAGCCCGTGTGAAGATGCTCGCGTGTGTGTGTGTGTGTGTGTGTGTGTGTGTATATATATATATATACAAGTGAGGCACAGACCTCCGACCCGATGATTACGCGCCACAGTACCCGACCGGCAACGGCGTGCTACGCCCGCCCCGACAGGTCCTGCGGACTGCGCGTGCAACATATACATATGAGTACTCAAAATGATCGTAAAAAAATTTAAATCAATATTACAATATTTAATTTGTAAAAAAAATTATTTTTATACCTAAAAAAATTATTTTTTTCCCTCTTTTTTCATATTCTTCCCTTTCTCTCTCTTTCTATTCCCTCTCTCTATCTTGCCCCGCACACTCTCTCTCTTTCCCTCTCTCTCTCCCTTGTGAAATAATGATTCTCTTCACTCTTTTTCTTTTCTTCCCTCCTTTTTCTCCTCTCTCTGTCTCTCACTCTCTCTCACACACATACTTCTTTCTTTCTCTTTATCGGACATAAAAGAGTTAATTTTTTAAAAATAGTAAGAGCATTTTTGGTAATGTCAATGTTGCATCAATTAAAGATTATAGATATATATTATGCATAGGTTAAAGGGGAATGAACCGGCCCGACCAAAGCAGTGACATCAAAGTCACGCTCCTCCTCTCCGAGCCATCCACCACAAGTCCTGGACTTTAGGGTTTCGCTGCGGCTCCATCGCTGCCCGCAGAAAAAACTACCCACCTCGCGTCAACCGACTACGACGAGCTTCAGCACGACCACGATTGATCGAGGAGTGCATGCCCCGGCATTTTCGGCGGCAATTCAGCCCACGTTCCGGGCTTCGTCTTGGCCGATCCTTTAGAAGTTTCCTGTTTGTAACCCTTTAAAAGGGAGTGATGGGTATGTATTTTTTTGGTGATTAAGGAATGAATGTATTGGTGAATGATGAAAAGTAAATTTGACAATTTGCTGTGAATTTGTTTTCTCCTGTGTGAGAGTCTGTGCGTGCTTACCTTCCGTGGAGGGTAGATGATGTTTGTTAGTGTGATAAAGTTAGGTGTTAGTGATTAATGTTGAACAGAAAATTCAATTGCTTGTGTTCGATTTCTGTAAGAGAGTTTGATGTCCTCTTGAGTCCGGTAGCCAGTAGATGAAATTGATTTCATGTAAATTCCTGTTTGAGTTCCGTGATTGTGCTTGAGAAGATGGTGAATAGTGGCCTTTGATGTATTATTTGCTGTCTGCTTCCATTGAAGGAGATTGGCGATTTTGGAAGTCTTAACTTCTTACTGTGAGAGCATGTCGTGAGATTTTAGTTAGAATGAGTATTGTTGTTGATTCTGTGAATTTTTTTGGATAGAAATTTGCTTACTGTCGCTTTTCATTATAGTGGTATTAATTATTGAAGGGTTTCTGTGAGTAGGTTTGTTTTGGTGACAGCTCATAGAAATCTAGTTGCCGTGTGTTGTTGCCAAGTAGAGAATTACTTGGGAGGAGTTTATGTTAATTTGATTGTTGTTTGCTTTTCGGGAGGGCGAGATCAAATTGTTAGGGTGTTTAGAGATTACATGAAGGCTCTTTGTGTGAATAGTGATCAAATTTTAGTTCTTGTGTTAGAGAATTACGTGGAACCACTCGTGTTGGAGAGTGAGTGAATATTAGGTAGTTAGTTTGTGGCTTCCTTACTCCATTGAGTGTTTGATAGTCGTGGAACCACTTTCGTGTGAGAGTGAGTGAATTTTCTCTTTGGTGCCCGTATGTGATAGCGGCCGATCTCAGAGCGGGAGTTCGAAGGTGACGAGTAATTCCTCGCGTGATCGTTGTTAACTTCGAATACGGAAAGACGCATCTTTCCGCCGGTAATTTACTTTTATCACTCCTTTCTGGGTGTTATATTTTCTCGTAGGATAATTGATTCATCATTGAGTTTTATCCCTAATCTTTTCAGCGAACGGTACGTCAAAAATGCCAAACGAAAACGTATGTGAAGTTCACGATCTCCATTTGCTGTGCCAAGGGGAATAGAATGAAAGTTACGAACTTTCTTCTCCAGATTTAGAAATTGAATCATTAACTAAGAATATTAATATTTTCTAATGAAATAGTATTTTTGTGTTTTACAAAAAAAATAATCGTTGTTTCATTTCATAAAGTCTGCGCAACGCCCGCTTTAATTATTTATTTTTGAAAAAAAATCAATTAATCATCGCATGCATTTAAGGTTTCCCAGAAATAGTCGACAGACGCGCAAACCCTACGCGTCATCCTGCATCATGGGACCTAAGTCGTATCTTGATCCCAATTCTTCAGCACTGAAGAAGAAAGACGTGACTAAGGAAATCTGACTTCCCTAGCTGGACACTCAAAAAGAAACTGTCTTCTTTACATTGAAGTTCTGTAGAAAAAGAAGGGAAGTGTAACTTCCGCTTCAGATATCTTCGTTATAGAAATAAAAATTTATGCTCCTTCATCTTGAGTATTAGATATCAAATGTCATTCTCTTATTTGTACAAATGTACAAGAATTGGCAAGAAGAAAACTGTTGGGTAAAGGAAATGTGGACCTGCGCATTGGAAATGGTGCAAGAGTTACTACCGTTTACGTAGGAGTTTACCGTCTTTCTTTGCTTACTGAGCTTTTATTGGAACTTGATAATTGTTTTTATATTCCTGCTATAACTCAAAATATTATTTCTATTTCATGTTTGGACATGAAAAAAAAATTTCTTTCATTATTAAGAACAACTGTTGTTCTATATTTATGAATGATATTTATTATGTTGTATCTCAACTATTTAATGACTTATATGTTTTGAATATAAACCATCCGGTCTATAATGTAAAGAATACTAAAAGACTAAGAACGAATGACTTTGATCATACGTTCCTCTGGCATTGTCGTTCGGGGCACATAAACGAGAAACATATATCCAAGCTTCATAAAAATGGATTATTGGACTCATTTGATTATGAATCATTGGAGCGATGTTAGTTTTGTTTATTGGGCAAGATGATTAAAGCCTCTTTCACCGGTCATGCTGAGAGAGCTGATGATCTTTTGGGTGTTATACATAGTGATGTATGTGTGCCCATGAGTTATATGTCTAGAGGTGGGTTCTACTACTTTGTTACATTAATTGATTATTTCAGTAGATACATATATGTGTTTTTTATGAATAACAAATCTGAAACCTTTGAAAAGTTCAAAGAATTTATTGTACAAAGTAGAGAACCAACTAGGAAAGAGGATAAAAGCACTGATCCAATCGAGGTGACAAATATTTGAGTCATGAGTTTCATAATCATTTGAAAGAGTGTGGTATTATATCACAACTCACTACACCTAGAACACCACAACATAATGGTGTGTATGAGAGGTGAAATTGTACTTTGTTTAACATGGTACTGTCGGTGATGAGTCATGCAGATTTGCCTTTTTCTTTTTGGGATTTTTCTTTAGAGACGGCTGCTTTCACTTTAAATTGTGCTCCAACGAAATTGGTTCTAAAGACTCCATATAAGATATGGACTGAGAAGCGTGATAGTATGTCTTTCATGAAGATTTAGGGTTGTGAGGCATGCGTGCAATGTTAAATGTCTGACAAGCTAGAACCCAAGTCAGATAAATATTATCATGTGGGTATCCTGAGGAAACCAAAGGGTACCACTTTTACCTACCGTCAGGGCAAAGTGTTTGTCATAAGTACTGATGTCTTCTTGGAGAAAGAGGTCTTATTAAGAAGGACAACCAATATAGAGCTTGAAGAAGTTCAAGAACCACAAGCTTTAAATGAACTTAAATTGGATCCTAAGCAAGGACTATAAGTTGTTGTAGCTAGAGAGCCTACTCATGAAACACAAGTCCTACATAGATATGATATACCAAGATTTGAGCCTGAGAGATGAATTTCTCGTGTCTTAAATTGGTAATGTGTTGCTTATGGATCATGATGATGAGATTGCAATCTACCAAGAGACTATGTGTGGACCGGACTCTGAGAAGTAGCTTGAGGCCATAAAATCTGAAATGGACTCCATGTATGCAAACCAAGTTTGGACCTTGGTGCAACCACCTGAAGGGGTACACCCTATATGATGCAAGTGGGTCTTCAAGACGAAATATGACAGGAATGGTAGTGTACATACATTCAAAGGACGATTAGTGGTTAAAGGTTTCAAGCAAATTCATGGTGTTGACTATGATGAGACCTTTCCCCCATTGCTATAGTAAATTCCATCAGAATTTTGCTTGCTATTACTGCATATTATGACTACGAGATCTGATAAATGGATGTCAAGACAACTTTACTTAATGAAAACCTTCATAAGGAAGTGTACATGACACAACCCGAGGGTTTTGTATCTCTAAATGAAGTCAATAAAATATGCAAGCTATAGAGATCCATTTATGCATTGAAACAGACTTTTCAAAATTAGAATCTATATTTTAATGAGAAAATCAAAGAGTTTGGTTTCATCAAGAACAAAGATGAGCCTTGTGTTTACAAGAGGATTGAGGAGAGTATTGTTGTTTTACGGATATTGTATGCAGATAACATATTATTGATTGAGAATGATATTCCGACCCTGCAAGCTATTAGGAGCAACCTAAGGGGGCTGCTTTTCTATGAAAGACTTGGGTGAAGCGACTTGTATACTTGGTATTAAAATCTATAGAGATAGATCAAATAAGTTGTTGAGTTTGATCCAAAGTACATATATTGAGAAGGTGTTGAAACGGTTCAGCATAATTGAGTCCAAGAAGGGTTTCTTGCTCATGTCTCATGGTGTGAGTCTCTCTAAGGACTAATGTCCTAAATATTTGGAAGATAAGGACCGTATGAAGTTGATTCCATATGCTTCGACAATTGGATCAATCATGTATGAGATGTTGTGTACTCAACACAATGTCCCATATGCTTTGAGCATGACAAGCAGATATTAGTCCGATCCTAGTGATTATCACTAGATAGCAGTCAAGAATATCCTTAGTACTTGAGAAGGACTAAGGATGTATTCTTAGTGTTTAGTGGAGAGGAAGAGCTCGTTATAAACGGTTACACAGATGCTAGCTTCCAAACTAATAGGGACAACTCAAAGTCCTAATCAAGTTTTGTATTTTGCTTGAATGGAGGAGCTGTGAGTTGGAAGAGTTCCAAGCAGGAGATAGTTGTTGATCCTACAACTGAGGCCGAGTATATCGCAGCTGCAAATGCGGTGAATGAGGCTGTGTGGATAACAAAATTCATTGATGAGCTTGATGCAGTTCCTAACATTGTTGATCCCGTATTTCTCTATTGTGAGAACAACGGTGATATTGCACAAGCTAATGAACCTAGTGCAACACCCTCATCTATCACAAAAAATATAACAAAAGGTCCGGTCGGGGGCTCACATCATATTTCACAGACAGTCAGTGGAGTTACGCATTGAAACCAAAATATAGACGTGTCCTAACTCAGAGTTATATTCTAGCAGAAGCTTTTAGGTAATAGAAGACAACACCAGAAATATCCATTATCAAACTATAGGAATGATATATATATATAGTCCTTAAGCTCTTATAACCGTTTCCTTCATGAAACTATATTACATACATCATCACACAGGCTAGCCACACATGAAAACAATAACAGATTCGCCTTTGGGCCTTCGAGGGCCAGCCAACACAGCATAAGAGACTTCAACCTGATACTTTCCACTTGGCTCTCTAGTTCCTGCACAAGCATGACCACCAAGATGCGACAAAATAAGACAATAATAAACTTTAGCTGACCAATTTATAATGATCTCACTCCCTTCTTGAGGACGCAGAGTTCCTTCCCTGCCAACCGCAGAATGGCAATATAAATATATCTCAACCATCACAGATGATGGCACAAAATGCCACATAGCTCGTGCTCTCATGACACATTTTCGGTGTTCTGGACTTTCCCAGGCCCACCACCATCCTTAGTCCCAGACCGATGGTCAAAATTTGGTGGACAGAACACCATTTCTTCCCTAAATTTGGATGTTTTCCTAGAGACCAACTCCAGTACTCTCACTGCAGCAACCTGTACACCCCATGATTCCATAAACTACATGTTTAACCACAGAAACTTCTCCGACACACAAATCAATAAAATAACCATCACCAATCCAAACCAACCTGTCCGGATGAACTTCTCACAGTATCTCTATTCCTTACTTCGATTTTGAATTTTATATATAAGTTTATTATCGAGGATATCAATGATCAACCATTATAAATCCCTTCGCTCTCCACTAATTATTGGGGGACTTCATGTAACTATGTCAAATTAAGGACTTCACCTGTCAAAGAAGGAAGATCATTACCCTTATCGATCATTTAGGAGCCATGATCTTGGACTTGATCTGGATGGAAATGATCACAGTGCTTTCCTTTCCACGGATCTAGCTTCGGCTTGCTACCCCTATCATAAGAACGCCTCCAAAGCTCTTCTTTAGGATGGGTTCAACCTTCTCCCTCCCATTATCCTTCTTCTCTCTTCTTTCTCCTTTTCTAACAGCACAAGAGAGAGAGTGAGGAATAGAATGAGTTGAAACCAAAACCCCTCAGCTCTTTACCAATCCGGGCTGTATTCTCACCCACATGATCTCCACCTCCTAAGGAGTGGATGGCCAAGATACAATTGAGCTCTCATTTTACAAATAGCTACTGCCGCGCGGTAACTCGTTGCCGACGCACGATAGTCTAGACGGTGGTGGTGGTTTCATCCAGCGCTGACCTGCCGCTCAACAACCGCCTCGAAACGTCATGGCATGTGGCAACCTACGGCTTACAATACCTCTATCGTCGGGCGGTACCTTCCACAGATAATGGTTGAACTAATTCATTGGCTACCGTCACACGGTATCACACTACCGCCAAGCGATACCTTCCAGATAAGCTGGTATTTTAAATCAGCTGGATACCACCAGCGCTAGCTCTACCGCCTGGCAGTAACCCCCAGTGACCAACTTTCTATTGTTTTCAGGAAATTTGGGGCATTACAATTCTCTCATCCTTTAAGAGATTTTGTCCCGAAATTACACTTAACAGAAAAACAATACAGAAGTGCAACATATAAAATGTACCTCAACGGAACAGCTCAGAGAACTCTTCTCACATGGTCTGCTCGTGCTCCCATGACAGCTCCTCGCGGCCATAATTATCCCAACGGACTTTGACCATTCTGATCTCTTTGTTTCGTAATCATTTGATCTCCATGTCCTTGATTCAAATAGGCTTGACTTTCATCGTCAACCCATTATCAACCGACACTTGATCTGCAACAACCACTTATACAGGCTCTTGCACAACCTTTCACAACACCGATATGTGAAACACATCGTACAAACCACTGAATTCAGCTGAAATATTCAATCTATAGGCAGCTTCACCAATCCGCTAAATAATTTCAAACGGCCCAAGGTATCTCAGACTCAACTTTTTCAAGCGTCGAATCCTAGATAATCCCTTGAACGGCTATTTCTTGAGATACACCCAATCACCCACCACAAACTCCACGTTTCAGTGTCTGGCATTGTAGTACTTTGCTTGCTTATCTTGAGCAATCAACAACCACTCTCGAATCAAACATATCGTCGAAGTTGCATCTTCTACCTCTTTATGTTTAAACAACTTTGATTCACCTGTTTCTACCCAAGTCAAGGGAGTATGACACTTGCTACTGTATAGGGCCTCAAAAGGCACCATTTGAATACTTACTTGGTAGCAATTGTTTTAGGCGAATTCTATCAAATAGAGATGGTCCTCCCACCTCTTCCCGGAATCCAAGGCCCACATGCGAAGGATATGTTGCATCATTCAGTTTACCCTCTTGGTCTGATCATCCATCTGAGGATGAAAGGCCGTGCTGAATTTCATCTTGCTAACAACTAGTTGATGAATATGCTTCCACTTATTTGACGTGAAACGCTCGTCTCGGTCACTAATGATGCTACGGGGCACACCGTGTAATTACACAATCTATTCAACATAAAGTTTGGCCAACTTTTCCACAAAATCGTCTCTCTGATTTGGAATGAAGTGTGACACTTTTGTCAACCGGTTCACGGTCACCCAAATGACATCGTTTTCGCATTCCGATCTCAGCAAACCATGCACGAAATCCATAGATATATCATCAAACTTACACTCCGGTATTGGTAATGACTTCAGGAAACCACCAGGTTTCTGACATTCATCCTTTACTAGGGCGTAACTATGACACTGCCACATAAAGAGTTATGTCCTTCTTCATCCCTGTCCATCAAAATAGCTTTTTCATATCCTTGAACATCTTTGTGCTCTCCAAGTGGATTGAGTACTTTGTAGAGTATGCCTCGTACAATAATTCCTCCTGTAATTTGTCAATGTTTGGGACACAACCGTCTGTCCTTCCACAAAAGACTGTTATCAATAAAAAAGTAGGAAATTGACCCATCCACAGTTTCTATCATAAAACGCTTCATTCTCTCGTCAAGCTTCAACGCCTGTCGAATCCTATCTGCGAGGTTACATTGCACCTTCGTCCAATTTAAACATGCATTTGCACTAGAGCTTCGATCAACACAAATGATCTCCAAATCTTCCAAATCTTGAATAAGATGCTCATCATGCATCTATATTCAGTTGGCCTGCACCGGAGCTCTGTGACTTAATGTATCTGCGACAATATTTCCCTTCCCAAGAATATTGTGTATCTTGAACGTATAGTCCCCAAGGAACTCTATCCACTTCATTTGTCGCATATTCAAATCCTTTTGATTTAATAAGTACTTTAAGCTCTTATGGTGCGTAAAGATGTTAACCTTCACGTCATACAAAAAATGGTGCATAGCTTCAGGGCGAATATCATAGCCGCCAACTGCAAGTCGTGGACTGGATAATTTCTCTCGTGAACCTTCAACTAGCGATAGTCATAATCTATAACCTTCCCGACCTGCAAAATAACGCAGCCTAAACCTCTCCCTGAGGCATTGATGTAGATCTTATAGCCTTCAATACCACACGACGAACACAAAATATATGTCGTGGTTAGACGACTCTTCAATTCCTTAAAAGCTCGTGTGCACTCGGGCGTCCAAACGAACTTCTGATTCTTCATTGTCAATGTAGTGAGAGGTAAAGCAATCCTCAAAAAGTTCTCTATGAAGCACCTATAATAACTGATGAGTCCAAGGAAACTGCTGACATCTGCTACAGAAACAAGTATATGCCACTCTCGTATCACAACAATCTTCGTTAGATCCACAACAATACCCTCTCCACATACCACGTGACCAAGGAATGCCACTGATGATAGTCAAAACTCTAACTTAGAGAACTTGACATATAGTCAATTCCTCCTCATGGTATGCAGAACCAATCTCAAATGATTCACATGATCCTCTTTTGACCGAGATTATACCAGTATGTCATGATAAAGACGATCACAACAGGTACAAATACTCTCTAAAGGTCCCGTGCATCAAATCCATGAATATCGATGCCCCATTTGTTAACCTAACCGACATCACAGTGAACTCATAGTGACCATAGCGTGTACCAAAAACTGTCTTGGGAATATCATTTTCCCAAATCCTCAACTGTCAATAGATGGACTTCAAATCCAACTTCGAATAAATAGTCAATCCAACCAACTGATCAAACAAATCATTGATTCACATAATTGGATACTTGTTATTCTCTGTCAGCTTGTTCAGTTCACGATAGTCAATGCATGGACACAAGCTTCCGTCCTTCTTTTTCACAAAGATGACCGGTGCACTCCAAGGAGACATACTTGGACGTATAAAGCTTTGCTCTAGCAATTACTGAAAGTATTTAGTTTCAAGAGTAGCTAAACACCTAGGGGGTGAATAGATTTTTAAGCCTTTTTGATCTTTTTTCTGTTTTGGGTGTGTTGTGATTTATTCTAACTTTGCTTTCAAGACAATCACAGACAATGCACAAGAAATTTATAGTGGTTCCCCAAATTATGGGTACATCCAATGTCCCTCCCACCTTTCTAATAGTTTGTTAGACAAGGCAACTTCTCCAACTCAGCTCAACAGAGTTTACAACTCAGATCCTTCAGGATCTCTCTGACTCTTCCAAGTTCTAAACTCAGGAACAAAGCCCTACCACTCAGAGATATAATCTTCTACCACTCAGGCCCACAATCCCTACCTTAGACTTTATCTTAAAGTCCTACAACTTAGAGATATTATCTCCTACCTTAGATCTGAACCAGATCCTACCTCAGGCCAATAGCCTTACAAATCAGATCCAAACCTAGATCCTACCTTAGATTAACCACATGAATCCTACAACTCAGATCTACTTAAAGATCCTACACTCAGCCTTTATAAGTTTAGGCTTACACTTAGATCAAAAATGATCCTACAGAGAATAGGGGGTTGTTGATGATGTTTGACACCAGAGCTAGAGACTCTATGTCTTTCTTCTTTTGAACAGAGATTTACTTTGTCCTTTCTCCTTCATATCTTCAAGAATGGTTCTTCAGGAAGGTTCAGCTTGAGCTGTGAAATCACTGCAGCTAGGGTTTGCCTTTGCTGTAACTTGCTGTTTAAGATCAACAGCTAATTGTTTGCACTTATAGATCAGTAGAATGAACTCCTCCTTCAATCTTTGCAACTCATTTGAGATGAAGAAGATGAAGTTCTGCTATTTTCCAAAAGTTACCAAAAAAGTTTTTTTCTTCTCATCGATATGTTCTTTTTCTATCCTGCCGTCCAACGGCTCTTTGAGTATTGGGACCACCAGTAGTTGGTAGCTGCATCCTTACTTTTGCATTTAATGCAGCACAGTGGGCAAGCAACGCCATTTGTCATGTACTGTAGACTTCCCACAACATTTGAATTTCTGCCGACATCAGCACCAGTGGACTTAGTCAAATTCAGACAATTCACCATAGGCGTTGAGTGAAGGCTTGTCACTCAACACGAAAACACTTAGACAGTTTTTTCTGCAATACCAGGCGTTGAGTGATCAGTCATCACTCAATTAATATGGAATTTAGCTGTCTAACTGATTAGGCATTGAGTGAGCCTTCATCACTCAATGCATTTGAACTTAGTCATTTTTCTCTGTATGAAGGCGTTGAGTGAAGCTTCTGCACTCAATGCTTTCTGTCTTTGCCTACCATCTTGATGAGGCATTGAGTGAACAACCTTCACTAAATGCTGCTATACATGGTTGAATTTTTGTTGATCTAGCGTTGAGTGAGCTATCTTCACTCAATTCTTTTGTGGTTAGACATAATTTCTGTCTACTTCTTCAATGGCTTTGACATCAATCTGTTCTGTCGACGCTTTCTTCTTGAGACGTTGAGTGAATTGGCTTTACTCAATGCTTTTGGACTTAGCCAGATTTCTTGGCAGATTCTTTTGTGACTTTGACTGCTTGAGCTTTACTCAACTCTTCAGCCTCTAGGCATTGAGTAAACTGCCTTAACTCGATGCCTGTGGACTTAGACAGATTTCTGCCTTGCCAATGTTGAGGCTTTGACTATCTAGTCTTGACTCAACACTTTTGGCTATCTGGCGTTGAGTGAACTGACTTCACTCAATGCCTATGGACAGACAGATTTCTGTCTTGTCAGCATCTTTCCACCTATCATTGTTACTTAGATAACCTGTCTAATCAGTGTAACAAGTGAACACCTGCATATATTGAACTTAAATCATGCCTCAGATACGAACATGTTTATACCATTGTCCTATAGGCCTTCTTCAAATCTCGGACATTGGGAAACATGTACCCAACAATCTCCCCATATTTGAAGTAGTCAAAACCTAAGACAATGATATACACCAACACATAAATAGCATGTAAAACATTTCAGCAGACAGAGATAATGTAAACACATCCAAACATCTGATTTTCATAAAATAGAAGAAATGATTGTTTTTATAATGTGCATAATACAAAATTGACACAATTCCTTCAGCCCTTAAGAAATATAAGAAACATTTTTAGGTTTCTGGTTCTCTTATCACTATGCCCCTGCTAGGCTTCTTGGCTGCTTTCTCTTTACTATCTTCTGACTCCTTTTCCTTCTACCTTTGGAATTGGTTGTTTGGCTTTAGGAAGTATTTGACATGCTCCACAACATCTCGTGGTAAAGTGCCTAGCCACTTGTCCTTTTTGAATTTTCTTTTATCCCTCTCATTCTTTTCAAGCTTAGCCCATTCAAGGGAGTTGTAGAGCTTTCCCCTTTTTGTCGTTTTGTTCTTGACAAGATCCCGGGCAGATAGAATAATGGTCCTTGATTGAGGACTCCACTGTTCAAAATCAGGTCTTGACTCCATCTCTTCTCTGTATCGCTATTGTTCATCCTGCCAACATCCTCTTCCTCAGCAACAGATTTTCCTTTTGCCATCAGATTTGATCAGCAGTGGGGATAAATGTTGGAATTTGAGGAATGTCAGCAACAATAGAAGATTCAGCCCTTTGTGCACCTTCTTGCAAGTACTGAGCTTCATGCTGATAGACAATACCTTGTTTTGTACCCTGATCATAGTATTGGCCATCATACTGATTCCTATATTGAACACCATATATATTTTCAGGGATATGGGCAGTTCAATGTTTTCATAAGATAATGGCTCAAGACCCATTGAGCCTCTGATAATATTAGTGGTCCAAACTGCATTTTTTTTATTACCCTTTATTACACCCTTCTCCCCCTTTTTGACATCTTCACAAATATTATTAGTCAGGTAGGAGTTGGTTTTTGTCAATTGACCATCAGAAAGTTAACACCCAGGGTGACATGGTTCTTGACTTGGAGTAAATGATCATCTAGAACCTGAGTACAGGCATCCATCCATCTTTCAAGAATTTTCTTGTGCTTTTCCAACATTGTCTTCTCTGCATTGTGGACTGCCAACAAGTTTCCAGAAAGGATATTCTGATTTTCTATAATTGCATTGTGGAGAGTGCCGATCTCTACCAACTTGTCCTGAGTAAAGTCAACTACAAGAGCTGCTCTTAAGAAGAATTTGACAGTCTGTGCCTACAGCAAATTGACCTCAAATCTAATAAATTTTCTCTCAGTTGATAAGTCATTCTTGAGCTTCTTTATTGAATTATCTACAAAATTCTCAAGTTGTCTCCTCTCGTCATCCAATAACCCTTTTAGCTGAGCTAGGAAGGTGCCTGACAGATCAGTGGATGTACCTTCATCACTGATTGGAGCTGGTTGTTGAACTGGCTAGGCTCTTCTCTTTCAGCAGAATCAGGCATCTCATATTCAGATGAATGTTGAGTTGCCATGTTCTCAACAGCAGTAGTTCCCTTGTCTGACTCTGAAGATTCTATCTCATAAACTTTACTTTGAGCAGGGAGTTCAGGTTGAATCTCCCCCTCAAACTTTGCCATGTCCACAGGGACATCAAGGGCATCAGCTATGATTATTTCTCGATGTTGTTCATGTACAAGAGGAAGTTGAATATCTCCTTGCAACACCTGTATTTTCACCCCCTCAACAAGAGCTTCTTCCATTACTTGCTCTAGAAGTTGCTCCCCATCACTTTGAGGGTTGTATTCACGTAGTGGAACTTGGTCTTTGGGAGCAGTTTCTTATTCATTTGGAGCTGGGGTCTAGACAGTCTGCTCTACTATTTCCTCAGAAATCGTAGTCATAATTTCTTCAGCAACTTGTTTAGCAACCTCAACAGTAGGTATATCCATTGCCTCCTCCACAACAGATCTTCAGACTGAGTTCTGCTTACACGAATCATTGTTGCAGGCTCGGAAGAAAATGATACCTGAGCACTTGTGTCTCTCCTTGTCTCTTCAGTAGACTAAGAAAGGTTTGGATCATGAGGCTCTTCCTCAGCCTGTTCTGATGAGCTACTGTCAGTACTTTCCTCTGGAACTGCAACTGCTTTCTTCTTCTTGGTAATTGTCTGAGCATGAGGTTGCAGAACCGTGTCCCATCTGTCAAGCATTTTTAAGTCCATCCTCCTCATGTGGTGGATTTTTGTTCCTAACCATGGGTTAAGGATCCCTGGAACACTCTTAAGCAGAAACAGAGAGAATTTTACCCAGGTTTTGCTCTGGGAGACATTCTACAATCCTATCAAAACTACTCTTCCCCAATCAGTTTTTTTGGAGAGGATGACCCTGGCCATCAAATCAAACATTTTATTTGAGATTTTGTCATGGGAGCCAGTCTTGCATAGTAGTCCCTTCCCAATGACATCAGAAAGGAATTTCCCTTTGAGATTCAGTTCTCTTCTCAGGATAGAGCTAGTGGTGTGCTTTGACAGTCCGCACCACTTGAGAGCATCTTTGACATCACCTTGATCTAGTTCATCTTCTTCATCAGAACCTTTGAACTTAGGCAGATGTAGGGCTTTGCTCAGCCTTCTGGAGGTTAACTTAACAAGGAAGGTGAGAGGAAAACACAGAAGCATAATAACTTACAAGTACCTGGGGGGAGGCTTGAAAGCACCTGTTATCCTCTGCAAAAGGAAGAGTGAGGAGTATGCAAGAAAGAAAAATGGGCTGCAAGTACCTGAAGGCAACTTGCAAGTCTTTACTGGTTTTTGTGAAGAAACTTGCAAGTATCGGCTAATCTCTGGAAAATGAGAGTTAGGAACAGACGTGATATATGAGAGTAGCTTGCAAGTACCTGTGAAAAAACTTGCAAGTGTCTACTAATCTCTGCAAGAAAAGAGTTAGGAGCAGACAAAACATGAAAATAACTTGCAAGGACCTGTGAAGAAACTTGCAAGGGTCTGCTGATCTCTGCAAGAAGAGAGTTAGGAGCAGACAAAACATGAAAATAGCTTGCAAGTACCTGTGAAGAAACTTGCAAGGATCTGTTGTTCTCTGCAAAATGAGAGTTAGAACAGACAAAACATGAAAATAGCTTGCAAGTACCTTTGAAGAAACTTTCAAGTGTCTGTTGATCTCTGTGAGAAAAGAGTTAGAAGCAGACATAACAGGTGAAAGAAGTTTGCAAGTACCTGTGAAGAAACTTGCAAATGTCTGCTGACCTCTGCAAGAAAAGAGTTAGGAGCAGACAAAATATGTAAAAATTGCAAGTACCTGTGAAGAGACTTGCAAGCATCTGCTGTTTTCTGCAAAGTGAGAGTTAAAAGCAAATATGCTATTTAAAGCCTAAGCTGCAAGTACCTGGATATGACTTGCAGGTGCCTGCTAACCACTACAAAGAGAAGTGTGAGCAGTAGACAGAAAATAATGAGCTAAGCTACAAGTACCTGAGCTGAGGCTTGCAGGTGTTAACTGTTGATAAGATAAGGTCGATATGACCAAATAGCAGAGGAAATGCCTGATGAACTCTGCTGATAATTTCATGAAGATCAAACCAGAAAATAGTGATCTTCTTGTTATATTAGAGATGTCTTCAACATTGAGTCCAGATCAATAAGTCAAGTGTTGACATTTGATAAGAGTAGTAAAGAGCTTATAAGTGATCATTTGATAGAGCTTTGAGCAAGCGATGCATATAAGATGAGCATAAGCAAAGTGAATGTTGGAAATCCTTTTGGTAGGTCGGATTAACTTGTTCACCTGTGAAAGAAGGCAGTTGACAAAAAAGAGGTCTATACTCAGAGATGACCAAGAAAGGCTGGATGTTGCCACAGGAGATCACCCGTGGGCCTTATGCATCGCATGACTGAGAAAGGTCATCCCGAGTATAGTCCTACTCAAAGTGGGCTGGCCGCACATCCTTTAGAAGGGCACACAAAAGATAAAAGCACGGGAAATCCTGAGAAGGATTGCTAGACACACTGCTCTCTTGCCTCGGGTACAATCATCACTGATCAATGAGACTAGTTGCGCCAAGTGGCCTATTGCTTGTCTGTGGAAAGATCAGTGGAATTGTGGGAACCCGCGAAGGCACGGATCGAGAGTACCAGAGAGTGGTCGGCCATCACAGTTGTGAGATTATCAAAGAGACAAGGCTACGCTTGGTTGTCATTGCTTGCCAAGCAAAGATCACCGTAACTGTAATGTATCCTTAACGAAGCACAGCAGAGCTAACACATGGGGCCTCCCTAGCACACACTCTATGTTAGATGTAGGCTAGGATCTGAAGTCCCGTATTCCTCCGCATGAGAGTTGGATACCCCCACTACACATATGTGAAAACTCCTCGCGATATGTGGTCATTGTGGACTTACGCCGTAATCCAATCTCGAGGGGGCCTATAGCAAGACTTGGCGATATCTCATTGGTGTAGCGATCTCTTTGGCAAAGAGAAAAGAGAGGAGGAAGCATTACAAGAAGGTAACTGTGTCAGTATGAGATCCTTGAGGAAAAGCCTTATTGAAAAGCAAGAAAGAGCACTTAGAAGTGCTTTGTAAAGGAAATGTTTGAAAGCATAAGGAGTAGAGTAAGGGTAGAGATAACCCATCACGGTTGTGAAAAATTTGAAGAACTATGAATTCCTTTGCTCGCCTAGAATAGCCTTCCAAACACGCCCTCGTCACCGGCATCAAAGCATTCGACAGTTTTATTAACAACGAGGAGGTGGGTTCTTCGACTAGGCTCACCCCTCTTAAGCTGCAAGGAATGTCTGCAACTTCTTTGCCCTTTGAAGTTGCAGGATCGGGGCGATCTTCTTTGGGAAACAGGTCACGCATCTTACCCTGCTAGGGCATCCTTTGCATCAGTTGGCAGAGTGCTCGGCAGTTCTCTGTCAGGTATCCTGGCTCTTTGTGGAATTCACAATATGGTTCTGAGTCTCTAGACCTTTGATAGGCTGGTTGATAAGGCCTTTTGAAGCTAGCCTTATCTTTCATGATTTGGCTCACCTCTTGTATGGCTTCATCCAGTTCGGAGTCATGCAATTCATCGTCTTGCTGCTGGTAAACTGCAGCTGTTTGCGAAGATGGAGCTGGTGGTAGTAATGGGTCTCGAGTACGATCACGGTCCTGGAAGGGATACTAATGATGCTGAAACCTTCTTCCCTTCCTTGAGTGAGTTGGGAAATCATTGTGAGGAGACCTCAGAGGCTGCTTATGAGAAGGATCTTTCTCTGAAATGAGCTTGGAGACGAAGCCTGGGTTGCTCTTTTCTCCTCGAATGTATGAGTTGGCTAAGGCAATCAACTCTTGGTATGTTTTTTGGTGCTCGGACATTGTCTTCAAACTTGAGCGGCCCTTCACGAAGACCGTGGATAAGAGCCACTCGATATATTTCTTGGCTAATAATCTCGATGTCCAAAATTTATCTTTGGAATCGATCAACAAATTGAGACCAAGTTTCATTCTCTCGTTGTTTGATCTCAAAGAGGGCTTCTGGACCGCCCTTTATCTTGGCGGAAGTAGGGAATCTGAGCAAGAACTCCCTTCGCAGATCAGCAAAGGAAGTGATGGAGTGAGGGCGAAGGCCATAGAACCAGTCCCTCACTTGTCCATCAAAGGTTATGATAAGGAGCTTGAACTTAGTTGCATCTGAGAGAGTTTTGAGAGCGACGGCTGACTCGAAGGCTTGGAGATGCTTCACTGGATCAGTCTCTCCGGTGTAGATCGGTAACCAGGCCTCTCTGAAGTTTGTTGGTGTTGGTTCATGACGAACATTCTCTGCAAATGGGGAAGGCTCTTCTTTATCTCCTACAACATAAGGATAAAAAGGAGCATAAGCTGCAGCTGTAAAAGAAACAGAAGGATAAAAGGGAAAAGTTGCTGCAGTAGGAGCAAAGGCAGGAGCTGCAGGGTAAGGATGACTTCCCTGAAAGTTGAGAAGTCTAGCAGGACATCCCCGCGCTGCTTCCCGGAAGAAGTTTTGGCGAGCAGCAAACTCTTCATCTTGAGGTCGCAGAGGGGCTGCAGGCCCTTGCGGGAAGGTTGCTATGTAAGGAGGATAGACCGGCGGGCAAGCTGGAGGACAAGCTTGCTGATGGTCCAATGTTGACGCTGGATTTATTGGAGTAGCTGGAGCAGCGAGAGCTGCTGGAGGTTGAGTATCTAATCACTATGTGATCATAGCGAACATTTGGTTGATTGCTTGGAACTGCTGAGCATTCTCACGGCGCAATTTCTCGAAGGCCTCCCAGAGAGGATCATCTCTTGGACTTGGAGCAAAGTTCTCGGCTGGTTGATGGTCTGGCATGGCTAACTGTCATTGTTCACTGTCTATTCGGATCTGAAGGCCGCGTGTTAACTGTTGATGCGCGAAAACGACACCTCCTAGTTAACACGGAAGGGGGGTTCGATCTCACAAGCTAGGAGAGGAAGAGGATGAAAGTTGCGGGGAAAGAGGAAGCTTTTGAGTGCTCGAGAGTGGAGCAAACGCTTGTCAAAGGGGTTGCAGGGATAGAGGAGAGGGTTGCTGAGAGCAACCGGGAAAGCTGATGAGCAAGAGAGGAGATTGATCATGAGCTGTCGAGCAGACGGGTACTTGGACGGTTATGCTTGCAGGTTGGATGTCGAGGGTGCTGAGCTGAGCTAAGAGAGAGAGAGGGGCCGCTAGCAGCAACAACAACAAACTTTGCCTGTCGCGGCTTAAATGTCACTCTTGCGACGGGCTTTCCTTTGATTAATAGTGAGATTTATAGCTTGCCAATATACCTTTACAAGAAAGCAATAAAGGGGTACAAAGAGGAAGTTGGCGGCTAAGGAATGAATGCCAGAGGAAACCATGCGGACTGAGGAGCTAGGTCGGCAGTCCACGTGACTAAGGAAAGAACAGACCGCGTGGACTGTGAACTGAGGCCGGCAGGCGGCACGACTAAGGGAAGAGAGAACGTGCGGACTAGAAACCAGAGTCCGTAGGAGGTTGCTGGCTGTGGGCTGACTTCGAACGTGAGCACCTTTGCGATGTTGAGTCCTCCGAGGTGTCTGAACCTCCCCTTCATGAGAGGTATGGGGGTCTATTTATAGCCCCGAGGAGTTAATGGCTTGCGGTGATGTTACCCCCAGTGAGACGGTAACTGGAGCGAGTAGAGGAAGGAGTCCGCCGAGTCCGCAACAGGCCGGGCGAACTAGGGCTTGCTTCTGGAGCTGGTGTTGCTGATGGCGAATTGGGAGACTGAATGGCAGACTACGAGGCGAGTTCACGGAGTCCGCTGTTGCTAAAGAGAAGCGTGTGCTGGAGATGAATGGCGGGCCACATGGCGAGTCCGCTGAGTCCGCGGAGTCCGCGAAGTCCGCCCCTGCTGACAGGCTGAGTCCGCCAAAGACGAGGACTGCTGAGGAGCTGGAGCTGGAGTGCACCAACGTAGGCGGACTTGAAATCTTGACTGCACTTCGAGACCGCCCAGCTCGCGATGAACTGGATGTTGTTGTCGTTATGCGGGTAGCCGGAGAGCTGGTGTCCGCACTCTGTAGGCGGACTGAAGAGGCTGCCTACCCGCGCTGCTAGGTGACAAGGGTTGAGTGACCTGCCGGACTAACAAGGCAGGTCACGCGTGTTGGCGAGGTGGAAGCTGAGGGAGCTAGCTGGCAGCCTGGGGGAAAGTCAACACTCTTGTTCGGCGGTTTGCGCGGTCTGGTGTTCTTGAAGAGCGACTTGCAGGAGCGGGCTGGAAGAGCGGTTAGTTCCTGCAAAGGACGTGACCTATTGCCGGCCTGGGCAGATAGGGAACCGAGTCCGGCAAAGAGAGACCTACGGAGACAAGCCTGCGGTTAAGCTGAAAAGGAGCGCGGCCTGTAGGGGCGGATTGCAGGAATAGTCCGCGGCCCCTGCCGACCAAAGGAAGGCGCGCGGCCTGGGCGGTCAGACCGCTGAGACCGCACAAGCTGTGCGGCCTGAACAGACAGAAAAGTCTGTCCACCCACCCTAAGGCGTCGCGACCTCCAGGAGGAATCCGGGGCAGGCCACGACAAGCAAGTTGGCTACCTTAGGAAGTATCGCCGATTTTGGGGTTAACATGATAGGTATCAGGGTCACTCTGACATACTCAGATAGTGACAGTGAGGTGGATGAGGAAGATTATAACATTTATGGACTTATGACCATGATAGATGGAGAATCTAGCCAATATTAGCCTGATTCAAATAAGGTACATTCTCTGTCTAGCTCTTTCTCTGAATCTGACTATGAGACTGATGCGGGCTCATACGTTGACACCAGTTGTTAACGGACAAACATGAATTTTCTCTCAATGACCCAATTTACGTTCGCACAGCAACTTCAACACGGCACACACGTTACACAATTTTATCAAATAAATGCTAATGTACTGGTAGCCAAACTATTTAGGATCGAACAAAGGCTATAGGCCAATATTCTTTCCGGCTAAAAGGGCCCACCCGGTCCGATCAAGCGGTGGTTGTACCAAAAGAAATCTACCAAAATTTACGATTCAGAAAAGGTAGATCTCTCCCAACAAAAAGAAAATGAGGTTCGCCAATCCTCTCGAACTTAAATGAAACAAGGATGAACAACAAAATCAATCGAAGAAAACCATGAAAATTCCAACATTTCAAAGATCACATGAAAGTAAATCCACCACAATGAAAAATTTAGTGGGAAAATACACAAAAGTAGAAAAGTTTCGTTACCCAATCAGAATGGATGATTCCGATTCACTAATCTGGATTGCCCTTCAACAGCTCCGCTGGAGTCACGTCGGATGGAGAGGAAACTCGTCCGCCTTCTTTGCTTCACGCCGGAGTAGGATTCACAAGGAGGAACCATGTACCTTGGCCGAGATCCACCCAAGAAGTTGAGGGCTGGTCGATTTTTTGTAGGGATGAGGGTGGTCGGGTTTTGTGATGGTGAGGGTGGTCGATTTCCCTAGAGTAGGGGCTGCTCGGGTTGGTGAGAGGAGGAGGCTTGGTGGTGGTATTGAAGGAGAGAGGAGGGTGGCGGCTTGGAGGTTGGCTGAGAGAGAGGGGAGGGAGGAGGAGGCCGGTGGTTTTGGGAGAGGGAGAGAGGAGGCTAGCCGAATTTTAGAAAAGAGGAAGAGGAGGGAAATTCTAAGGAGGGATTAGGATTTCAATCTTTCTTATCATTCAACTTAATGAAAAATAACATTAGCATGGCCTTATATAGGCTCACCATAAAGTTAGGCTACATGCAGCCCAAATAAAAAATAAAAACACTCCAATGTTTAAACATAACATGATGAAATAAAACGCTCTCAAATAAATGCAAATGAATGTTAATAGGTTGTCTACCGCTGAGAGCAGAGATTGTAGCATCACTTCACAAGATCACCACGACGCCGCAAGTCTTGGACTGCAGACGGAGAAATATCTTCTATAAGCATGTCGTCGCCTTCTTCATCATGTTGGGGGTCTCCATCTCCATCAATCCTCCCCTGCTCGAAAGTACTCATCACTGATGAGTTGGTCTGAAGGTACCGGCATAGAAGAGCATCATCCTAAAGTGCCACCTCCGACTCAAGAAGCCAGGAGTCATCGGAGGCCGGACGATCACGCCATCAAATCAAGTAGCGGCGAACATCACCACTTGGAGAGGAAAACACTTCATCTTTGATGATCCTATCTGGCAAAAAGTTGGTACTGGGGAACCTGGGAAAAGCACTAGGCAATAAAGGAGGAAATGTTTCTTCATCAACAATCAACGTACCTACATTGGAGACCAATGGAGAGAGCGATCCAGAAACAAGCTCACCCCCAACCCATTAGAAAATGCAGTGGAACCAAATGGGCAGTTAGATAATTCAAGTGGTGGAGATACATATGGCGTTAAATTAGAAACATTAAAAATAGGGGAAATACCCCAATCAGTGGGTAACTCCAAAAGATATGTGTTTTCTCCTAATTTCTTTAAAATTCGAAAAGGTCCAGCTCGCTGATTCGCCAACTTTTTTATAGTCCCCAAAGGCATCCGTTCAGGGACGATATGCACCAAAACTAAATCGCCAACCTTAAAGTGAAACTCTCTTTTATGTATGTTAGCATGAGCTTGATAAGATGCATATTGTGTGGTTAGCGCTTCATTAATGTGTTTAGGCAAATTATGAACATGAGAGTCAAAATCCTGTGCAAATTGACTTGACTTATAATATGGAGGTAACAAAATCAAATCAAGTGGCATTGGTGCTTTATACCCGTGCACGATCTCATTTGGTGATAAACTTGTGGACCTATTTTTTTGAGTTGTTATACGCTAACTGAGCATGAGGAAGGATTAAGTCCCACGTACCCTTGTGGTCACCCACAAGACAATGAAGTAAACTCCCCAGACCTCTGTTTACCACTTCCATTCGCCCATCTGTCTGTGGATGGTAGGCCGACG